>BCLF01000128.1:255591-271485 GCA_001602275.1 Zoysia japonica
CCGCCGCCGCGCGCTTCGCGTCCGCCGCCTTCGCGCGCACCGCGCCCATCGCCAGCCACAGCACGCCCGCGCCGTCCAGCCTCTTCCCGCCCGGCGACTGCGGTTGCTTCGCGATCGACTGACACGCACAGGTCCGGGTAGTCCGTCTTTGAACACAGGCTCTTCACGATGTCCGCGCCCGGGGCCAGCGGCGCCGGGGGAGGCGGCGTCGGCGTCGGTGGTTTCGGTTTCGGCTTGGTGGCCGGCGCGGGGGTGTGGACGGCAGTGCGCCCTGGCTTGCCCGGCTTGCGCGGCACGCAGACGGCTGCGGCTGGTGGCGCCGCCGCCGCGGCGGCGAGGACAAGGAGGCAGAGGAGAAGCGGGCGCGGCGGCCTCATGGCGTGCATGGCTAAGGGGGACGAAATGGAAGGTCGAGGTGATTGCGGTCACGTAAATAGGAGGAGACGTGGCGAGTCATGTTTATTTCGGATTATTGTTTGGCTGGCTGCGTTTTCCCGAGAAATGTGGCGGCAATGGTGGCCGTTGGCAAGCAACTGCTATTTTTTTTGGGTGGGGAGGCCTTTGGGTTTTTTTTGGGGGGAAGGGGTATAATGGGGCGCTGAACATTTTGGGAATATGCAAGGATTATTGCAAACAAGAAGAAACGAAACGAATTGGATTTGTCCTATGGTCAGTGATAATCAATGGTCTATTTTAAAGGTGAATTCTTGAGGTTTAAAACATTGATTTTAAATGTGAGATGTTAATTGAGCCACAAAGTTATAGTTTAAAAGGTTATATAGACTTATCTAAATGAGAAACTATGCCAGAAAGCTCCAACAAAAACCCCATTATAGCGACCAATAGACTACTTTATTGAAGGAAAACAATCTCTAATCTACAACCTAGCAAGCCGGTGGCTCATCTCCATTTGCCACCTGCCGGCAAGGTCACGAGAGGGAGGGGGCTGATCAGATCTAAGGTCTCCTTTGGATTGTAGAAAATATTCTTGAATCCTTCATTTTTTTTATGAAATTGAACTGATTCTTATAAAAATCATGTATTTCAAAGAAGACCTAAAGGGAAGGCCATGGTTGCGCGAGAGGTTGAGGAGAGACAAAGCTGTCCCTGTACCCCAGTGGTGCTCTGAATTAGTATGCTACAATTGAAATAAATCATCAATTAAGATGGTCGACTGAGGGGGGGGGGGGGGGGGGGAGGGGACAGAATCAGAATGAACTACAAAGATGGTGCGGCGTTGTCGCACCTGACTACCCATCCTAATTAAAAACAAATCAAACAATTAGTTCATTTTTCATTAAAATGGGATTGGAGATATATATGGATGCACAACGGATTTGAATGAGTAATTCAAAAATAAACCTACAATACCAGTACATAATTAGATACCTTCTGTTATTTAGCAACATGCAAGTCTCTTATCTAGAGCAGTAGAAGACAACATTGATAAATGTTAACAAAAGGTACTTGACAGATACCATTGTGCAAAGAATAGAAAGAAAACATGTGCAGATTAGTTTGTAAAAAAAAAAGTTTGCACTATTGTACCTACTAGTTGTAAGGATTAACAATATTGTTAGAGACATAGAAGAAATGGTTTGGATGTTGACATTTATCAAGTTATTAGCTATTAGTCCAATAAACGGCAACTGAGAAAAGCACCAGTGCAATTAGAGCTGATGAATAGACACACAATCTGAGTGATGCAATGTTATAGTTCAGAAGATAAAGGAAGCTGCACTATAAGAATCTTAGAGAAATAATGGTAGAATGGAAGTATCCTATTTTACTGTAGAATCAACATCCTGATTGAGCTGTAGTGTCTCAATTTACTGTCGAATCAACATCACCAGCAGGCTCATTGTAGGAATTTTCACGGATTGGTCTTTTACTACTTTGAGGTGCTGTTTGGAGAGTTGGAAATTGTGGCTTGGGATTAGATAGGGAATTGTTGAGGAATATCTAAACCATTCATTCATCCATCCCACTACATCCTAACCTTACATTTATTTCCCAATCCCAAACCTACTTCTCATTTCCCATTTGAACACCATCTGATAGTAAATCATTTCCTCGATTGTAATTCCACCAGTGTGTAAATCCAGCTTATTCAAAACAATAATTCTGGTAATCTACTCCAAAGTTTCGAGCTTTCTAAAAATAAATACTTGCCCAGGAATCTGGAGTCTGAAGAGATAAGATTTTAAGGAAAGAATTCCGCACCAGTCATGAGACAAATCATCCAGACATAGAAGAACTCGTTGTGTGGGATCCCCCTTTGGAAGTCCTTCTTTTGGTTGTACGCACATCCAGGATTTAGGTGGTATTCCTTCAGCAATGGTGAAGTGCCCTCTGCTGCCATTTGGAACTGACAAATCTCTTACTCCCATTCCATGATTGTCAGTGCCACCATGAGGAACTCAACAAGGAAACTCTGTAATTCAATCAGCCCCAGTGCTCTTATTATCTTGCAAGTTCTGATGCATAAGCATGTCAGACCAAGACCATGACCTGCCAGTGTTATTAATAAGATAGACCTTTTAATATATCAGATTGCCCAGTTCAGTAAAAAAAAAATACAACATTATTGGAGACTTCTTGTATGCATTTACCATTTCTTTATATTGAAATGCTTCCATAATTAATATTAGAATGCGATGGAATATTTACATATATCGTATTTCATTTTTTTCATAAATGTAACAGAACAAAAAATATTGCCACTTGTGCATACACAAAATATTTCTATTTGATTTTGATTAAAGGGAGGGGAGCCATAAATAAACAAAAGTTTGTGGGAGAAAAATTAACAAATAGAACTTTGTTAAGGCTTCCATGTTTTATATGTTAATAAACACGCATCATCTCGTCTTGTTTTGAGCAGAACCCGAGCAACCTGACAAGTTTCTTGTGTAGCTGGTTCAGTCTCTGTCTAGTACTCCAAGACAGTTTTTTGACTGTTATATCTTGTGTACTAGGGTGCCTTCCCTGCAAAATAACCCTTATAACAATAAGAAAGGCATGCAACATTATCCTTCTTCCTTGCATACGTGGCTGTTTATCATGTATATGGTGTCCAAGGTGCATTCGCCAAGCCTGTTCTTCTTGCAGAAGTTATCAGTTTCTTCTTGCATGGTAGATAGATCGAACATTTCTGCACCCCTTTTATTTTTCTTCGGTGCTGGTGCTGCAAACTTGTAACAGGAATGTCAACAACCTAATGTTTCTATTGCAAAGAGTCAAATGGTATTCTTCTAACTTTTTGTTCTTGATAATCTTCCTCTTCTTCAAGCCAATCTAAATAAAGGCTAAAATAAAATAATCAAAGACAAGATAACGGAGCATGCAACAGCTGCATCGATTTTAGTTTCCCTGCTTTATCTACCTGCAAGAAGAAACGATAGTCAGTCTTGGAACACTCACCGAAGTAGGTATGTCTTTTTCACTGAGTGATTAAGAAACTGATTATGAAGCGATTGGAGAAGTAAAAACATAGAACAGGTAAAGATTATAGTTGATCATGGTTACGTGTAGGGACCCCATAAGTGTAGGTTCTATGCATGTGAGTTTCTCGCCTTCTCAGGGAAATCTGATGAAGATAGAACAAGTAAAAATGATAATCATTTTTATCTAGCGAACTACAAATAATTATAAACAATGTTGATATGGAGTATATAGGCACTATCTGTACAGCATCAGCATGACTAAGCACAAAATGTCCAGATGACGATCAAGGTTGTGGCATTATTGATTTATCAACAAGTTACCACAATCAGTATTCTAAAATCAAAATTCTTGCTCCAGGTAACAAACTTCCTCAAATTTACTTGCTCCGCTTGCTGGTGCCTGGTGGAGTCATTTTTTTCCGGCACTATAATTAGTACTTTAAAATCAAAATTCTTGTTCCAGGCAACTAACTCTCTCAAATGTACTTGCTCCGCTTGTTAGTGGAGTCAATTTCTCTGGCACCTGCAAAGGTGGGCATCACCAGAAGCTGCAGCGGTGGAGCGCCGGAGAAGAACTGATTCAGCTCGTAATGGTAGCTGCACCGCACGCTGATGTACCTCTCACTGAAATACTTGGGTGTCATCTGGATAAGTCCGCGAGGCAGCTCCGGCAATCTGCTGGCGCCATATCCGACGTGCACTGCGCCAGCACGTAGATTCTCATGTTTTGGCTGTCGAATGCATGGAATCCCTCCACCGTGGTGCCAAACCTCTTGGGCGAGTTCATCGTCGCGTAGTCGGCAGTGGCGTTGAGGGGCACGCCCACGACGGTCCATTCTGTGGATTCGTCAGGATGAGGACGGTCCCGCATCCGATGGTGGAAGAGAAGTTCTAGATGGAATGCGGAGGAGGCAAAGGCCGTAGAAGACGGTGGCATTCTTGTTGAAGGCGCACAACTGCTGCTCGTCCTGAAAGGCGGTGGCGGCGCAGCGAGGCAAAGGCGATGGGGAATCGACTATTGAGAGGGGGCGCCGCCGGCTGGAACCGGTGTGAGAGCCGGAGAGGAAGAGTCTAGAGCTCCTGACATCAGCTCACTGATTGACGATCCAGATCCATCGTAGCTTCCATTCGACGGTCCAAAACGATATTAATGACGTGAAACTACCTCAACGCGGGAAATCGCGCTGATTTAGAAGTAAGAAATTGGTGCTGCCCAGGCTCAAAATGGGAACCTTTAGCGTGTAAAAGTAACGTGAAACCGACTACACCACAGCACCATCCTGACAGTTCATAGTAGTTAGGTCAGATAATTACACAACTGCTAATTGTACCAGCCTAAACCCTAGGGGGCATGCACAGCAATGAGCCAATGGCAAAAGAAAGATAGAACATTCACCGATATATTCTCCTGTAGAGTGATTCTGTGGCTGAAAGTAATTTTCTTTGATTTTTTAAAATAAAATCTTAGAATCAAAACAGAGAATCACTTCACAGAATCAGAAAAAGCTACTTTTTTTTTCAGCTCTTAGCCTTTTAATTCATTTCTGATAATCACTTCACAAAATTAAACAAAAATCACTTCTCCTAACAAACAACGTTTGACAGAGTTCCTCTGATTCTACTGAGAATTAAGAGCTGAAAGCTCTGCCAAAGAGGCCCTTACGCTACCAGGAAGATATAGAGCGAAGATATGGAATAAATTTTATATATTTTGTTGCTACAATTGACTGTTACTGTTGTCCTACATCAGCTATTGCCAATAAAACTGGGAGAGCACTACTGTACAAGTGGAGAGGAAAAAGGGTACAAATTGAATCATGCATTCTAAGGGCACGTTTGGTTCGGACCCTGGGACAAACTCGAGGACCTGAGAGCCCTCCTTGGTCCAGGCAGGATTCTGTGGTCCGGAAGCAAACAGGCCCCAAGTGTAGCTGAAACTAACAGTGCAATTGTCCTACGTGTATATGCCGTATTGGACCAAAAGCATAGAATCCCGTCAGATAATCGTAAGGGCATCAAGTTCTCTTTTAAGTCCAGGACCAGCACTAGCAGCCAACTAGGTGACTTGTTTTCCTTGGTGTGTCGGAGCATCATGCTTCATCTACTGTCTGCAATAAAAGATGAGGTTCAATGTGTCATTTGTAAGTCATAGAACGTCTAAAGGTTGAATCCTGCATTATTGAAACCATTTCACATTGTTAATTAAATCAAGATTGAAGGTCAAACCGTCAAACACTTCTGAATCCTGGTATACTAATAAAGTACAATTTTGCTATTCCTGAGGAGCTTAAAACCAAACTAGTAGTAATTCGAAAATGAGCATTTGAAAACTAGTAAAGCCCAGTAAAGTAATGGTGAATTGAAACTCACGTTTTTTTTCTAGATAATGAACTCACGTTGCTTGAACTTGGTAAAGGGGATCAAACATGAAGAGCTCTCTCTGCTTATCAGTTGGATTTGATAACCACCGACAGAACATCCATGCTGCCCCAGCAACTGATGACACGGACAGGATTGCCAAGAAACCGAAATGGGAGACATCGTTCGCAACAATAGCCATAGCAAGCATGACTAACTCTGCAAGACTTCCGATTGAAACCTCCATTCCACCGATAAGATTTGCTTTTGAAGCAGGCACACCTGTTTGGACGATCTGAGTTCCCACAACATCATAAGACATGTGCCCCAACCGAGACAGTGCCTGCAAATGGAAATGGAACAGATAAGGTTTAAGATTCAGTGCTTGGTTAGATTTTATCCAAAAAGGGAATGCGAGGACATGATTTTATCCTTACAACGGAAGCAAGAAAGATAAGTAGAGGTGTTTGTTGGGAAATTGATCCAGCCCAATACACAGTAAGTGCAACTGACAGGAGTGAAGCTTGAAATATCAATCCTGCTGCTCCTGCCTGGTACAGAATAAATCATTTGCATCAATATGAAGAAATTATAAAAATAATACTGAAAAGGCATAGGTCAAACCTTTAGAATTCCAACTCTTTTAACCAAGCTCGAGGAGATGAATGTTGCAACAAGACCCATGATAGAA
This sequence comes from Zoysia japonica, assembly GCA_001602275.1. Lineage (NCBI taxonomy): Eukaryota > Viridiplantae > Streptophyta > Magnoliopsida > Poales > Poaceae > Zoysia > Zoysia japonica. Next base: position 262,087 of record BCLF01000128.1, read on the forward strand.
CATAATCCAGTGAAAGCACCGACAATGGATGGACTAATACCTGTTAAAAATTCATAAATATGTTATAGCCTTCTAGTGACACATTTCTTGGAGGTATTCGAATTGAAAAGTGAAACCTACCACGGTGCATCAATAATGCAGTCATTATGGCACCCGGAGCAAGCGCAACATTGAAATTTAGGAACACAGTAGCTGCACTGGCAGGTAGAACTGTCTGCTGCTTATACTCATTCCAGCCATGTCTAATAGCATTCAAGCTATTTTGCACTAAAGATTGGAGAAAATGTTAGACCATCTACAGAAGTCAAGTTAAATAGTTGGTCATATCAAACAGCTCACCTATCTTGCGAACATCCAATAGATCCATACAAATAGATTCATCATTGGCGGTTCTAGAGGAATCGAGTGCATGGCAGGAGACTCTGTTAATTAGCTGACCCAACATAATCTGAAAATCCAAATGAATCCCTGTGAGTGTATTCGTTTGGTTATTTCAAGTTTTAAGAGTAAAGACGATCGTGGTGTACCAGAATAGGAAAACTGCCTATCATTAGGCAACAGGCAATCTTCAAACATGTCACTGGATGGTATTTTGAAAGCAGAAGGCCGAACACCGAAGCACCAAGAGTCTGCAGTCATCCCAAATAGATATAAAACTATAACTTGAGCACTCAATAAGGTACTGTGTGCAACAATTGGTGAAAAGCAAGCAAAAGCAGCTTGAGCATTCAAAACAAGGAACTGTGTGTAACAATTGGTGAAAAGAAAGTAAAGTACTGAAGTCTGTCAATATGTGAAGAAGCTAACCAGATATAGCTCAAGAGTGTAAGAAGAAAAAATCTCACCTCACAAAGAAGATCAAGACGATTAAGCACAGCATTAGCTTGAGCTAATGCAACGGGCCTGTTTGCTCCTGCTAACTTCATAGAGAAGAAGAAAAAGATTGGTAAGTGAAGAAGTTGACGAGGCCAACTTGAAGCAAGCTATTCCAAAACTTTTGATAACCTCTTACATTCCTAATCATTGTAAACTTCTTAGTTTCATCATAAATAAATAATTATACCAGCACAACCCAGTCCCGTTCCATGGCAACTCCTAATGCTAATCCTGCAAGCCTTTCAATAGCTCCAGCTGCCACTAGTGCCACGAACCAAGGCCTGAGAACCACCGCTGTTGTAGATGCGTGGCTCACATTTCTGAGAGCATAGATGACCAGTCCAGCTGATAGCAACTGAGTGGCAACCTGCCACAACAGGTTTAATACTACCGTCAATTCAAGTTTGTTTCTTTGTGCTGAATACAGACCAATAATAACTTTTTTCACATAATTTAAGAAACTAAAAACGATAAAGACCAGTACCTGTACAGCATTCAACGCTGTGTACATGGGTATTCGAGGAAAATGATCCATAAGTTTGCCAACTATTGGTGCCCCAATAAAAACTGAGAACTGGACAACATAAGTAGGTTAGATTATTGAGATGAAAAGTCTCCTAGATTTTGTAAAATTGCAAGTACCTTTGTGAAGAAACCGACAATAGCCACAGGCAATAGGCTTGGATGAAGAATTGCCAGGGCAGCAGGCCAAGCAAAATTCCACAGTTGTTCCACCAAGTTCCCAAATAAGTAACTAGCATATAGAGCTGCATAGACGCCATGTGATGTGAATGATTCCCATTAATGATAGATCTTAAATGAAAATATGTATCCTTAGGGTCAGGCACTGTCATTGCTCCTGTGGACTACATATTATGCTTTGAAAAATATTAAACAGCTACCATGAAATGAATCATCATGCAACATATTCGCTTTACTCAACAGTGTGAACAGAAATGAAGATAATTCAAATGCTATTAGCCTTAAGAAACTCCCTCACCATATAATCCAGCAGGATGAGCTGGAGTGGAGGCAATTGCATGTTGCTCCCCTTCGGATAATACCTGCATTACAAGAAGAAAGATTATAAGAGGAGCAACGGAACTATTTAACAACGAATATCAGAAGGGAAAGAGGTTCATACTGGCAACTCTTCAAAATCAGGACACGAAGCTCTATTCTGCAGTGAAAAATTAGTAGAATCTAGAGCTTCTCCGCGGAACGGAACGATTGGAATGGAACAGCCTGATGGTAATGATGTGTGATCCTCGAAAACATCTTCACTATTTATATTTGTAACATCAACCTCAATCCTTGTAATGTAGCACTTCGGGACAAAATTGTGTAGCCTGGAAAAACAATAGAACTTAATGATCTATAAAGTTTGAATAAATAGGCATCAATGTAAATATTTATTATTTCTCTTGTTAATTAAAATAATAACAACAAAAATGTAAAACTGTGTGCTCATGCCATAGAAATATTCAATTGACTGGTCACCTCTCTAAAGCTTCAATCAGTCTTTTCCTTCAACCAAAATGCCCACAAGAAAAAAGAAAACTTGATACAAAATCACACGTGAAAAAAGTTTACCGGTATTACACAGCTAATCCTCAAAATTAGAGGCCCTGACATTTACATAACAAAACTTATATTGAACAGGAATATGTTTCAATCACTTCGCCTCGTAACTCCCACGTTGTGCATCCAAATAAGAAAGAACACTGTCCCTAATAGCAAAAATATACCAAGATTTAAGTTCATAAAAAATCCCAAGTAGGCAGCTTCCCCAACTCCAACTACCAAACTTTCGCATGTCTCTCTCAACCCCAAATCTTTCCCAGCAAGCTAGTCTCTCATATCATCGCATGCATCGAATTCCAAAGACGCGAACGTCCATCAAGGGGCACCCAAAGGAGCCTCCTTTGCGGCGCGAGCGTTTGCCGGCAGCAAGAAGACATTATTGAACACTGACCTGAGCGCGGCAACGCCAGGGGAGGCAGACCTCAGGCGCAGCCTCCAGGCGCCGGAGAGCGCTCTGTGTCCGTGTGGCGTCTGCGGCGAGGCGAGGATAGCAGACGCGGCGGCGAGCATCCCCATGGCTCCTCTGCTGCGACGGCGGCGCGACTACTCATGCAGCCTCTGCAGAGTCGGCCAGTCGGGCGCTGGGGGTCGGGTCGGGCTCAGCGCGCGGTTCTGGAACCTTCTGGAAGCATGTGGAGCTGCAGCCTTATCTTGATGAGGCGGAGGCGGAGGGAGAGAGGAGCGGAAACCAGAGGAAGGGAAGGAGGAGCGCCAAGTTTCCCAGCTCCAGCTGTGGCAGCGAAGGGAAGGTGAGGGAGGGGAGGAAGAGGAGATAGGAGGCGGCCTATCAGCCGTCTGATGCAGGTTTGACGGATGAAAAATTTCCACGAATTTGAGATGGTGAGGAAATCCGGAATTAGATGCGAGAAGTAGCAACGGTCTAAAAAAGTCGTATGGAGACGGGGAAAGGACAACCTCAAATTCTCTTCGAAAAAAAGGTGAAATACAGAACTGCTCCTACGCAGATGTGCAAATGTCCGCTCCCTTCGTCCATAAATATAAATATTTCTACATTTAATCGAATTTAAACAATTTAAATTTTAACCATCAATAAAGAAAATATAATGTTTGATCAAATATAAATGATTTGTTTAGATATTATTAGTTAAATTTTTTAAAAAAATTGATGTTAAGTAAACATGAACCAACATAATAGAATAAATAGTGTAAATACAACTTCTAAAATTCAAACGTGGGATATGCTTTACCACAATAAACCTAAGCAGACATATATTGGTTCATGTTATTCAAAATATAAAACAATACAACATGCTACCTCCGTTTTTAAATTGATATCATCGTTAATTTGTAACATCAATTTTAAACATTTATTTTATTAAAAATATTTTTGATATTTTTTTTAAAAAAATAACTGTTAGAGATGCCCTAAGATGAGAGGTGAAAATGCAGTAGCCGGGGTGGGGGGGGGGGGCATAAATGCCACAAATTCGTAGTATCATCTTTTCTAGAGCTGAAAAATGCCAAAAACACTTCATATTTGTGGAAAAGAAACGCACGCATCGTTGCATGGATATGACCGGGTAGAGCTCTGCATTTCAGGTGCAGGGGCATCTCGACCGCGAGCGTGTGCTTTCTGGAGCCTATGCGAAGTCCGTCCGGGCAGTGGCTACGCGTCAGGCCGTGTGGAGTTGCCTCCGACACACGCGTGCATGGTCCGCGTCGTCCAGAACCTTTGCAAACAATTTACTCCAACCTCCGGAACTCATTTTGGAAAATAAAAAAACGAGTGGAAGAGTTTCAAACCCCGTTAGCTAAAGACAAGGTTTACGTGCGCGAGAACTTCTCAGTTTAATTTCTTGGACTTCTTATTTTTATTTTGAACTTCTCTATTTGGACGGAACGCAGTCGTCCGTTCCTTTATTAACCTTTCTGGAGTATTAGTTTATATATCATTAACAGTGTTAAATAAGGACAAAATGACTATTTTATCCCTCCTATCAAATAACCTAGCACAATCCAGGTTTTGAAAACCAGCTTATTTCGCGGTTTCGGTGAAACCGATTCGGTTTAAAAATATTATCGGTTTTCGGTGAAAAATCAGATTTAGAGTCTTTTTTAAAGAGCTTCCATTTTTAATTGTCAGTCAGAATAAAGAAACTCTGCTAAACGCTGTTTTTTAAAAAAAATAATTCTTATCTGATTATGTGAAGTGATTCTCTAAAATAAAATAAAATAATGTTTAGTTCAACTTTGGTAACGATATCACAATCGTAATCAAATACAAGTGTAATTGAAATCAACGTTTGACAATACAAATTTTGTTTGTTTCAGTTATGTAACGATTTTTGATTCTAATACATTGTTTGGTTGAGAAAGAAAATATATAACATAATCATTCAAATATGACATGTACTCTTTCTAAATTTTCAACGTACAACATTTTGTGACATCAATCTCCAGAATAATTCTTCACAGAATTAGTGCATTCTATGAACACTTACAACACAACTGGTGCATTCCAGGAACAATTGAAAACTGAATTAACAAAACAATTGAAAAATGAAAACTGAACATTTTCTCCACAGAACCATCGAACACTTCCAGTTTTATTTTGCAACTGAAAACAGAAAAAAGAACTAGTACATTCCACCGGCTTTGCTCGCTTCTAGAGGTCCATTCCCGATCCTGTTGTCCAGCTGCTCCCTGTGGCGGCACCAAGCACCAGCCCCATCGCTACATCCTGCAGAAGCCCCCAATCGAATCAGGTGAGCCATACCGTTTTAAACGATAAATCCAGATTGATCAAATCGTTTACAAAACGAGGGGATGGAACAGATTGAAGCGAAAATTGATCTGGATCGCATGAAATAAAGCAACCCTAAAGGCATCGAGTTTGATCCGAGTGCTAGAAAAGGATAAATTATTGAGGAAACGCTCAGAAATTGCACGAAACTGAACGAATCAAGCCAGGGCGCAATCAGATCTCAACGCAAAGCATCTGTACCTTGGAGAGCAGAGAGATGAGGCCGCACAGTGCGATGTGTACATCATATTCTTTTATGAGGACTTTAATGAAATTATTCACGCATCGTAGATTCAAACTGCAAAACAGTCCAAACTTGCAACGAAAGCCACGACTTTATATAGAATCCAATTTAAGTGTTACATTCTAAAAAGCTCCCGAAGTTTAGTTTCGAATAGATCCAATCTCACCTTCATATCACGTCGGAGTCAGCGCCAATTGTCATTTTTATACAGAAATGCTGCGTCACTCTAACTTGAGCCGTTGGCCCATATATCAAGTTGAGCCCATTAAAGGCGCGTCCTAGAGTTTGAGGACGACCTCAGCACCTCTGGTCGTCCTCCATCTTATTTAAAAGTCTCAGTCGCCATCAGAAACACTCGGGTTTTTTTTTTTTTTTGTTATAGTTTAGCTTTTTGTAAACTTTTCTGATCTTCAGTTATGTCCAACGACCGCATGTTAGACAGCCATTTGAAAACCCCACATTTGAAGAGATTTCTGGTTTGTCACATCTTGTTTTTAGTTGTTCTTCGATTACTTGCAGGAATTGATCTTCGTGATCAGGTTGATCTTGCTGTTCAACACGGTCAATAACTATTCGGAGTTGGTTATGCGATTGCTAAACGCACACGATCTGTTCGTTTGTAGTCAGATCGTGTCCACCAAATTAATATTTATCATCTCATCGAAAGATCAGACACCTCAAATAGTATCACTGGTGAGCTCGCTCCCCGAGCAGGAGCCAGAACTGTTCGCCGTCTCCTCATCGTCGTATAGACCTACAACAGCGCAAGCGTGAGGGTTTACCGGCGGCAGAAATGTGGCGCGCGGTGGGAGGGAGGGGAGAGGAGAGGGGTGAGCTCGAACGCTTGGATGCAGTGACGAGGAGGAGACGACAACGACGGCGGCAGCGGATCGTCAGAGTCGCAACTCGAATTGGTGCGACCGTGCAAGACAGAGATGGGGCGCGGTATGCCCGGGGTTCAGCTGCCGTGCGGCTGGCTCACTGCCGCGTGGGGCCGGGGCCCGCCTGCCGGCGACCCAACAGCAGCGGGCCGCGCGGCAGCGGATCCGCTTCCGGCGCGGTATCGATCTCATACCGGGTGGGGAGCACCTGTTTCACTTTCCTATACCTCTGTATCCCATTACGCGGTATACCATTCCGGTTATTTCCTAAACAAACTGAACTAACGAATTCAATTACCGACTGAGAGTCCAATACGTTACCATCAATTGAACCAAACACGTCTAAGGTGTTAAGATCTCCTGATTTTGTGAGGTATTCTTTGTCCTGTTTTCAAGAGTTTATTATATAGAATAAAAAAATCACTTTCAACCACACAATTAATTTACAGAAAAATCAGAAGTGAATAAAAAAATCAAGAGCTAAAAGCTTTACAAAGAGGCTTTTAGCATTGTGGTAAAATTGATTAGTTGACCAATTTTTTTTCTCGCCAAAAACGGAATCCGGTCCCATTTCCAAAACACCGAGCACAATTTCAATTTGCATTTGTTCAAAAATTAACATCGTTATACTTCATGTTAAAAATGGTGTATATTAAAAATTAACACTGTTATGCTATCATGATAAAAAAATAATGTATGTTGAAATTGGTACATGAAAATATCTATCTGCAACTGTTCAAAGCAAAATCGATGCTAGTATTTTGTTGCGGCGTGTTGAAATCAGTCGAGTAACTAATGGCTATGTTTGATTCAGCCGATTTCTGCTGTGGCATTACTGTTATCATTGTAGACGAGGCAATTGACAATTTAAGACTCATTTCGTTAGGGTTCGACAATTTGATTCATTGTCATACATTTAAAATGGTCCTATGTATCATTCACACAGATGTGTCAAATTTTCGAAGCAACCATGAAACGAGTCTTAAATTGTCAAAAAAAATCATTGTAGAATAATGCATTGCGTACTTATCTCTGCAGCAGCTACAGACAACTACAACCACAACCATGTCAAATGAACACATTCAATCTATATGATCAATATATATAAATTTCATCAGAATTAAGCACCTGGTTCTCAAACTAGTGCAAATGAAGCTGCAACGGTGTGAACATGGATCCGGATCACCTGCATTGAAAGTAAAATCCGCTGCATTGTAGCAATGTGAACAGTAACTGTGAGTGGAGCTACAATGCAATACATTAGCGTTGTAGCAGAAGCATTGCTAGATGGCACTGCAGCGAGAATATTATTGTTCATCAATTTGCTGTAGCATCGAATCTGAGCCTTTCGTTTTGGATCGAATAATTAAAAATAGATTCCAATTCATATCTTTATAGCTCTGAATTGGTACCTTCAATCCAGAAGACCTCTTTTCCGGTGAACACACTGGTAAAGATTGGCAAATACTTTAATGATGTAGCTTAAGATCTTTCCCTCTCCTGATGTCCAATGGTCATATACAATCTTAGATATTTTTAAAACAATTTAAATACAAGACACCGGGTTTGAATTTTTTTTTATCTGTAGCACATTATTTTTTGTCTGTAAGACACTACTTACACTAGACGGTGTACTTACAGACAAAAATTTTTAAATCATATATCCTGCAGACAAATTTTCTTTTAAATAAAGATGAAAATCTTAAAAAATAAAAAGCGAACCTAATGTTGTTTTCCTCCATGCACTCGTAGCAAGCACGTAACCGAAAGAGTGTATCAAAGCCGATACTTTCGTGCTCGCATGTCAAAGTGTAGAAACAAACTATGAAAAATATAGTTGCAAAAGCCTACAAGAATACTACTAGTATTCTCATCTCTTAGGATTCTAGTAAAGTTTAAGCTTTCTGGTGGTTACCAATACTATCAAAGACTTGTATGTGATTGAAAATTACATCTAACCATGATGTTACTTCACGTTCACTCTCGGGGATATGTATCAAAACGGTACACTATTTGCAATAACTCTGCCCAACATTACGAAACTGAAGAAATCAAACGGACTTTATACGATTTCGTGAGAAATTTGTCAAAGCAAACCTGATTGACCCAGCATCTCCGAGTAGTGGCCTAGCCCTTTGCCAAGTGAGCAGCCGCCTCCGCCACCCAACCGTCCGCCACGAGACGCGCCAGCTCATCATCCCTGCAACGTCGGCCCTACGTGTCATCAACACGCCTCCGCTCTCCGCTGGCGTCCCTGACGCAGCACGGTTCGTCGCTTCCTCTAACCACGTGTTAGACCAACGCCAGTCCTGACCAACTGCAACTGGGCCACACAACAATGTAACCCCACACGTCAGTGAGCGAACTACTTAAACTCCCAGTGCAAAATGCGTAGCTTGCGAGGGAAAACTACGACCTGGGCCCACGCGCCAGTCCAAAATCTCCTCGCCTGTTTTCTTCCCTGGCGTCTTATCCCTTCCCTCGGCGTTGCCTTCCCCACCCACGCCACGGAGCCCCGCGTGCGTTCTTGGGAGCCACCCAATCCCCGCCTCGCGAAATCCGTCGCCATATCGCCGCTTATCTTATCGCTAAGCCGGTCACCGCGGGCGTCATGGCCCGGTCGCCGTCGCGCCGCTGGGAAAGTGCCCTGTTCTTGCTGTGAAAAATCCCACCTTTTTGTGCGCTTTTTCTTTGAGTAGTGGTGACGGGTGGTGGTTTTCCGCCGGAGAGACGGGGAGTTGGGTAACGTTTAGCCTTGATTCGGCTGGGTTAGGGAGGCAGGAGGTGTGTGGCTGGTGGTTCGCGGGAAAAGATTGGAGCTTGGTTGGGTTCTGCGGGGGAAATTCGATCGGGGTTGGGGGAGGAGGGTCGCGGGAGGAGGAGGTGATTCCCGCGTTGCGTTTACGTGGTTGGCTGGGGAGCTGTTTCTGCTTCCGTGGGGATGGCGACGCCCTTCACGCCGTCTCAGGCGCACGCGGCGTCGCACCACGCAGCGCACCACTCGGCGGCAGCCGCGGCGGCGGCGGCCACGGCCACGGCCACCGCGCGGC
>BCLF01000128.1:271742-291322 GCA_001602275.1 Zoysia japonica
AGCCGCGGCGCTGTGCCCTCCGCCCTTCCGCGCGGCGGCGGCGTCACCCGCCTCGGGGTGCCCGCCTGTCCAGAACCCGATCTTCGTCGGCCCTGGCGCCCCGTGGGTGCAGCCCCAGCGCGCCGCGGCTGGAGCAGCGGCGCTTGGGCCGGAGTTCCGGCGTGCGCGCACGACCAAGACCATCTCCAAGCGCAGCCGCGGCGCCGGCGCGCAGGACAGGCCGCGTGCGTCCTCGGCGGCGGTTGGACGATGCGTGGACAAGCTGCTCCGCGTGGCTCCTGAGGACCGGCGCGCGCTCAGCGCGGCCCTTTCGTCCTTTCGGGGTGACCTGGTTGCCCCAGAAGACTACTGTCAGCTTCTCCGTGAGCTCGGTGACAGGGACAAATCCGCTCCGCATGCATATGAGGTCTTTTATGCTGCACTGCCCCTTGTTGGTGGTGGTGCTGTTGACAAAGGCAAACTTCTGACGGCTGCCATTGGTGCTCTTGGCAAGATGGGCCGGCCAGACCTTGCAAGGAGGGCTTTTGACACTGGCATTGCAGGGGGCTATGGCAACACAGTGTTTGCCCATTCGGCCCTCATCTCAGCTTATGCGAGGAGTGGCCTTGCAACCGAGGCTATGGGGGTGCTTGATTCGATGAAGAGTGCAGGCTTGCGGCCTACCACGGTGTCATACAATGCTGTAATCGATGCATGCAGCAAAGGTGGTGTTGACCTTAGGTTTACACTTGGGTATTTCCGGCAGATGCTGCAGGATGGCCTATCTCCGGACCGCAAGACGTTTAATTCACTTCTTGCTGCATGTAGCCGTGCTGGGCATTTGGAAGATGCTCGGACCATCTTTGATGAGATGATCCATCTTGGCAGTGGACGCGACATTTACACGTACAACACATTTGTTGATGCAATATGCAAGTGTGGCAACATGGAGCTGGCTATGCAGATTGTATTGGATATGGAAGCGAACAATGTGAAGCCAAATGTTGTTACTTACAGTACTCTAATGGATGGATACTCCAAGCTGGAGAAGTATGAGGAGGCACTGAAGTTGCGTGAAAAGATGAGGTCTCTGGGGATCCAGTTGGACCGGGTTTGCTACAACACTTTGTTGGCTATATATGTGAAGATTGGGAAGTACGAAGAAATTGCTACTGCATGTGAAGAGATGGAGAATTTTGGCATTGAAAAGGACACTGTCACTTACAATTCATTGATTAATGGGTATGGGAAGCAGGGGCGCTTGGACATGGTGTCTTTCCTTGTTCAAGATATGCGGACACGAGGCGTAGCTCCTAGTGTTCTAACTTACTCAACTCTGATAGATATCTATTCAAAGGCAGGTATGCACGGAGATGCATTCAATGTCTACTTGGATTTTAAGGAGTCTGGCCTAAAGGCAGATGTTGTTCTGTTCAGCTCTTTTGTTGATATGTTAGCCAAGAATGGCTTGGTAGAGTGTGCTTTATCTTTGCTTGATGAGATGACGAAGATGGGTATCAAGCCCAATGTTGTAACCTACAACACAATTATTGATGCATTTGGCAAGTCAAAGATTCTTACCGAGGAGGAACCAGAGATTGTTGGTGTTTATGGTGGCCAGATTGTAAGAGCTTATAATCCACAAACAAGAGCAGGACGCTCTACCATCGATGCTCGGATGAGGAGGTCACAGGAATTATTTTTCATTCTGGAACTATTTCAGAAAATGGTCCAGCAAGGTGTACGACCAAATGTTGTAACATTTTCTGCCATCCTCAATGCTTGCAGGTATATTTTCATCTTGGAATTGTTAGATCCTAATAATGCTAGCATGGTTTTAGCTTATCGTATTCCACCAGTTATCTACTCCCTCCACTTTAAAATTGTTGTTGCCGGTTAGCACATATTTTTACTTGCTGGTGATAACAATTTAAAAACAGAGGGGGTAGTCATTTTCTGACCATTGCCGTAGAACCTCCTAGCATTGTACTATTTAGTAGTAAAAATTCAACATGTAGTGCTATGTTATTCCAGACATAAAATTCTCTCCTACTGAATAGATAACTTCAATATATATTTGTGGATTAGTTTTAATTTCAGCCTTCCCATGTTCCCTGAATACACAAAATTATTTGCTATATTGCAACACATCATTCCGCTTCAATGAAGCTGTGATAAACGTGTCCTAAAAATACCGACCCTGCAATTGTATCTATATGTATGTCACATAGTGCACTATTCTACAGATGTGTGTTTCTAACTATTTGATTTAATCTTCTTGCAGTCGCTGTAATAGTTTTGAAGATGCAGCTCTTTTGCTGGAACAGCTTCGCTTGTTTGACAACTTCGTCTATGGAGTTGCATATGGGCTCTTGATGGGCCAGCGAGAAGTTTGGTCTCAAGCACATTCTCTTTTTAACCAGTTGGGACGCATGGACTCTGCAACATCTTCTGCCTTCTACAATGCCCTTACTGATGTATTATGGCATTTTGGCCAGGTAGGTTTAGTCCATTGTGTATATCTGGATTCAACTGCTTTTATTGTTGAAAAGACTAAACTTTTAGAAATTTACAACTGTATAATGGCAATCTTGTTTTTGACTGATGAATCAGATTTTAAAACAACAAACTTTCATCCCTCCTTTTCATTGCATGAATTATGTAAACACTTGACAGCCGGGCCATCTCTTAGTATTTTGGCCTAGTTGTCTTATTAGTATCCGTGATCATTTTCAGAGGCAAGGGGCTCAGCAAATTGTGCTCGAAGGGGTAAATCGTCGCGTTTGGGAGAACACATGGAGTGAGTTCTGCCTGGACCTGCACCTTATGTCATGTGGTGCAGCTCAAGCAATGGTTCATGCATGGCTCCTTAATGTGCGCTCTATTGTCTTCGAAGGGCGAGCTATGCCTGAATTTTTAAGGTACTTGGTCCTTGATATCTACCCCTGGGTGCCATTCTAATCATGTATTTGTGCAGATCTGAGTTGTAGGATAGAAGCTCCTTCATTGTCTAAAAAAAAAAAGATACAAGGCCCTTCATTGTCCAGAAAATAGGAGAGTATATGAGCTCCTGGCTTTGCTTTAACTGACACCAGTTTTTTTTTTTTTTAATGTCTCTACAGCATTCTGACAGGATGGGGAAAGCATAGCAAGATAGCTGGTTCAAGCACTCTTCGCCGTGTCATTGAAGCATTGCTCCTGTCAATTGGAGCACCGTTTCAAGTTGAGCGCTTTAATATTGGAAGATTTGTGTCGCCCAGCGCTGTGGTGGCTGCCTGGTTAAGAGAGTCCGGAACCTTCAACATCCTCCTCCTCCAGGATGAGCGAGTGAAGCATGTGAACCCCTCCAATCTGGTACCCAGGTTCCAGGCCTTGCAGTTGTAGCCCATAGATCCCGTCTCGTCTGTCCTGGTAGTTGTAGCGTTGGATCTGTATTAAGCTTCGCACTTTTGCTTACTTCACCTTCTGTTTTCAGATACTCTTGGTATATTATACTAGGTTCAAGGAATAGCTTGCTCTATCATATTCCAGTGTTTTAGCCAGAAGAAATGTAATGATGTAAATTAGCAGACTGAGTTACTACTATTTCCGTAGAGGGAGAATTCGACTTTTCCTCCAGTTGGGGCTTAACTGTTCCTCCCTTGGGCGGACCTATGCTTCGATTCCTTATGGCAAAGATGTTCTTGAGATGCTATTTATCGCTAATTATCGACAGTCAATTGTGCTCTCGAGATCCTCTTTTGGTTCGTTTGATGAAAGCTACCCAACTCTGGTCCCTGCCCATGGATGGTGACATGTCCAGGTAGAGCCTCCATTGCTTTCCCGCTTTGGCTCGTGATGCCGTTGCTGCGTTGCAAGATGCCAGCTCTGTTGAAGATGCAAAGAGCATCTCTTCCTTCATGAACAGCTTGTGGCCGTGGCCTAGCTCTGCTCAAGTGGTTGGCTCAGAAGGCTGTTATAGCTGCAAAGGAGTGGTCATGAGCAGCGCAATGCGTTCTCCGCCGATTCAGATTTGCAGATGTGGCTAAAATGCCTGATGTGTTTACCTTTGCATAATTGGATCTAGAGATGGGATACTTTTGCGTCGGAACTGATGACCACGCAAAATTATCATAAATCATAAATGGAGATGAAATCAGTACTCCCTCTGACTTGGACGGCACATTTGACCATCCGTTTTATTTAAAAAAATTAGTACAAATATAAAAATAAATTAGTCATACTTAAAGCATGCTTAAAAATAAATTAGTACAAATAAAGCAATTCACAATAAAATAAACAATATTTTCAAAAAAAATTAACAAGACAAATGGTCACACGTGATTTGAAAATTAAAAAATGACACTTATTTTGAGATGGAGTATTTTCCCTGTGCCATTTGGATGCCTTTTTAAGTCATCGAAATGACACCTTGCATGAGGAGCGTCAAAAAAAAAAAAGGAAAGTGGGATTATTAGGTGAAAGTGACAATTCATCGGCAGCGATCAAGAAAAGAGAATGGGTGGACCAGATTGTGCAACTGGGCCTGGGTGAGGCATGGCAGTTGCAATTTGTTAGTATCCTTTTTTTTTCAACCTTTGATTTATTTGATTATTGAGTAAGGGACCATGGCCTGGCCTGTCTGTTGTGTTTTTAACTTTGTTACTAATATTGTCATTTTTCGTTACAAATGTCTGAATGCAAATAGTGATAATTACTTGGCTAAACATAACGATGCATTGATTTTACTCAAGGTAAACATTTACTAACAACTAACAATATTCATATTTGAATACTAGAGTCAGGAAGGAATGAAAAACAGCTGAAAACAAAGCATGGTTTTTTCCTAGATAAATTGACTACAAGTTTTAAGGTCTCGATCTAATCATCTTGTTCACGTATTTGAACTGCAAAAACTTTTAAGGTGTTTCGTTGACGCAGCGCGACGAGAACGAGTTGCGCGTGCAAGCGTGAGACTACCAAGAAAGGGTTTGCTTCATGCTGATGCAAAGCTAATGGTTGCTTTCTATCCAATGTTTGTGGAGGGAATATGCGCTTGCGAGGAAGGAAGGATTATATGTTTATCCAGGCTGAGATAAGGGCGTGGAACAGTTCAGTTCTACCTGCAGATGATGCTTAACTATTTTTGGTACGGCAAAGAAAAATGCAGTTTTGTCAACAAATATATCAGTACAGTATAATGACCAACAGAAAAACCACAATTCATGATAATGACCATCTAGTACTCTATCCCAAAATAAGTGACATTTTTAATTTTTTTAAAATTAATACTTGATCATTCATCTTATTTAAAAAATTAACGAAAATACAAAAACCAACAAATCATGCTTAAAGTATTTCTAATAATAAATCATTTCACAATAGAATAAATAATATTTTCACAAATGTTTTGAATAAGACGAATGGTAAAGGTAGATGTTTGAAAATCTATAAAGACACTTATTTTGGGATGGAAGGAAGCATTAAATTTTTTGCATCATTATTCTAAGATTTCACAGTTAGGATAATCTAAATGGAGAGTTTCCCTTTGTTTTCTATTCTAAGAGGGCCGTGTTACTAGAAATGTTGTGAAACTACAAATGAGTTTTGAAACTACAAATGAAACAATCTCTATAATGCATAACTTTTTTTGTGGGTTTAATGCGAGTAGCACTTATTAATTCTATATTGTTTTATGGTTGCCTATAATAGAGAAAACAGAGAAAAAAGAAAAATTCTAGTGTTTTAAACGGGGCATTATAGTTCTTTTACTATGCCATTAAAGCTCCTTATGGCACTTCATTTAATAAAAACAAATCTCCCATTGGTAATAGCCTTCTTAACAGATTCTATGGAATATGCAGACCTAAATTATTATAATTATAAGATTAATTTGATACATGCTATTACAATTTTACGAAATTTAAAGTATGTCATTCGAACCCATATGTCATTCACATCTGTCAGTGACACATCGATGTTATATTTCAAAGTTGCAAAATTGTAATGGTATACTATTAGTCTGGAATTAAAGGCAAAATCGCTCCAAGAATTCACATCAGCCCACATGGATTATTAAAAAGTCTGGGAGCATCACAGCTTTTGTCCCATCCCATGACAGTTTAACTACATTATTCATGCAACTTTTTATTGGTATATACAATCTTGCTTGGATGTTGCCGGTACAGGAATGGCACTGCTAGATCTCTTTTGTTAAAAGCACATACACCACAATACCACATGGAAAAGAACACACTAATAACAGCGTAAGTGTAGAAAACGTGACCAAAATCGTGGCTGGGAAAGCATGCTGACCAAAAGACAGCCGCAAGGATCAGCGTAAAAAAATACCATCATAAAACGAGTCATATAAATAAGCATCAAAATAAAACTTGCACAGCATTGCGTAGACCTAGAATTGCAGCATGATCAACTAAAGCCCCATTTGAAACGTGAGAATTTTTTTTCCATTTTAGTGAATTTTCTTATGAAACTGAATGGACTTTTAAAAAATTCTACGTTCAGTGAAACTGAACCGACTCTTAAAAAATTCTACGTGCCGTTGCCTCAGCAGGTAAGAATAGAAAGCCCTTATTATGGTACTGTCCCTTTGTACTGCTAGTACACCAACCAATTTGCCAACTGCTAAGATTGTTTTAAAAAATTGCCAATTGCTAATATTTTTCTTATCAAGGTGGCAATACAGGTTGGCACTGGAAGCAAGGTAGATGGACAGGGACAGGGACGCCCCCTGTGTGGATCAACACAAAACCCAAGAAAAGAAATAAAAAAAGCACAAATTTGCAGCGGCAAAATTGAGCAGAAATATTTTTGTGACGATTCCAAAATGCTGAACAAATAACTAAGACCAATGGCACAGAAATGCCAGCAAACAAGCTGACTAAATCACAAGCGCAGAACCTGAATCCTAATTTTTGCCCCATATCCTAATCTTTTTCTCTCCCTCTCTATCATTTATTCTTTCCTGCTTTTATTTTTTATTTTATTCAATCTCCATCTGGAGCAGTGGGCGTGTGACTTGTGCGAGAGAGATTCTACAGTAATTTGCTCCTCCAGTACGTCCGGCCTCTCCTAGAGCAGAGCAGGGCACGAGCTGCTGCCCAGAAAAGATCGTATTTTTTCCTCGATTCAGCCAGTTTCTGTCAGGGAAATCGCTGCTGGAGATCCGGAGGAGCGTGAGGCTCGCAGGTTTTACTCCATTTGGCGGCGAATCTGCCTCGGGGACGGAGGAAGCGCCGGCCTTTCGAGCTCGGAGGAGCTGTCTCGGCGTTGGCTCTGCAGAGCTCGGGGTCGGGCGTTTTGAGGGTGAACAAGCATCGGTGGTCGTGAAGACGCCGGCGCCTGCGCGGTTGAGCCGGCCGGGATGGAGTCCAGCGGGGAGGAGCTGTTGAAGAAGATCCGGGAGCTGGAAGTGGGGCAGGCGCAGCTCAAGCAGGAGATGTCCAAGCTCATGCCCAGCGCAGGTGGGGAGCGGCGGCGCTCGCAGTCGGTCTCGCCGCGGCGCGGCGTGCCGCCCCCGCCGCCGCCGCCTGCCAAGGTGAAGTCGCAGGGTGGGCGGCTGTCCGGGGGGTTCGAGAGCGACCCGCCCGCCTGGTCCCGTGGGTCGCAGTCGTTCCCGCACTCGTCGCCGCTGCAGCGGGAGGGCCGCGCCGCGGGTGCAGGAGACGCCGGGCCCGGCTCCGCGCTGCCTGAGCGGCTGTACCCCAGGGTGCTGCAGTCGCTGGGGCAGTCCGTCCACATTTTTGACCTTCACGGCAGGATCATATACTGGTGAGATTATTGTTCTGTCAAGTGTTGCATGAGTTCTTTGCCTGTATCCAGTGCAGAGTTGTGAACGAAATGCAATCTGCTTAAAGTGTTACTCCCTTCGTCCCAAAATAAGTGGCGTTTTTGACTTTTTGAGATCTACGTTTGACCACTCATTTTATTCAAAAAATTTACAAAAATACAAAAATAAACAAGTCAAATTTAAGTACTTCTAATAATGAATCATTCCGCAACAAAATAAATAATATTTTTACAATTTTTTTGAATAAGATGAATGGTCAAAGTGAATGTTTGAAAATCTAAAAAGACACTTATTTTGGGACGGAGGGAGTATCATTCTTTGAGTGTTTGACTCTGAGCAATTGCTTTATCATTTTGATCAAGCAAGTTATGAGGCTACAGCTGAATAATGCTTCTGAAATCTGCTACAATGGTTGTGTTGTACAGAACTCAGCTGCGTAAGGATGTAAATATTATTTTTAATCTGTGCAAAGGAAATTCTCAAGGCGAATCCTAAACTTTAGCTGGTATTTGTGTTGTGTTTGTGCTGCAAAGTTCAGCCCTCAGCAAAAATATTGTTATTGCAAAAAAAAAAAACAATGTAAGGCCTCTGTAATTGTTCAAATGGATCAAGGGATAATGGCAAGTCACAAAACCATAAAGCACTTCAAGTTTTAAAATATGCTATCTAGCAGATATTCTGAGTTACATGCTTATTAAGTATTACAAGAATATGCTGTTTGTCATAGTACTGCTTCATTTGTAGATCTGGAAACACTACCTTTTTACCCTTTAATCATAGTCACTAATTGGATAAAATTGTTCAGTTCTAAAAGTTTTTTTCCTCGAACATGCAGGAGAACTGTGCATCATTGCATAAAGAAGCAGTAATTTGAAAAGAGTGTGTTCTCTTTATCTTCATTACATAGTCATAATAGATTCTGCACAAGCATCCTTAGTCCTTTTTTTATTTCTTGTTAATGCTTCCTTCTTACTTAAATCAGTCATTTTAATGTAGGAATTGTCTACTCCCAACTCGCTTGGGACTAAAAGATTTTTTTTATTAATCTGTAGGAATCGTTCTGCGGAGAATTTATTTGGTTATCCTGCATTAGAAGCCCTTGGTCAGGATGCTCTTTTGCTTCTAGTTGATTCATGTGACCACAATGTGGTAAATGATATTTTCCGACGTGTTTCTATGGGTGAGAGTTGGACTGGGAAGTTTCCAGTTAAGAACAGGGCAGGAAATAGGTTTTTTGCTGTTTCCACCAACACTCCTTTCTACGACGAGGATGGCAGTTTGGTGGGTATCATTTGTATTTCAAGTGATTCACGCCATTTGGAGGAGATATTTTCTAGGCCTCCAACCTCTTCAAGGTCCCTATTAGAGTCATCAAGGACACACTGTGATGGGAGCGGCAGCAACAATAGTCGCAAATCTAGTTTGTTAAGCAAAAATCTGTTTGACTCTCAGCAACCTCTTCAAACCACTTTAGCATCCAAGATAACAAATTTGGTAAGATCCTTTTCTATGAAACAAAAGTTATCGATACACCTCCACTTCTATTGACACATACTTAACATTCTAGTTGTAGCTTTTGGATTTGATTCTTAAATAAAAAATACATGCAATTCTGCAATTTTAGTATACCGTTTCTCTTCTATCTTATATACTATTATATTTCAGCAATCCATTTCTATTCAGAGGTCTTAACCATACTGAAATATTGATGACTTTTTTGTTGAGCAAAATTCTAAGATGAAAATTTGTAGGAACTTTCTTGTAACTAATATTTGTCTCTCTTATTATATATTGTTCAATTATTTCTAGCGTATTCCATTTTGATTTTTAGAATAACACCACAGGCTACCAAAGTCACAAATAAAGTTCGTTCTCGGGTCAGGACAGATGAGAATGGCATTGAGCGGGAAGGTGGCAGTGGTGAGAGTCAGTGTTCAGATCAAGGGGCAAAGGAAGAGCCAACATCTAGTGAAGCAACCACGCCAAGAGGAGATGCACCACGTGGTGCTTTTTCTGTGGAAGAGAATTCTCCTGGAAAATCAACTAATACAAACAGTGACGAATCAGAAGGAAAAGTAGGTCTCCACAAGATTTTGAGTTCAAAGGCAGAGGCACTGCTGAACAAGAAAGGGATATCGTGGCCGTGGAAAGGACGGGAGGATGAGGGACCTGATGAAAAGAATCATGCGTTTTTGCCATGGTTGCAAGGCAAACAAGAGAATGGCCTGAATCATCAGAAAGTTTCTGATTCTAGCATAGCTCCAGATGCCCATGTCGCTGAACAAAACCAGCCTAGTAAAACTGAGGCATCAGCCTCCTGGTCCTCTTTCAACAATAATAGCACAAGCAGTGTGAGTAGCACTGGAAGCACTAACAGCAGTGCTCCTTACAAAGTATATCATGAAGCAGACTGTCTTGATTATGAGATCCTGTGGGAAGACCTTGTCATTGGCAAACAAATAGGCCAAGGTAGTTGCTTCTCCTTTTCCATGGAAAATATTTGCTTATTTGATAATAGTTTGTTTATCTTTTGATTTTTTTTTAATTTTTTATATATATTCTGCGTGATCTAGTAAATTTTGTTGTCTTATTACCCATTTTAGCTCCTATTGATCTGAAACTGGTTCTAACTTATAGAAGCGGAACCATGTTTGCGTTATGAGTACCAGAGCTTTTTTTTTGACAGACAGTTTTATTCTGATTTGAAATCAGAGGCTCATATTTGAAACTGACCTCAACTTCTATAGAACTTTGACCGCCAAAAGAAATATTTGTTTGAAATTTTCTGAACACTTAAGCTTAGACATTTTTCTTTCTTTTTAATAAGCCATCATGATCCTTGTTTACAATACTAGGGACATCAAGGACTAGTGTCCAGTTGATGTTCTTATTAAATAAAGTCTTATATGCAAGCCTGACAGAAATCCTACCAAAAAGCACATCGAGGCGTACTGCATTCTATTATACTAATTATATTCCTTTAACCCTGCAAATTCAAATTTTCTATCTGCAGGTTCTTGTGGCACAGTATATCATGCTTTGTGGTATGGCTCGGTATGTTTTTTTTATTGTGGTATCAATTGCCAGCTCTGTTTAATTGTAGTTCTAGTTTCATCATTTTGTGGCATTTTTGGAAGGATGTGGCTGTCAAAGTTTTCTCTAAGCAAGAATATTCAGAAGAAGTGATACAAACCTTTCGACAGGAGGTAGAACTCCATTCCTTGCTACAACTTTTATTAGCTGATTTGTTAGAACTACCAGTAGAAGTGTCGTTATTGTCACAGTTTCATGTTTTCTTGATAGTTTTTGAGAGTACTAAGAGAAACCTGAAATCTGAATTGGGTTCAACTTATCATTCCATTGTCACCAAACATATTGATGACAAAAAAAAAAGAAAAGAACAACATTGATGCATATATTGTCCTCAAAAAGATATTGATGCATATATACATAAACATAATGCTGCCAAATCTTCATATATGTTTCTTTAGTTTCATTCTAGAAAATGGGAATAAAGCCTGCTTGATTTCAGTATTATGATTCGAAAGTTTGGTTTCTTCTAGATATTTTCCTAGCCCAAATTACTTGGGGGTGGTACTAAAAGGCTTTGCTGTTATTGTTGTTATGTCATATATCTATTTATTCATATGTGAAGGTATTCCTTATGAAGAAACTACGCCATCCTAATATACTGCTCTTCATGGGTGCGGTTGCATCTCCACAGCGCCTCTGTATTGTAACAGAGTTCCTCCCTCGGTATGTCCACTTCCTTCTAGAAGCATACATGTTTACAAAATATTTCTAAAGCTATTTTTTATCTCATCACATGTACAATAGATGAGCTAAGCTGTTTGTTGACATCTGTTGAATGGTTTGATTATTACATGGTTGTTGCATAAAACACTCGAAATGAAACCGATAATTTTGAGCCTTGGTTTAAGCTCAGAAATGGTAGCTCCTTTTTTATCTCGATATGTATAAATGACATTGTTGGCAGTATCATATTCTATAATGTACTCCCTCCGGTTTTAAATTATTGACACTGTTGACTTCTAACATCAACTTTGACCATTCGTCTTATTCAAAAAATTTGTTCCAATTTGTAAAATTATTAGTCGTGATTTAAATTACACTAATGATAAATCAAATAATAACAAAATTTTACACATTTGAATAAATTTTTTGAATAAGACGAATGGTCAAAGTTGATGTTAAAAGTCAACGGTGTCAATATTATTAAAACCGGAGGGAGTAGTATATATTTATACGGTGGTATGTAGTATGATGCTCCACATTCCTGGATTTTTTTTTGTAAAAAAATATATCTTTATCAAATTTATTGAGAATATGCATGCACAAAACATTGTATTAACATACAGTATTGTAGTTAAGTTTTTAGCATGGTATTGCAAAAATTAACAACTATAGTTTCTAACATGAATGATACGCTTCGTGGTACTTGTATCAAATACCAAATGTTTTGCTGGGATATGTTTGATTTCATGCTGAATATTGTTTGTGTTAACTAGACAAACCTTTAGCATACAAATATATTTTCCTTTTCACATCTTGATAATTTTTTTTTCTCAAATCCAGTGGAAGTTTGTTTTGTTTACTT
This sequence comes from Zoysia japonica, assembly GCA_001602275.1. NCBI lineage: Eukaryota > Viridiplantae > Streptophyta > Magnoliopsida > Poales > Poaceae > Zoysia > Zoysia japonica. The sequence goes on from BCLF01000128.1 coordinate 284,129, forward strand.
CAAAAGAGCAATACCAAGTTAGACGTGAGACGACGTGTTCACATGGCATTAGATATTGTAAGTGCATTTTGTTTATATTATGGGCCCATTTATCCACATGATAGCTCATTGAATATTTTGGAGCCAACCGGTTGGTTCATATTTGAGCAAGGATTTTTTTTAATCTTTTCTTTATTTATTCTTAATTCCCATAATCATTGTTTTGTGTTTCATATTTATTCAGGCAAGGGGTATGAATTATCTTCACCATTCCAGCCCACCTATCATACATCGAGATCTAAAATCATCTAATCTGTTGGTTGATAAGAATTGGACTGTGAAGGTACCACTTCTTTTCCAATCAATTTGCACATTCCTGCTTGGCTCTCATTTTGTCTGACTGACTGACCCAATCAGGTGGCAGACTTTGGTCTTTCTCGTCTCAAGTGTGAAACTTTCCTGACAACAAAAACTGGAAAAGGAACAGTAAGTCCAAGCAAACATATTTTGATTGTTTGATGTATATGCATGGATCCTCTGAATTAATGTAATTGGTATAAAGTTCTGCCTTTTTTTATTTTAATATTTAAGAACTGAGCCTAGCTTAGTTGAGGGTGTGAATGTACACCCTGACCACTGCAGTTCGAGTCCTTAAAGTGAATATGGGTGCCTATTTCTTCTTAATTAAAAGATACCGAGTCCCTCCTAGGTTTTCTGGGTTCCTTCCCCTTTTTCTGTTTAACTTACTGATTGGGCCTATCCCCTCAAATCCAGCCGCAATGGATGGCACCAGAGGTGTTGCGTAATGAACCTTCAGATGAGAAGTAAGTTGGACACCCTTAACCAACAGAAGTTCCTTTGGTTACCACATGATAATTAATAGCATCCATGCCACTAATGCAGGTCCGATGTATATAGTTATGGGGTGATCTTGTGGGAACTTGTTACTCAGAAGATACCATGGGAAAATCTGAATTCAATGCAGGTATAATCTCATATATGTTTTTGTGTGAATCTGACCATGCATTTGGTTACAAGCTATGACAATGATATTTATTTTAGGACACTAAAGACAACAATATTGTGTCATGGGCTGTGGCACCACAGCCCAAGGAGGCGCACAAGAGGCTGTTTTAGGGTTTGTTAGCTTAAAGATTAGGTTATTTAGGTTTGTTAGATTAAAGATTAGGTTGTTTAGGGTTTTTAGGATAAAGATTAGGTTGTTTAGAGTTTGTTTAGGGTTGTTTAGCCCTGCTGCCTATATGAAGCAGGTAGGAGACCTATTGAGGGTAAGAAGAAAAGAAGTTGATCTTTCCACGGGGGGAATATTACTTTCAGCTGTAGCCGTGGCCGGGAACGTGTCCCAACCCGGTGGATCCTCCACCACAACAATTGGTATCCAGAGACAAACACCGACGGATCGCCTCAATGGCCGGCGCCGTCGATCCTGTAGCCACCACCCTCACGTCTTCAAAGCTCGATCTCCTCATCGCCATGATGGAGAACATCTGTCAGGAGGCGGGTTACGCTGCACATCGCATAACAGCGATAGAGAAGAGCCAGATCGTGCTGCCGCATGCAGTGCTAATACCGGTTGACATGCCGGCATCATACACGAAGACAGAAATTATCGTGGCTATGGTGTCGCCTCCAATAATCAGCACCACCACCTATCCAGACGTCTCTCCAACCATCAGAGCTAAGCTGTGTAGATCGATCCCGAATGTCCCCATCAAGACGTCACCACCATCTGCACCACATCTTCCTCTAGCTGTAGCAACAAAGGAAGCAAGGAGGCGCATATCCACAACTACTGCAGTTCCTAGACGCCGACTCCTGCAAGGACGATACCGTCGACAGGGCGCAAACGACGCGCAACAGCAGAATCAGGGACGTGCACAAAGGCGGCAGCCATATCATCGACACCATCACCGACGCCGTGATCATCGCCAGCAGCCCTGCCGGCATCTTTATCCTTGGGAGCGTCATCTTTCCCCTCCGCAAGTCATGCAATTGCATTGTGATGACTACCAGGTGCCAGCTCGCAGCGGGCAGCAGTAGCACCAGTAAGGCGAGCAGCTGCGCCGATCTCATCTCATGCAGAAACTACAACCTGCACCTGCGCATGGGCAGATTGGGCCTCCTGCGCATGTCACTCCCTGGGCTGATAACACGCTTCTCGGACAGTTACAGCCTTGACCTGGATGGGTTCTAAAGTGCACTTTTATCCTCAATTGCTACAGCTCGCGGACGAGCTGTTTGCTGGGAAAGAGGAAAATGTTATGGGCTGTGGTGCCACTGCCCATGGAGGCGCACAAGAGGCTATTTTAGGGTTTGTTAGCTTAAAGATTAGGTTGTTTAGGGTTTTTTATATTAAAGATTAGGTTGTTTAGGGTTTGTTAGGATAAAGATTATGTTTTTTAGGGTTTGTTTAGGGTTGTTTAGCCCTGTTGCTTATATAAAGCAGGTAGGAGACCCATTGAGGGTAAGCAGAAAAGAAGTTGATCTTTCCACGGGGGAAGATTACTTTCAGCTGTAGCCGTGGCCGGGAACGTGTCCCAAAACGGTGGATCCTCCACCACAACATATTGTGAAGCAGCATAACGAATAATGCATACAATTATTAGAAGGAACAAGAAGCTTATAATTTTTTAAGTATAAGCAGTGATAACTGAGTTTTATTTCTCAATTTTGCGTTGAGTTCTAAGTTTCCTTTTTGATTGTGATCGCTAGTACAAGTGATCAGTTAGAAATTTTAATTATTGTGATCACCAAAAGGTTGGAGTTTTTTTTTTTTTTGGTATTCGAGGTCTTCTAGCAATAGACCTGACAGTACTATTGAAATCAGTTTTAATTAGCATGCTTTTGCAGAACATACCTTTATCATGTTGATCTGTCTGATCTAGTATTTATTTTCTTCATAGTTTTGATGGAGCACACCTTTATAGTGTTAATCATTACTTTCTCTATAACTTTGATGACTCCTTTCTCTATATATTAATTCTCAAGGGTTTCATATGTAGGTCATCGGTGCTGTAGGTTTCATGAACCGAAGGTTGGATATCCCGAGTGATGTAGATCCTCAATGGAAATCAATTATCCTAAGTTGCTGGGAAAGGTACTTACTATATCACTCCCCTTCTTCTGCAGCTTTTAGAGATTAATGATATGAGGTGCTGATCTCTATAAAAGAAAACTATAGTACTTCTCTCATCCACAGTTCCTGATAGCAATTGCACTTATGTGAGCAGCGACCCGCAACAACGACCAACGTTCCAAGAACTTCTGGAGAGGCTTCGAGAATTGCAAAGACACTATGCTGTTCAGCTTCGGAACGCAAAGAACAGCATCAAGGAGTGAAGGTCCTTGTTCCCGGTGGTGCTTGCTATAAAGCAGGTGAGCGATTGAGATGATTCTGCTGGTCATGCAATGGCATGTTGATCTGGAGAAGGGTTCACACCTCGTGTTTGATTTTGCTTCCTGAAACAGCTAATGCTGAAAATTTTTGTATAGACGAGGTGCCTCCTGATTTCTTGTGTTCCCAAGCAATTGACTGTAAAATTCCAACTGACGGCAAGGTTAGGTTAGTGGTTGAGGGTCTTCTATTTCTTGGTGATGACGGTTAACTTACTGATCTGGGCTTTCAATTTGTAGCAAGGACATGTGCAGATTGTTTGGACAACAGACAATGTATACGCGTAGTCCATTTTGATAACACAACTGAATCATTGGATTCAGTGCTGTAATAAGTTCGATTTAATTGAGTCGATGCCTTTTCAATTCAAACAACAAGAAGTGAGGTCAAACAGGAAAAAAAAACCATACTTATTTTCAGATTTTACCTAGTTTTACTGTGTTCAGATTCTTTGGAAAAGACAGTTTTTATTAGCGTTTTCTGTTTCTAATTTGATTGTTCATCTGATTGCTGAAACATGGAGCAGTCTTGAAACAACTTCAAAGAGAGAAAACATCAGCGGGCAAAGACGTGTGCGTGACTGCGTGTTGGACTTTACCCAACAAACATTTTAAGATTGAAAAAATTACGGTTTGGTGCATGTTGGAGCTGCACGGTGGCATGGAGGGACGCGGACGGTTCCAAAACGAACGAGGAGCAGAGGCTGCATTTCGATGGGGTGGAAATACCTCTCCCTTTCCTTCTATTAGAGATATAACAGTTAAAAGAGTATTATTGTACTCCCTTCGTTCATAAATATAGCTTTTTTAGAGGTTTGTATTTGTCCACAATTATAAGTCTTTTTAAGTGGATCCCACAAAACACACACGCATCAATAAATCTTAATTGACTAATAGATGTGTTTAGGAAATAAGGCATGGAATGAGTAGATGAATTTGTTTATGGATACTTATAGGTAGAAGATGGATTTATTTGTGCCGCGCTAATATATTTACTTCTTCGCGTTAAACAAATCATGCTTTAATGAATTGTTATGGCAGAGTTACTCGAACCAGCCAATGAATATTTTATTCATAGCAGCCCTAAACCATACTTTATTTGCTGTTGGTGCTAATGAGCCATGAAAAAAAGCTTTTTTCCAAGATAGGCAGTTGTATTAGAATAGTTACCAGTATGGCTTGATCATCGTCCATAATTATAGGGGGTGTTTCTAATCAAGATAGGTGGAACTGTACATTGGTGAAGGGCGGCATGGTCTTTTATCATCTCTGGTAATCTGTCTGAAAACCTTTAAAACGCTTATATTTGTGGATGGAGGAAGTAATAGGTTAGTTTAGAGTTTATCTCTCTCTCTCTCTCTCTCTCTCTCTCTCTCTCTATATATATATATATATATATATATATATATATATATATATACACACACACACACACTCTCTGGTTCTTTTTTTATTCATCTATTATCCCATCCATTCATCTATCATCAATCCATCCATCTATTACTCCTAACATAGAATCAGAGATTTTTTTAGTTCATCCTAGCCGTCGGTGGTGGTACTATTCATCAGTACCTTCACTGTTCATTCGGAGGTACTGTTTATTCACATCCACATGTAACAGCCTAGGCCTAAATACAATTCATGTCCACACACAAATTGTGTGGATATGCGTGAGACACACCTACATAGCAACTCATTTACACTTTTATCCTCACTTTGCGTAAAAAGATTAATCCGGGATTACTATACTTTGAATCACTGGCTATTTAAGTTGGCCCATCTCTATTTAAACTAGCAAAATGAGATTAAATTTTATGGTTTACCCATATCACAAACCACAAACCATGGGAGTTGGGCCTAAACCCATGGACCTCACAGACTCTCATTGTAACAGCCCAAGCCCAAATACGACTCATGCCTGCACACACGTTGTGTGGGCCACACCTGCACAGCAACCTGTACGCTTCCGTTCCCGTTTCGCGTAAAAAGATTAACCCGAGGTTACTATGCTTTGGATCTTTGGCTATTTAAATTGATTTATCCCTCTTTGAACTAGCAAGGTGGGACTAATATCATAGTTTTTCTCCACCACAAGACATAGAAGTTGGGCCTTATAGACTCCCACTCTCAAAGGACTCGACGTACTCGTCGAGGCAACTTACCCACTCAAGGCACAGACAATCAGGATCGATCCTCTCTGGTCACGTTGTACATCAGTGCCAGCATACGTGTTATGCTGTGACCCCACATGGCCCAAGCACCATGCACACCGTATCTGCGCTACCTGACCGCACGTCACCGTGACACAGCGAAGGTCAGCTTTAATATCATTCTATAATAGCCCAGCACAAAAGTTCGCGGGCTGAAATGATCTAGCGCCAGAATTAAAACAAGGATTTCGAATTGAAACGAAAAGAATTCAGAGATAACTTCTTCATTTGAAATTATTGAAATTTCAAGTTGTTACACTCGTCCCCAAAGGACTCGACGTCCTCGTCGAGACAACTCACCCACACAAGGGACAGATGGACATGATATATCGATCCTCTATGGCCATGTTGTATGTCAGTGCCAGCATACGTGTCATGCCATGACCCCACAGAGACCACGCGCCATGCACACCATATATGTGCCCTTTACCGTACGCGTATGTGATGCAATGAAAGTCAGCTCTGATACCATTCTGTAACAGCCCAGACCCAAATACTGCTCATGCCAACGCACACGCTGCATAAACCACACTTCACAGCAACCCGCTTACGCTTTCATTCTCGCTTAGCGTAAAAGTGTTAACCCGAAGTTACTATGTTTTAAGTCACTGCCTATTTAAATTAGTCGATCTCTCTTTGAACTAAAAAGGTGGGACTAAATCTCACGGTATACCCACACAAGAAGTCATGGTACTTGGACCTAAACCCATAAGCCTCACACCACATATTCTTGTCAGTCGGACTTTTTCTTCTTATCATGTTAGTTGATTTTATCGAGTAACTAACTCTTTCATCATTGTAATATGACTCTGTCCTCTTTGTCTTTTTCATATTTTTATTTCACTACATATCTGATGACCAATGATTTTTTCTGTCTCATTGCTTTGTTATAATAGTTGAGGATATTATTGTAATATTGAACACATTCTACACCCTAGGTCGGACCATGCCCCACGTGCCTCGCCTCGACCGCAAGCACCCTGCCTCGCGCGCCAACCGACCAACCCATCTGCGTGCATTGAACGAGTTAACTGACTGAATCACATTCAGTAATTTATGTTTGATTCTTTCAGTAATATCTTTTTCTTATTAATGTTGATTGGACTTCTTTAGTAATTTTCTTTGAATCCTTTAGTAAGTTCTTCATATTCATTCAGTAATTTTTTAAGTTTCAGTAATTCCTTCAGATTCCTTCAGTAATTTCTCTACCCGAGGCAAATCTCATCATTCTTAGAGTTTCGACGAGCTTGCGGCACAACAGCCGCCGCCATCATCATCGAAGAATCCCTTAGCTGCGTGAATTTGTATCCCTAAAGCTCATCCTCTCTATCACTGGACATAGAAATTGGAGGAAGGTTGGTCCGTCGTTGGGGGGCACGGTGCTGGCAGGGCGGTGAGGCGCCGGGGGCGGCACCGGCCACGGTGGTGGTCGTCGGTGGTGGACGATGTCAGGGTGGGGGTATCACATGCCGAATTAGAGCGACGACTTGTGTAGGGCAACAACAGAGGTGGTGGGGGCACCGCCAAAGTAGGTGCGGCTGAGGCGACTGGGGCGTTGCACGCCGACGAGTGGCGGCGGTCGCGGCGCCGC
>BCLF01000128.1:295909-306957 GCA_001602275.1 Zoysia japonica
TTTTCAGAGCATAAAGCTATGATACAGTCGGCTCGCAACATTTCTCGTTGGTTGTATAATCATAATCAGTTGCACTCTATGATGACCAATGCTATTGGTGGTGAGTTGATAAGATGGAATGCAACACGTTTTGGCACAAACTACATGTTTCTTGAGAGTATGCTTCGTCGAAGAGAAAAATTCATGGCATGGATGGGTTCTGAGACATTTTTAAATAGTAGATTTGCCAATACTAAGGACGGAAGGCATGCTCACTCCTGCCTAGCAAGCATGTCATGGTGGGATTCAATGAAACATGTGGTAGATGCAGTGCAACCTTTGTATACGTTTCTTCGTTTTGCTGATCAAGACAAGAGCCCTACATTGAGTGAAGTACTTCTCAGATATCATTTATGTAAAAATGAGTATGAAGCCCTTTATAGGAATGATGAGCGAGAGATGCAAAGGTATATGGACATTATAAATCGTAGGATGGTGGACATTTGCAATGATACCTTTGTGAATGCAGGTAATATGTACTTACGAAAAAACATTGTTGTATTTTTTGTTTCTACTGCAACAATATCTAACTATTATTACATGTATAGCTAGATCTTTGAACCCAAAAAGTCACTACTCTTACGGGATGGGTCGAAATATGATGAACGATATTCGAGAGGCATTTACACGCATAGCATCAACCGAATTGTGTGTGCATGCCCTGCAGGAGGCAGAAATTTTTAGAAGAAAACAAAGTTCATTCGGCACTGAGTTGGCCAACAGAATGGCAGTGGATAAGAATACTTCTCCTGCAGCTTGGTGGAACATGTTTGAAGGTGACACACCTCATCTCCAGCAACTTGCATTACGGATAGTCTCACAGTGTGCATCATCCAGTGGTTGTGAGCGCAACTGGAGTACATTTGCATTGATCCACACGAAGGTGCGTAACAGATTATCTCATGAGAAATTGCATAAGCTGGTGTATGTTAACTACAACCTTCGCATCCGTATGCGTGATGTTTCATAGACATATAAGCCACCAGAAGCCGATCCATTTGATCATCTCATGGAGCTGTCGTTGTATGATTCTTTAAATCCTATTCGAGAATAGATGGAACATGGGAGATCCAATTCTGACCCTGTTCTTAATGAAGAGGCCACCGAGACTGACAGTCCTGTACCCAGCCGTCTTGTTACAGATGATGACGCTGGTAGACAGTTGCTGCGCTTGTCTCGTGCTGCAACAATATCTGAATGGGCGGATCAAAATGTGGGTGATACTCACATAAGCAAGAGAAAGGTTCAAAGTGCAAGACCCAAAAAAAGTGGTAAAAAGATGAGGTTAAAAAGCAAAGGGAAAGGTAAGAATGTAGACAGTGACGACTCCACAGATTCTGAACACGCCAGACGAAGCCCAATCTACCAGGAATCAAATGATAGCAGCTCTCGGACTACATCTGGAGACCCACCAGGCAGTATGGTTCCTGAGTCACAGGCACCGGTCACAACTCATCATTTCACAGGTAACAAATTTTTCGCATCATACGATCAATTTTGACTCATTTATCTTACACTTCACTTCTTTTGCAGGTGAGACAGACTATACCCATGCTACACAGGATGAGGACCATAGAGCTCCACAGTCACCAAGGACTTCGATGGGGGGAGGCAGCATTACTACGGCACATACTATTCCGCGCCAGACAGTGATTCCTCATACAGCCAAGGTAATGAGTACTACAATTATCCGTACGGTGATCGTAGCACACAACCTCCCACCACATAGGTATACCAATGGCAAAATTCAGAGTTTTATAACATGTTATACTCGCAATGGGAGACAACTACTGCTCGGACGGGACAATCTTGGAATGAATTCAAAGCGGAGTTGTTAGCTACCAGAGGAATTCAACTCCTCTCAAGTGAAGAGTGCGACAATGCATATTTTGATTGGAGTACAATTCACAAGTAAAATGTGCTTCGAAAACTATGTATGGATTTTGGATTTGTTATGAATGAACAACATGTATATATGGATTTATTGTGTTCTGAACTTTAAATTTGTTATGAATGAATAACTGTTTTTTATTTGTGGATGAAGTATATTGTCAATATTGATATTAAAAGAAATTCGAAAAGGTCATGCCCAATTTTCTAGTACTTTTTAATATAATTTCTTAATTTTCACTAATTTTTCGGTTTTCAGATAAATCAAACGGTTTACCGCAAAAATCTCGCGGTTTTTAGCAAAAACCGCTCGGTTTTCGCTGTTATCGGTTTTCAGGAAAACCGAGCGATTTACCGCTGAAACCGCGCGGTTTACCGCAAAAACCACGCGGTTTACCATTTTCGAACCGTCCAAACCGTCTCAAAATTTGAAAATTAAATTTTGAACAAAAAACCGAACGATTTTAACGGTTTTCGCGGTTTTTTTCAAATGCGGTTCAAACGATAACTTAACCCTGCCTGCAAGCCACAACGTGCCGCGCACTGCTACGCCTTTGGTCGCTATGGGCTGTTTGTGTCGGCTGCCGGCCGGGGCCCTCTCAAGTCCCATCCGCCTGCGTGACGGGCGTCGCCGTAGCAGAGGCGTGAGGACAGGACGGAGTAAAATATAAGATTTATTTTATGTGTTGATTTATCTATTCAATGGCTTTAATGATTAGATGCGAAGTGCATGAGTGGTGAAAAAATCTGTTTATAGACAGAAAGAATCAAATCACGGTGCTGTCACACAAAAGATCTTCCTTCCTTCCTTCCTTCCTTCCTCGGAAGAGGACGGGTGGAACCGGACTCTGACGAGAAAGCACAGGTGAGGGAGACCTGCGCGAAAAGGGTGTTGGCTGTGGCCGCAGGCGGCCGGCGTTTCCTTTGATCACGCGTCCCTGACATATGATTGCGTCCGGTTCATGAAACCACGGGTTTGCTGGCAGCCTGCCACTTGCCCCTTCGCACTCCCCAAGTGTCGTCAGGCTTTAGCCTCCCTAGACGAGGATGGAGCTCTTCGAGTGCATTTCCCGACAGCTCTCGTGGACAGGAGGACGGTCCGTGGAGGGGGGGCAAGAGAGGCGAGGCGACGCTCCGGCAACCCGGCCGGAGAGTCTAAAGGCCCCCACCTACGCTTTTCATCATTCCCCTCTACAGACAAGTTACTAGTAGATCATTCCTAACATCAGTTGCGATTTGCTGTATTTGACGAAGAGTAGAGTGGACTGGTTAATGAGGAGGCCTTAGGTAAATTTGATACCCTTCATTTTGAAATTGTTGTTGCTGACCAGTTCAAATTAGGTGGCGACAACAATTTCAAAGCGACCGTGTCAGTACGTTGCCATCGTCGGCTGATCAGAACACAAGTAACTCGCCGTTGTCGGATAAACGCAGCGTGCCGGACGAACTACAGTACAAGCAAGCGGACGCCATTACATCTGGGCCGAGGCGCAGTTCCCGTGTGAAGATAAGATCGGTTCGTGTCAGCGGTGATGAGTAATTGGGGAGAGTAATTAGCTGGCTTTGTTGTAACTATATAAAGGAGATGAGATTCCCTGTAATCGGCATCAAATGAAATAACAAACTTCCTACCCCTAACTTCCTCTGTCTCGCTCTCCTCTGCTTCTCTTCTTCTCTGATCTTTTTCTTCTTCTTCTTCACGCCTCTACTCCTTCTCTGTATCGTTCTCGTTGTTAGCAGATCCAGGAGGCTAACAAGTGGTATCAAATTCATGATCCTCGGCGCACTCTGGAAGATCATCACCATTACACTCGTCGACAGAAGATCCTTGGCACCATGGAGCCGAACATGAAGTTGATGTACGATGTCGATCCATCCATGTGGGTCAAGGTCGCTTCCATGCACTTCGAAGGCACGGCCGCACGCCGGCTTCAATCAGCAGAACGCCGTGTGCGCAGCGCGTCATGGCCTGTTGTGTGTGGCTTGATCCATGATCGGTTCGGACGCGATCAACATCAGTGTTTGATCCGTCAGCTGTTCCACATTAAGCAGTCTGGTTCCGTTAAGGAGTATGTGGAGAAATTCACTGAGCTCGTGGATCAGTTAGCTGCTTATGAACACACGAATGATTCACTGTATTACACAACTCGTTTCGTTGATGGATTGAGGGATGATATTCGGTCTGTTGTCTTGGTGCAACGTCCATCCGATCTGGATACTGCTTGCTCTCTCGCGCTGTTGCAGGAGGAGGCAGATTCGTCACGGCAATGTGATCTGTTGAAACCGGCTTCGTCATCAACAAGGCCTTACGGCAAGGGGCCCATGCCGCTCCCGTTGCCACCTCGCCGAGATTCTTCTCCAGGAGTTGGCGGCGATGTTGACAAGCGCGAGGCTGAAGCATCTCGTTCTCAAGCTGATAACAAGGTGGCCTCTCTGCGTGCTTATCGTCGAGCTCGTGGCCTTTGTCAGTATTGTGCTGAGAAGTGGTTGCGTGGTCACAAATGCGCTGCTACAGTGCAGCTCCATGCCGTCCAGGAGCTCTGGGAATTGCTGCGTGTTGAGGACATTGATGCTGATCCTGCAAGTCAGACGACCGAACTTAATATCATGTTGTCTCGAGAAGCCTAGCTGGTTCACGCACTCTTCATTTTTCAGGCATTATTCAGAATCAGGAAGTGGTGATTCTCGTGGACTCCGGCAGTTCTCACTCATTTGTGGATGTTCACTTGGCGTCTAGGCTCTCTGGTGTGTCCACCTTGGCTCGGCCCCTCACTGTTCAGATGGCTAATGGAGCTACAATTCAGTGTGCTCGTGAACTGAAACAGGCCCAGTGGTTCATTCAGTCTTCTGAATTTTGTTCTGATCTGAAGGTCTTATCTCTACCTTTTTATGATGTTATCATCGGTATGGACTGGTTACAGTGTCACAGCCCTATGCAGATCGATTGGCTTAATAAGTGGATCATATTGCTCCTTATGAAAAAGAAAGATCAGTCCTGGCGTTTCTGTGTGGACTACAGGCATTTGAATGCACTAACTGAAAAATTCAAGTACCCTGTTCCAATCATATTGCAGGGCCTGAATGTCTATTGCAGGGCCTCCAGCCTTCTGTTCCTGTGCTCACTATTGTGGAGGTGTTAGCTGTTCAGGTCGTTTCTCATCATATTTTTGCTCTAGATACTTTGTCCTTACCTCCATCTTTTCAGCAATTGCTACATTCTTATAGTGATTTTTTTGCTGAGCCACAGGGTCTTCCTCCTAGCAGAATCTATGATCACCAAATACCTTTGGTTGCTGGAGCTCGACCTTTTAATATCAGGTCTTATCGGTTTTCTCCTACTATGAAAGATGAGGTTGAGAAACAAGTTGCAGAGATGTTGCAGCAGGGGCTAATTCAGCATAGCCAAAGTGCCTTCTCTTCTTCTGTGCTCCTTGTGAAAAAGAAAGATCAATCCTGGCGTTTCTGTGTGGATTACAGGCATTTGAATGCACTAACTGAAAAATTCAAGTACCCTGTTCCAATAATTGATGAGTTATTAGATGAGTTGCACGGTGCTTCTTGGTTTTCCACACTTGACTTGAGGGCTGGGTTCCATCAGATACTACTGAAAAAAGGAGAACAACATAAAACAGCTTTCCAAACACATTTGGGTCATTATGAATTTCGTGTGATGGCCTTTGGCCTCACAGGAGCTCCTGGTACATTCCAAAGCTATGAATCATACATTAGCACCATACGAAAAAGAATACATGGCTATTCTTCTAGCAGTGCAGCAGTGGAGATCTTATTTACAACAAGCTGAATTTTTTTGTTTTCACTGACCACAAAAGTCTGTCTCAACTGAATGAGCAAAGGTTGCACACTCCTTGGCAGCATAAGGGTTTCTCCAAGTTACTTGGCCTGCAGTACCGTATCATCTATAAAAAAAGGTGCTACTAATGTGGTGGCTGATGCTCTTTCTCGACGTGCCCATGAAGTTGTGCAGTTGAATTCAATCTCTGCTCCAGTGCCTAATTGGCTTTCAGACATTGTCCTTTGGCTACCTGGTAGCCACGCCTAGAGAATGGTTAACCTTTGGCTACATATTTACTGGATCGCAGTTTTGTTCTTGTGTCCTAGCTATAGGTGTAGTATCCCGTCACGCTGCGCAAAGATTTTGAACGGATGCGCCGAGTATTCCTCCGGTTTTAAATTATTGACACTGTTAGATTTTTAACATCAATTTTAATCATTTGACTAATTCAAAAATTTGTTTCAATGTGTAAAATTATTAGTTGTGATTTAAGTCTACTAATAATAAATCAAATAATAACAAAAGTTTACATATTTGAACAAATTTTTTGAATAATTCGAATAGTCAAAATTGATATTGAAAATCAACGGTGTAAATATTTTAAAACCAAAAGGAGTATGTTTAAGTTGGTCCGTTACTCAGTACTAATACTCCTGCAGGTTAGTCAGTTATTGCTGCTGCTCGCTTTTGCCCTTCTGCGTGTGACTGTGTAATCGATTTTGTTGGAAAGTTGGGAACATGATATTTCATTCTGTGTTTGACAGCTTGACCATATCAATATCATTTGATGATTAATAAGCAAAGTAGTTAATTTATCATCCTTTGGAGGTTCAGAGAAGTCTTTCAACTACCCTCATCAGACAAGTCTCAAAGAATTAATCTTTTTTTTTTAGCAACAAGAGGGCAAAGCCCTACTGATTACATTATATTGACAAGTAAAAGGTATGTACAATGCCTTAGCTAGAGAGAAAGGCCAAAAAGAAAAAATAGAAAATAAAAAAGAAAAGCAGGACTAAACAATGAAATCTAGCCATTCTGTAGCTTAGCCTACGGCTCTCAACACGCTCTGGAGTCTGGACCGCGCTTGATTAAACAAAACTTGATGGATCGTCTCTTTCGTGAGGTTGATTAATTGGACAGTTTTTGTATTCACTACCTCGGGCACGTTAGGTCATCATGGTCCCTTGTCGTTGATGATTGTCTTCTGTTTTCACTGCCTGTCCCTTTATCCTTTGATGAATCAGATTTGAAGTTGCCATTTTCAGAATCCATTAAGAAGGCAGTTGTGTAATACTCCTACTCCCTCAACTTTTAATATTAACTTTGACTATTCATCTTATTCAAAAAAATTTGATAAAAATCATAGATTTTGTTATAATTTGATTAATCATTAGAGTTATTTGAATCACAACTTAAAATTTTACATATTTAAACTAAATTTTTTGAATAAGACAAATGGTCAAAGTTGAGATTAAAAGTCGATGGCGATATCAATTTAAGAACGGAGAGAGTATGAAACTTGGAGAATGGTTAAACTTTGACTTAGATATTTACTATTCCCTCCGTTTTAAAATATAAGCATTTTTAGGTTTAGTCAAAGTCAAACTTTTATCACTATGACTATTAATAATGTATAACTAAGTAATGTTTTATCATATAAAAATTATATTGTTTGGAATCATCATGAAATAAGCTTTCATAAAAAATATATATTTTTACATTAAAAATTATGTAATTTGTTAGATATTATTAATAAAAATTAAAATAGTTTGACCTTATCTAAACTTAAAAATACTTATATTTTGGAACGGAGGCAGTAGATTGCTGTAGAATGGTTAAACTTTGACTAGATATTAACTGGATTGCAGTTGTTCTAGACTCCTAGAGGTGTAGTATCTCCATGGTCACGATGTGCAAAGATTTGAACCGATGAGATGACTAATTATATTCACGTTGGTCTATTACGCATTAACACGCCTGAAGATTAGTCCACTATTGCTGCTGCTCGCTTTTGACCTGCTGGGTGGCTATGTAATCAGTTTTGTTGGAAACGTTTACGAGTAGAGAAGATGATAATATTTCATTCCGTTTTCACACCTCGTCCTTATGATCATTTGATGGATTAAGCAAAGTAGATTAACATTCTTTTGGGGTGCAGAGAATTCTGTTAAAAATAATTTTCAACATGGATCAACCAGGATCCATTCCCATACCAATCTCAAGAGGTAGGCATAAGTAGATGTTTGTAGAACCGTTCCCTCCTTCCTAGTATCTCAGAGATAAGACGCATGAACATCAATATAGGTGGAACTTGGGGTCTCTTTCTTATCATTTTGTAAGTATAGAAATGGTCTCGTATATATAGAAGATTCAAGATAACCTTCATGACCTTTGGCATTGCCACCATGACCTTTGGTATGGCCATCACCTTTGGTATGAGCTCACTATTTATTACTCTCTCCGTTATTTAATTGATGTCACCGTTAACTTTTAAATTTAACTTTGATCATTCGTCTTATTCAAAAAATTTACTTGAATATGTAAAATTTTAAGTTGTGATTCAAATAAATCTAGTGATAAATCATATTATATCAAAATATATAAAATTTATCAAAATTTTTTGAATAAGACAAATGGTCAAAGTTGATTTTAAAAGTCAACGGCGACATCAATTAAAAAGCGGAGAGAGTATATCTCACTAGGGTATTCATAACACTCCCCCTTGGGCAAATACCAAAAAAATCAGTGAAAAAAATATGGAGAAAGAGTACATTGTTGTCGTTATTGTATTTGTTGCCTCATTAAAAACCTTATGTAAGAAACTTCGGAAAAACTCAGTAAGGAAAAGAGTACAACGTCTTCAAACGAGACATGATCTTCAAGATCAAAGTTCATGATCATCAGGATCAAGTATTATGAATTATTATTTGAGGATGCTCTCCCTTGAGCTCAGCATATCTTGAAAATGTCTCATGCTAATTCTTCAAGAATATGTTACGATATACACATGCCTCATCAAAAACTCCTTCCAAAAACCCAATGGAAAAAAAGAAATGGAGAAAAGAGTACATTGCTATCATAAATTACATTTGCACTTTGTTGTCTCACTAATACTTTCTGCGATAATACTTCTGAAAAACACACAAGAGTACAACAAATATCTTCAGGATTACTTAGAATAACTCCAATTATATTTTCAATACCTTTAAGGTATTTTTATGACTCTCAAGTCCAAAAAAAAAGATGATAAAATTCTAGCACATACTCCCTCTTGACAATATTTAGCCTTCTAGGCATGTACCATTTTGTTCTTCTAGAACATTGAGAAAACTGTATATTGGGAGTGAAGCTTTTATATTCCATTATTCTCCATAATATTTATATAATACGACTCATATGGTTCTTGATAGAACATAGTTCAATACAGTTGCAGTTGCATGTAACTTCTAGGAATGCCTCATAAAGCTTCAGGTTTTAATTAATTACAACTTTCCTTCTTAGTTTGATACTAGCTAAGGCCCTTCGGGGATTTATCAGGTATCCTTCATGGATGATTTTACCGGCTAAATCGTGATATGATAAAACATATAACTAGTCTAACAATCTGGCACAGTGGAGATACAATTGTCAGTAACACCGTTTATACCTTTTGGGTGATGAGGATATTACCAATATAAACATACAAATGAGATGTGCATATTAAAAAATAACCCATAAAACCAGCTTTATACAGCAGCTGGCTGTGGTGCATAATAGCCAAATGGCATGTCAAAAAGTGAAGATGCCACGTACAACAAACAAAGTTGTACACGTCCATGTAAAGCTCATAAGTCAATGATTAGATGAAGAGAAGAATCACAACAGATTTCAATATCCTGAAAACTACGGGTTTCAAGTACGAGCTCATGAATCCATGGATTTTTGTGACCAATTTGGCGCCATAATAATCACTAACCAATATGCTTCCTGATTAATGTCATAACACAGGAATTTGATTACACGTTAGTGATGTGCTATGAAAACCTCCATTGTCAAGTAAAACCGGCGGGATGCATGCGTTTCAACCATAAGGGTCCGTTTGGATCCTTAGAATTGAATTCATTTTAATAATTACAATCTAAGCATAGATTAATTAAGCTAATATAGTTATATATAAAATATATTTATATATTTATTGTTAGACATACTTATATGTTGCATTTCTATTGCATAGAAGTGAGTTGAAAAGTGTGTTATAAGTTGGAGAATAGAATTATAGCATAATAATTTATAGAATCTATTTTTATTTTTTACCCTATGAATTTGTGATAGGTTTATTTGTAATGTCAAATTACAAGCTAAATAGCCTAACTCATTATGTAGATTTAATTTCCTCCAAATTGAAGAGATAAAAACGGCCCCTAAAAAAATGCTTCTTACACCCGCACTATAGCAATTATGTACTATGCTAATTATTGCTTTTTATGTGCTATTAAATAGCATCCTTTATATTCTACGCACAAAGATATTGAACATTTAATCTGAAGGATTAAAACCAATTATTAAATCGTTGTGACATAAAAAAAACGTTCCACTTCAAGGGGACTGAACATGCATCATGCATGCCATTTTTCATGCCATTGACACTTCGTGCATGGATTAAAACGTGAGGAATACCAAGGAGCAAATGCATGCACGACAGATCAGCGATCTCGCAGTGTTTCCCTGCAAAAAAGTGGTTCATTGCACCAGGTGATGCTGCATCATTATGACTGCTAATATGTGCACGGTACTGGTCGACATGTCACAGTTTGCAGGTGTTAACATGCGCATACATGTGGCAAGTTCCGTAGCGCCGCTTCTGGTAGACGCGCCCAGCAGTAGTTCATGTCATGCGGCGGAATATGATGGCCGAAAATTCACATGAGAGTAATGGATGTCTAAGCTGCCAGCTTAATTTAATCATAGTAAATCTACAGGATTTAGTATTATGGATTGAGAAAACCAGCTAGTTACTCCTTCCGTCCATCCAACCATTTTTTTTAAGTATCTCGGAGATACTAGTACTAGTCTATCTCTAGGAGCATAGACTAACAGCCGCTAGCATGCACAAAACATTATTGCTCTCATTAACTTAATTAGTGCTAAAAGCTGGTACAACAGAACAAGCAAATTAATGCCGGCGCTAAACAAGCCAGATAGGGGAAGAATCAAGTGGAATTGATTCCGCGTCCAGTCGATCGGACAGCCGAATGAACGCGCCATGCAAAATTACAGCATTTTAATCTTTAGGGGAAAAATGCGTGCAAATAATCCATCTTATGGTCAAGAGGGGGGGGGGGGGGGG
>BCLF01000128.1:315016-394005 GCA_001602275.1 Zoysia japonica
CGTGCGCGTGGGGCCACACGTCGGCCCCGGCCGCTGGCCGAAAACTTTTTTCCTTTTTTTTGAGATTCTTTTTTTTTCTCTTCGGCGGCTGCGGCTTTCTTTTCTTTTCTTTCTTCTTTTTCGCGGTTCTTTCGCGGAGGCTGAGGGCATCCGCCACAGTGTAGCCGACGGCTACAATTTTCTTTCGGATCTTTGCTCACGGGTAGGGTTCCGGTGAGTTTTTTCATACTCGTCGGAATCCACTCTTAGATCTGGCTCTGATACCAATGTAATTATCTTTTCTCGGTGTCTAGGAATGTAGATCTGAGAGTTTCATGTCGGTAATAGATCTGTGGTTCGGAGGTGGTCAATACCTTCGGATCCGGTCGCCGGAGTTGAGGAAGACGATCCTGCCATCTGCCCTTTGTCGGTGCGATCCTCTGCGCTGGAGCAGCGTCGGTCGGTGGAGAGGGCAGTGGCGTAGAAGTCACGGCGACGTCGTCAATCTTCCGGTGACGGCGGTCGTCGTGGCGGTGACAGCGGTGGTGCTTCCCGTCGGCACAGCGCCCCTCAGAGATCGAGTTTAGGGTTTGTTAGTGGGGTGCGGTGGTACGGACGAACTGAGGTCATGAGTCCCGGCCGGCCCCCCACATCTATTTATTGTGGCGCTGGCGACAGGGGCCCACTAGCCATAATGGGCTGGGCGCCTCCGATCAGGGCGCGATTAGGTCAAGGGCCCATTAAAGCCGTTGGACCAAAATAGGTGAAGATCAATTTCTAACATAGCTCACCCAATACACAGCAAAGGACCCTATAGCGAACATTGAGAGTCAAAGAAAAGCACAAATCTAGAACAACAATGAATGTGACATGGAATTTAGACAGAAACACGCTGTGAGAACATAGATTCAAGCAAGAGGATGGCTCAACTTAGACTTGCTTCCTTGATGAGAGATCGATTGGGGGGCGAGGCGTGCGTACAGGGGAAGTCAAAAGGCAGCACAGATATAGAACAGCAAGGAACGTGACATGGATTTTAGGTAAAAGTATGCTGTGAGAACACAGATCCAAGCAAGAAGATGGCTCACCTTGGACTTTCTTTGATGAGAGATCGATTGGCCGGCGAGGCGTGCGTGCAGGGGAAGTCAAAAGGCAGCACAGATCTAGAACAGCAAGGAAGGTGACATGGATTTTAGATAGAAGCATGCTGTGAGAACACAGATCCAAGCAAGAAGATGGCTCACCTTACTTGCTTCCTTGACGAGAGATGGATTGGCCAGCGCTGTGGACTTCGACTAGGCTGCGGCCAACTGCGGATCAGGACACCTCGTCGACTCCGGATCCGGTCGACTCCAGATCCAACCGCCTCAACACCACCCTTGGCTCTTGCGCACCGAGAGGAGGTCTGCAACGTCGCACCCAGGCAGCTGAGGTCGCGGATAGACGAGGCACCATGCCATGGCTGATTGAGGCACTGTAGCGAGAACTGAGGGAGAGGAGAGAGAGGGGGCGAAGTGAAGTGCTGCAGGCGGCGATAGAGAAAAGGTGGGGGAGGTGGCTCGCCGCGGAGAACAGCAGGTGGCTAGGGTTGAGGACTTTTATACAGCAAGTTGTGGGCTGATGAAATGATGGGCTCTAAGTTGTAAAATGGGCTGATAATGGGTCGAAATTTTTAGTGTCGGGCTGCTCACGTTAGCAGACTCGACATTAGTGTCAAAAATATTAATTTCGGACATTTTATGTTAGCAAACCCGACACTACTATTGACGATAGTAGTGTCGGTCGTCGCTGACCGATATTAATGTCAAAAATATTAATTTTGGACATTTTATGGCAGCAAGCCCGACACTACTATTGACGATATCAGCGGTGACCGATACTAATGTTTGGTGCCTTGTTCCAGTGTCGTTGGTCGTATTGACATCAACAACCGACACTATTAGTTGCATATAAGTGTCGGGTCATAACATGAGAAAGCCTCTCAAAACTGTAGTGTCGGATTTTATATACGTCCGACATTGCTATAAATTTACAAGTGACACCAAAGGCCTCTATTGTAGTAGTGAAAGATGGTGTTGTCCTTGCAATTATCATCGTTCCTCGCATCGATCAATTTGATAATTAGCACACATAGACAAAAAATAATCTTTATGCGATCTAATTTAGAACGACTCACCGATTGATAGAGCAAATGTGCTGATATCGTGTTAAAAATAATTTTCAACATGAATCCATCGGGATCCATTCCTATACCAATCCCAAGAGAGAGGCGTGAGTAAATGTTTGTATAACCGTCCCTCCTTCTTAGTATCCTAGAGACAAGACGTATGAACATCGATACAGATGAAACTTTGAGTCTCTTTCTCATCATCTTGTAAGTGTACAAATAGTCACATATATATAAAAGATTCAAGATAACCTCATAACCTTTGACATTGCCACCATGACCTTTGGTATGGTCATGACTTTTGATATGAGCCCACTATTTATTATATCTCACTATGGGATTCATAACAAATTCTTTCAATTACCACCAGTTGAAAAGTCTCAATGAATTCATCATTCAGTCTCCATCGGCACACCAACTCATGCTGTCAACAGGGAGCACAAAACCTCAGGTTGCTGTGTACTTGCTTGCTATAATCTCTAAATCTCATGGGCACAACATGCTCTGAATTCTACTCCGTGATAGCAAACATAATGGTAGCCATGCCATGAGTGGTGGCTAGTGCAAATTAGGTGAACTTGTTCATAGTGTCACACTACTAAAAGTGCAAAGATGAAAAACAAAAGAAAGAAAAAACGCTGGTGTGAGCCTGAAAAGAATATCCGTACTGAAAAAAAAAATGAGCATGGGGTCTGAATTTTCTGTACTTTATATATGACTGATCCAGGCTTGTGAGGTCAGACAGTAATCATCACAGATAAAAAAAATAAAATAAAATGCGTTTGCCGGTAGTCGAACCCAGGTCTATTGCTTGGAAGGCAATTATCCTAACCTTTGGACTAAAAAGGCTTAGCTGGTAAAAATATTTTATTAATCTAATTAAATTGTATAAAAAACGATAAGCTTAAAGGGTTGAATTTGTGTCGGGCCTCATGAGCATGGTGGGCCGGCCCAAACTTGCGTCAAGACTCAAGACAAGGTCAAGGCCTCATCGCATCGTCGTCGACCTCCCGCCGCCGCCGCCGTTAGGGTTCTGCCATGGACGCGACGACGCAGCTGCAGCCAGGTGGCGGAGGCGGAGACAGAGATCGCTACGGCGTGCTTCTCTACTACAAGTACGTGGAGGTCCCGGACGCCGCAGCGCTCGCCGCGTTCTACCAGACGCACTGCCGGGACCTCGCGCTTGTCGGGCGAGTACGCGTCGGCCCCGATGGCGTCAACGCCACGGTGAGCTCTATCTTTCTCTTCCCGCAATTAATGGCGGCGCCTTTATAAGAAAAAAATAAGGATAATCTTCGTTAATCGTTGTGCTGGTATAAGGTTCGTCGGTGCATTCTTGGGTGACCTTGCCTTTTGGTTTTGGTAGCTCGGGGGCAGGATGGAAGCGCTGGAGAAGCATATCGCGGAGATGAGCCTTAACAGTCTGTTCGCCGGCACGGACTTCAAGCTGGGGTCCTGCGACGACCCCGTCGATGAGAGAGTCGCGAGGGAGTGCGGCTTCACTTCGCTCTCTGTGCGCGTCGTAAAGGTTCTCGTCTCACCAGTTCACCACTCAATAGTTTCCTGCCATCCATTTCAATGAGTTTTGAATTGTTCGTTGTTCCTCCATTGGCAGGAGCTCGTTACTCTGTGCTCCAATCCGACGCAGACACCCCCTGAGATTTTGAGCGCTGGGAGACATTTGTCAGCCGCGGAGTTCCACTCGGTTCTACAAAATGTAGGTCAGTGGGTTCTCAAGTCAGAGTTCTTCCGTATTTGTCTGGGCATAGAAATGAATCAAATTGCTAAGTTGAGCTACTCTTTTAGCACAAACTAGTTTGGATGCTGAGGCACCTGTGGAGAAGAATGAAGTCATTGTATTGGATGCAAGGAATGTGTATGAGACACGGATCGGAAAGTTCAATGTTCCAAATCTAGAGACGTTAGATCCTGAAATCAGGCAATACAGTGACTTGCCGTCATGGATCGATGAGCATACTGAGAAACTCCGTGGGAAGTCAATTCTGATGTATGTTTGGCTGCATCACTTAGTTTACCCTGAATTAGGCTGATGCTTTTGGCAACCAGGTAGCTTGACTAATGGTGGTATTTGCAGGTATTGCACAGGAGGTATACGCTGTGAGATGGCATCAGCATATATTCGCTCAAAAGGTGAAGGCTTTGAAAATGTTTTTCAGGTAAACTGCATTCTATCGACATATTTTCCTTAAATCGGATCTCTTCTGACAGTTTCGTTTTATCTATTTATCAGCTCTATGGTGGCATTCAGAGATACCTGGAACAATTCCCAGATGGAGGCTATTTTGATGGAAAGAATTTTGTGTTTGACCACAGGTTGCTAGTCACCAAATAATCTGACACAAACTTTCTAAAGTAAAACTGTCCTGTCGGCAGTTTTTTCAGTTTCCTTCCCTCTGAGTCTGAGGCTCTAACTTGATACTATGCCATTTGACAGGATCTCAGTGGGAAGCCAAAAAGAAAATATAGTTGGAACTTGTTTGATATGCCACTCTTCCTATGATGACTATTCATCCCGGTGTCGTTGCAGCCATTGCAGAATGTTGGTCTTAGTCTGCCCAACATGTCAGGTCTCAGATGCAGTTGAAGCTATTGCTATATGCTAATTGAATGGTTGATTTATGCTTTTTGTTATATGCTCCGATTAACAGAATTTATGTATTAATTTTCTCATTTAATGCTTCAGGATTCTACTAAGGAATATGTATGTGAGTTATGCCAGAAGAATGGAAAACAGTCCTGCCCGATATCTCTAAGTGAAGACTGCGAAAAAATATTAGGGCTGACTGAATCTTCTGATTTTGGAAAGCAGACCTGCGCAGTATGCATAAACAATCACTTTGCGACATCTGAATTTCCCAGGAGTAATGGTAAGGTCTGTTTCAGTTTACCCTACATTCTCTCTCCTTCACATTATTTTGTTTATAACTTTATATTGTGCCATTTTATGAAGTTTATGCTGTACAACGAAAACATGGGGCTTAGACAAGACTTAAAGAGGGATAATTGAATTTTAGATTCAGTTACTGCAAGAGCAGTTTAGCAAGGACATGCCCATTGACTCTGAAACAATCTTAACTTAAATTTC
The DNA here is from genome assembly GCA_001602275.1 of Zoysia japonica. NCBI lineage: Eukaryota > Viridiplantae > Streptophyta > Magnoliopsida > Poales > Poaceae > Zoysia > Zoysia japonica. The sequence continues at coordinate 320,269 of BCLF01000128.1, forward strand.
ATTTGGTGTGAGTCCACTGCTTATTATTCACCTTATGTGTGTGCTCTTTGATTCTCAACAATAAAGTGTGCACCCTGGTCAAATCAACGTTGTATAAGTTTTACTCCTCAAGGTATACCTTCTCTAACTTGGAGGAATGTTGCACAGGTAGTGAGCAGTTGAAGAAGTTGAAAATTCTCTGCTTGCATGGTTTCCGTCAGAATGCATCCAGTTTTAAAGGGAGAACATCAGCACTTGCAAAGAAGCTGAAGCATATTGCTGAGCTTATCTTCATAGATGCTCCTCACGAGCTTTCCTTTGTATACCAACCAATTCCAGTCCATGGCTCTGACATTTCTTCACCTCCATCTGCTATAGCAAAAAGAAAATTTGCATGGCTCATTGCACCAAACTCCTCCGTCATTGCTGAGCAAGATTGGAAGGCTGCAGATGCACCGTTCGACCCTCTTCAGTATCAGCAGCAAACTGAGGGCTTTGAGGAATCGTATGCCTACCTTGAAAATGCAATCTCTCAGATGGGCAGCTTCGACGGGATTCTTGGTTTCTCTCAGGGTGCAGCAATGGCCGCTTCGTTCTGCAGGCAGCAGCAGAAAAGCTTTGGCTTTCCAAAATTCAGGTTTGGGCTATTCTGCTCTGGATATCCAGCACCTGAAGGTGATTTTGACAATGAACCGATCAAGCTCCCCTCGCTCCATTGTTTCGGCAATGGGGAAGGTCATGACCGGCAGATAGCAAACAGGGCGAGCATCGAACTTGCTAGTCTGTTTGCGCAGGAGTACTGCACCATTGTTGAGCATGAGATGGGCCACATAATACCCACTCGACCACCCTACATTGATCAGATAAAGAATTTTCTTTCCAATTTCCAATGAGATGTAGTGTATCTTGCAAGTGGCTGTACTCTATTGTAACCTGTAATTGTAACCTTCTTTGGCAATTTTTAGAGCGTAGAGGCGCGTTCTGGATGGCATTTCCCTTTTTTCTGTATCTTTACATTCAGTTAATCTGTTACTACCTCTATTTCAAAATATAAGTATTTTTAGGTTTAGATAAGGTAAAAATCTTTTAATTTTTAACAATAATATCTAGAAAATTACATAATTTTTAATATAAAAATATAATTTTTATAGAAGTTTATTTAATGATGAAATTTAAAAATATAATTTTATATGATAAAACATTATTAATTATATATTATTTGTGGTTAAAGTGATTAAAGTTTAACTTTTACTTAAACTTAAATTAGCTTCGGCCTCGTTTAAAACGGAGGAATTTTTTTAATTTCTCTGTTTTTTTTCTTGAAATTGAATTGATTTTTGTGAAATTTTTATAAAATTTCTGTAAAATTTTTGCGTTTCAAATGAGAGCTTATATTTTGCAACGGAGGGAGTAGAAGCCAATACAGCTTTTTTGGTGCTCGTAGTGTGGCTTGAGCGAATACGCTTTGAACAAAATATCTATAAATTTCAAAAGTTCGAGTGTGAGCGCGCAAGCTATAATGATTTGTCAGTTTTGAGCAAATACCAATAGACTCATGCAACTGGTTGTATAAAATGAATCTAGAAGTATATGACATATCTTGCAAAAAGTGGCGTACTTGAATGTCTAGTTAACAATTCAAGAGAAAAAAAGATCGTGCAGATAACATTCTAGATTTGTAACCCTAATATACATGATCACAAAAAAACCCTAATAAACATAGGTATAGCTAAGATTTGTTTTTAAGTCGGTATATTTATATTTTCCACCAAAACAATTTTGAGAAAAAAATGGATATTCCGCGCTGACGGCGGCCATCGCAATAGCAGCCTTTGGACGGTCAGGATCAATCGGCTCCAGGTTAGGGAGGGAAAGCGGCGAGAAAGAACGAACGCAAGGACTCTAGCACTCTGCCCAGAAGGTTTAGGCTGCCGCCATGGCGATGGCGGCGCGACTGCTGCGGAGGACGCTGCAAGCAAGCGAGGTAACCAGATCCTCGAAGCATCCCGCTCTGGTGGCTCTGCTACCCGTTGCTTCCCTCCTTTTCGTTTCTTTGCGGGGATCCTCGCGACGCCCGAGCTAACCTCATGTGACTCGTTCGATGTGAGGAGACCGCTGGGGCGCGCTAACTTCATTGAATCATCGGGGAGGATGAGAAGGAAGTTAGGGATTCGGTTGCTCGGTTGCACTTGCACCCTTGACTTGCTTTTTGATAGTATGCGGGATATTCTTAGGATGGATTGTGTTCGGGCAGCTTGAAATTAGCATCTGGAAACAGACCCTTTCGGGTTTGAGCACCAACTGTTTGCTTTCGCGCAAAGGAGGAAGCTTTTAGCTCTGTTTGTTTTCTGCACTTAGAAATCTCTTTGGTATTGTCAGTTTTACCAGATTAATTGTCGCTAACGAGTCCTCTAGCCTGTGGATGATACTTGGATGAAATTTATTTCTTTCTTTTTTGAAATCAAATGTTCCAGGAGAAACACTGTTCTGAAAAATTGTAGCATGTGACTTGCATGTTTCTATATGCTTCCGACTTTAGATTGTGAATAGCTCTGACTCACTTTGATTAAATAATTGGGACTGCATGTATGTCCTCTAGTTAAGAGGGTATCGCCTGCTGCCTTTCTTCACTTTGACCTTTGTTGTTTTTTTTTTTTTGAAATCTTGATGTGTGTGGATTTTGTACCAGTTGTTAGTTGGCATGGTCATTACATTAATGAAAATGCCTTTGATGGCAATTCTTTTCTTCAATACTTGTTCTGATGGTGGTTCGCCTCTTTGTTGCAAGTGCACCCAGGCTGCATCTCGACTTTTATCTGTTTCTTACAGTTCGGTTCAGCGAGCCACATACACCACTGGAGGAATAGTCGATGTCGGCCAACCAACGCCTCAGAGTCATCCTGAGGTATTGTTTCTTCTTTCATCTACTGAATTCATGCTATTACAAGAGTTGCTGGTTCTTCTGCTAAATGTTGAGGTCATATTGGCAGATTAATACCTTTCATTTATGTGAGGAGTCACATTTTGTTTCTATTGACACTTAGCCTTACGTCCAAGGTGTCTGAGTTCTAAATAGTTTAATATGTTGTCCCTTAGTTATTTCAGTTTCATTTTCTATATCTAGGAGATGCTACTCAGTTTATGCACACTCTGTATACTTGCCCATGTTGATATGAAAACTTGAGTTCGATGTGTGAGGCCCTGATTGGACCAACGAAGCATATAGTCGTATCTAACTCAGTAACATCAGCATTACTCAATGTATATTTCTATTGAATGCAGAGATCATGCAAACTAGTTAGTTTTCAAGCTTGACCAACATTCCTCATTGTGGTCTCATGCAGGAAAATTGAATTTGGGTAGAAGTTTCTCCTCATGTATTATGACTTTTGTATGGGCTTATAAATTTAAACTGACTTTCATTATCTATTAATAAATTTTAAACTAACTAAATTAACTAATACTAGGCTGCAGTAGCAAATATCTTGTGCGTAATGGCTGTCAGTTGGCTAACTAGACCACCTGCTGTTTCATTGGAATACACTTTTCTGTATCAACTTCATTATATTTTAATCTCTTGTAACTGTATCTGTAAATTTTTATCCTTGTGTTTTCTTAAACATTGCAATGCTATGAGCCAGTTATTAGCTGATGGAGAGATCACACCAGGCATCACAAGTGAGGAGTACATTACTAGAAGAAAAAGGCTTATGGAGGTTATGCCGGAAAAGAGCTTGGCCGTTATTGCCTCTGCGGATCAACAGATGATGACTGATGTAGTACCATATCCATTCAGACAGAATGGCGATTACTTGTACATTACAGGTTGTACACAACCCGGTGGTGTAGCTGTTTTGAGTGAAGAATCTGGATTATGTATGTTCATGCCAGATACAGATAAGGAGGTAATGAGCTCTTGTTACCTTTTCTAGGTAAACCGCATAATTCTTATTAATTTGTTATTGTGCTAGGATATAGTTTGGCAAGGTCAGACTGCTGGAGTTGAGGCAGCAGTGGATTTCTTTAAAGCAGATAAAGCGTTTCCACTGACTCAGTTGCAAAAGGTACTCCATTCTGATTACTAGTTGTTGCTTCCCACTAATTGTAATACTTTGTTAGCTGTTGATTACTGAATTTCCCCCATTAACATCACTGCTATGAAAAATGCAGATCCTTCCTGAAATGATTGAGCGCTCAAAAATGGTGTATCACAATGTAAAGACATCATCATCTTCTTATAAGAATCTGGATGCCTTTCGTAGGGCATCACTCAACAAGAAAGTAAAGGATCTTGCATGTTATACTGATGAACTGCGATGGGTCAAGTCAAAATCTGAAGTTAAGTTGATGAGGAAATCAGCATCCATTGGATCTGAGGTATTTTGATAAATCTTTACTATGTGTCACAGTCACTAGGCCCCACGTCATATAGTTTTACTTTCTCAGCTCAATCTTTCATACTCCCTCCATACTCATAATTCAAGTCGTTTTGGACTTTACTTTAGTCAAACATTGGGAATATAAATTACAAATAACTTTTAGTTATTAAGTTTAGAAATATGAAAATCAAATGAATAGATTTTTTCTTAAAAAGTACTTTTATAAAAGCATATATCACTTTTTGATAAATATTTTTAGAAAAAATCAAAGTCAAAATTATGCTTTGGAGACCGTGACATTGTCCAAAATGACCTGAATTGTGAGTATGGAGGGAGTAGAAGATTTGATGAAAATTGTTTTATATTTTTTCTACAGAATATTTAGACTAAATGGCAGACGAAATAGTTAAATATGCTCTTGGAGATTGTCTGGTTGGCGGAGTGTTGTTAATATTTAGGTGGGTTATGGGGTTTGATGTAGACAAATCCACTGCTAGAGGACTAGCTGGAACACATGCTACCTGCTAATGTGTAGCACTTTTTCCTTTGGTAAACAATGGATTACTACTCACCAAAGAAACACAGTTGCTATGTTCATTGGGCATACTACGCCATCCTGCTCTTATGTTCCTGCCTCCTGGTTGGTTCCAGCGCGTCATTGGTTGGGCTTCCACCAAAATGCCACTGAATATAGCTCTGTTTATATAGTATTTAGTACTTTTGGAGTTTAAATTTCAAATAAACACCTGCGTTTTGTTAGATGTGAGCTTCGGCAAGCCTGCAATAAAGTGCCAAGTCACTGACTTTCTTCAAGATACATACATATTGTAGTTTGTCGTAGTTTATGTATATCAACTTGAACTTTTCAGAGTACTGACATTGTCCCCTTTGTTCAGTCTCTTTTACAAACAATGTTGCTATCGAGAACCCACATGGAGGAAAGCCAGTTGGCAGCTAAGATTGAGTATGAATGCAAAATGAGAGGTGCCCAAAGAATGGCGTAAGCATTCTGTTCACTGTGTATTCTTCTTTTCTGTTTTCATTTGTTTACTGATATTCAAATGCTAAATTAGATCACATCCACAAGATATAGGTCTCATTATGTATTAGTCACAGTTGATGTACCTAATGCTTTATTGCCATATGGATAGGTTCCATCCTGTAGTTGGTGGAGGAGCTAATGGCAGTGTTATACACTACTCTAGAAATGATAGAAAGGTACATTTTTCTCTCATGGGCCATTGCAATAGCTGTTTTCTTGAAAAATTAATGCAGCTGTTTGACAGATCAAAACGGGTGACCTGGTGCTCATGGATGTTGGCTGTGAGTATCATGGCTACCTCAGTGACCTGACTCGGACGTGGCCACCGTGTGGCAGATTTTCTCCTGCTCAGGTAACTAGCTGCTCAATTTCTACTGTCCTAGTAAATCTTTATATATGCACTGCAAGTGCTTGCATGGCACAGAAATGTGCTTTGCTTTCTTTTTTCAAGACTTGCGCTCAGAGTTTTAACCCTCACCTTTACCCCAGGAAGAACTGTACAGCCTAATTCTGGAGACAAATAAGGAATGCATAAAGCTTTGCAAACCAGGTGCGAGCATTAATGAAATACACAATTATTCGGTACGTATTCAACCTTGAATCTAATTTTTCCATGTTATGTATAGTGAGGTACACATTTTACATGTCGTGAAGAAATTTTGAAAGATTATTACTTCACAACATTTCTACAAACGCAGGTTAAGATGCTAATAAAGGGATTCCAAGAACTGGGAATCTTGGAGAAGGGAAAATCCATCCAGTACAATTACTTGAATCCAACCGCGATAGGTCTCAATCTCCTCTTTAGAATTGCTCTTGAATACAGTGATCGAGCCCTGACGGGGACCAAACATTAACATAAATAACCCTTGTCCTGGATTACAGGTCACTCGTTAGGCATGGATATTCATGATTCCATGACACTCACCAAGGACAAACCCTTGGAGCCTGGCGTTGTAAGTCCGTATTTTTTGTTCCTCTGTCCTCCTAGATCCTACTATCGATCAACTTATTGTGACCTTGCTTGCTGACTTGTCCATGTGCTCAGGTCATAACGATCGAGCCAGGGATTTATATCCCACCGGTTCCAATACTGAATGAGAACGCGCCGGAGAGGTACCGTGGCATTGGCATTCGCATTGAGGATGAGGTCCTCATCACCGAGACCGGCCACGAGGTTTGTACTAACACTATCAGTGATAGGTTCATTTCGTATCCACGGGTGACAGGTTGGGCGTTGAGGAGAAGGGGACGGCGGGAGTTGCCGTCGATGGATTGATGGCAGCCTCTGTGTTTGGCCGTGTGGTTTCCGTTCGCAGGTCCTGACGGCGTCGGTGCCCAAGGAGATCCCCCACTTGACCACGCTGATGAGCATGGGCGGTGACAGCGCCGCAGCCGCCGCCGTGGACGCCCAGGAGCCGCGGCGAGCCGCGTGCAGTTGAAGCTGGTGAGAGTGACGCATTCATCAAAGCCTCCATGTTAAGGCGCACCGCGTTCGGGGTATTCCACCATGAACTAAATTCATTTGAACTGACACTGTATGATCCCGTGACCAGTAGTAGTAAGATCTAAAAGCCGTTTGCTGCCCTTTCTGATCTGTTCGGAAGTGCGAGCTTTCCTTTGACGGTTGGCTGCCGTCATCAGGAGGCGTCGCGTGTGGCTGGGTATTCCCGGATTAAGCGTTGTGCTTAGCGGCCATGCCGTGATCACAGCCATGTCGTCGTCACTCGTCACCGTGCTGCTGCTACGTACGGCCGCGAATCAGGCACGGACGGGACCAGCAGAACACAGGTCGGCTGGCGGATGAGGAGCAGCGCGGCCGCCATGAGTGAAGTGCTGCCGGCCCTGTGCTCCGTGGTCGGTCGACGCGCGGGAATACTGCGAAATGCTACAGCGCGCCTTGAGTTGTGGAAGACGCGTCGTCCGTTCCGTATCCGGGCTGCCGGCGCCGCCTCCGCCGCTCCCACTCCGGCAAAGCACAGACGTCAGCCAGGCACACATGGTTCCACGCGCGCGAGGTGCAATGGTGGTCCACGCAGGGAAGATGCTCAGCTGCCCGGTTAACCGCGAGAGAGAGCAGCTCCACTTTAAACGTTGGCACCGGCCACCACCGCGGCATCGCCATTGAAGGCAGTTGGGCGGCGCGGCGAGAGGTCGTGTACGCGCGCGCGACCGTCGGAGCGAAGACCGACGGCGGCGATCGTCACTTCGCTGGATTCGCGCAGGAGGACTCTTGTTAGAACTAAATCATACTAATCCGTAGGATCTTTCTAGTCTAATGTCATGAACACCATTTAACTTTAATTACTGACCTTAATTGGCTGATGTTGGATGCAGACATGAGGTTGATGTTGGTGTGAATCTTCTCCGAGCGTCCTGCAAAATGCCGGCAGATCTTCAAGCCATTCCCGCGCTTCTTAATAGGTAGAGTGTCTACTAATGTCAGACCCAATGTGGGAGGCAGGGCTCTCCTCTTACAGCGTGGAATGGCCTGGGACCTGCCGTATTTGGATTAGGAAAGCACCCTCGATCAGGATGCGATTAACAGAAATTAATGCCTAATTACTTTCTAAATATATGTTGCTGAGATCAATTCCAACGGGATTTGCAAGAACTGCTCAGCCCAAGTTCTTGTTCCATCACCAATAAAAGTTGCCTTATCCAACACCAAATTGCACGGCATGTCCGCAACCACTCGACAGCGGTGGATCGTGACCGAGTCTAGCAGGCAATCCAGACGCTGCACCGATCGATCAACTTCCAAAAAAAATCAAATCAAATCACATTTTAACAAGGTCTTCCACAGAACTATAGCAACTTCCAACCACATCACACTTCATCACCATCTCTCCTATACATAAGCACCTCCCACACGCTCACCTCGCCAGCACACAACACAACCCTCACCTCCGAGTCTCCGACCGACCCAACCAAGCCCCTCGCTCCCGGACGTACGATGACGCTGACGATCCCGGCCGACGTGCGGTTGAAGGCGGAGGTCTACGTGGGCGACGCGGCGGGGCAGGAGAAGACGCGCGCGTCTGCTCCTCCACGAGACGGGCCTGCAGAGCGGGCTGCTCCCGCTGCGCGACATCCTCGAGTGCGGGTACGTGGCAGAGACGGGGTTCGTGTGGCTGCGGCAGCGGCGCCGCGTGGACCACTACTTCGCGAATGCGGGGCGCCACGTGAGCTACGGCGCCGAGCTCTCCGCCGTCGTGGAACCCAGTACTGGCCGGATTAGGAACATCACCGGCGTCAGGGCCAGGGAGATGCTCGTCTGGGTCGCGCTCCACGAGATCGGGCTCGACGGCGAGCACCCGAGTGGTGGTAATGGTAAGCTCGTGTGCAAGGCGGTTGGAGGGTTGACGAGGAGATTTCCTGTTGAGGCGTTTGAGGCTGACGGCCCCCCGCCCGCGCCTGTCAGCACTAAGCCTGTCGCTGACGCTGGTATTGTCGCTTCTGCCGCGGAGGAGGCCAAGAAGCAGGAAGAAGCGAAGAAGCCGGAGGTAGGTGAGCAGGAGACGAAGGGGAGCAGCGCCTAGGGAGGCAGCGAGACCGACGTCAAGGACGATGAAGGAAAGGTCGAGGAGGCGAAGAAGCTTAACGAGATGAGCACGGAGTCGACGGCAGTCGCCGCCAAGAACTGATCCGTCGATCCGGACATTCATAAATAAATTACTCCTACACCTAAATTTGTTTGAAAACAAGCATTATATATACAGGTATAATAGCCACGTCTTAGGGGGTATTACAATAGCAAAAAACTCACGTATAATATGTCCTGCTACTGGTACCGCTACCCTCCTGCATACTCGTTGCGTATTCACAAGCCATATAGGAGTACATTTCAATTACGGATGAATCATAAATCTTTGAACAGAATCGGAGGCACGAGTCCATCACGAAATTAAAGTCGAGGATTCGAGGCTTGAATCCGGAGCAAGAGGATAGAATCAGCCCAGGGACGAGGCGGACCTGAGCCCGGCCCAACTAATCCGCTGGTCGCGGAGCGCAGAGCCCACTGCACTTTTACATATGGCCTAGGTCGGCCCACAGTTTATTGTGGGCCTGCAACTCCATCCCAACTACTGCACTTTTTTTTATAATACGGACTAGTATGTATCTACTGCCTGCTGCTACTCGAGAAAAGATACAATTCGAAGTAGACGCCGTTTGAACGAGGTACAGTACATGCCAGCGCGCTACTCCAGCTGGAAGAACACCACCTGAATGAGGTAATACTACTTGTGTTCCCACAGGTCCGACTAACCGGCGGAAAATAGCGGCTCGCGTCTTTGACTTGCGCCCACCAACGGCGCCTTGACTTCCTGTGCCAGTAGCTGTTAAGAGCCAGCCGTTTTGTTTTATTCGAGCACGTGCTGTTCTTTCGTTGTTCACGAGCTGGAAACCTAGAAGCATTCCTGACCGCCGTGAGGTTGAGAAGTGGACAAGTGGATGGCATCCGATCCGGATCGCTTGTCAAGGTCGTCCAGCAACGAGTGCGACGAATTAATACAGACTAAATTTCACAAAACTACAATTTTTTTAATAAAATTATCACAAAATTACAAATTTAATGTATCACAAAATTAAAAATTTTATTAATTTTTGTATCATAAAACTACGTATTTAAGAGTTATATCACAAAACTATAGATTTAGTGTTTATAAGTATCACAAATCTACAGATTTTGCAAAGTTTAAATCTATAGTTTTATGGTAAATTGACTCTTTAAACTTGTAGTTCTATGATACATAACTAACAAAACTTGTAGTTTTGTGATACATTTTTTTAAATATGTAGTTTTGTGGTATAAGTTTGTATAAAATTTATAGTTTTATGATACACCTTTTTAAAACTGTAGATTTGTGATAGTTTCATCGAAGAACAGTTAGTTTTGTGAAATTTACTCACTAATATACATATATGAATCTGCAAACTTGAAAAATTCAAGCAGATGTTTTTTTTGGAGAATCTCTTAGGAAGATACGTTACGGAGAGAGAGAGAGAGAGAGAGAGAGAGAGAGAGAGAGAGAGAGTGAGTTGATGCGAGTCTTGCATGATGTCGTACCCTATTTCTGGGAAATACTGTGCACCACGTATCAGTCTCTACGCACTAACACACCAGAATGTATATCAAAAGCATACTTCGAATAAAAGGATATACCTGATACCGAATCTTTAGCGGTAACTCGGTAAGGATTAAAACAATTCACAACTAGTTGACCAGTTAGAGTGAAACAAACAGCAGAAAATAGGGCCCAAACCACAAGCAAACTTATGAAGCAGAAAAAAACACAACACGTCGTCGTCTTCTACGAATCTTCTCTTTCTAAAACTACAACTGCAAATTGTAAATACAAAAGCTACTCAACATGCTCTAACACTAAGCAGGGCATATATTGATGTGGATATCATATCCTCTGATGAGGACTTCAATGAAATTATTTACGCATGGTGGATTCGGACTACAAGACAGTCCTATCATATATGGATGCACATTTGGCTGTAGCAAAGATTAAACTAAAAAGTCTTGTTTTGTAAAAGGTCAGTTTTATGAACTGTTCACTACAGAAGCTTTAAATAAGAGATCACAAGATATTTGTTGTCCATATTTTATTAGGTTGGTCCTGGAGGAGATGTTTATTAATCCCGCCAGTATCCAAGTTTTAATCAGAGAGCTGGCACGCAACCGTACCGTCCCCTGGCACACATCCTTCGCTTTTCAAAACACAGACACCTACACCCACTCACTCGAACAAGAATAATAATGAGACTAATCATTGTGAGCCCAAGCTGTAGTGTGTCAATACCGTGACAATGGCCATTTCGAACGGATTATACACTTTGCAGAGGTTGTACACTGTACCTATAGGCTATGCTCCTCTTGATCAACAGAGTCACATAACTTTCACTCCAACGCACGCTAAGGTATCCACAAAGTCCACCTCAAGATACAAACAGAGCTCATCTCTCGGGGTTTTTCAGGTCACCGATGACGCGATAGCACATTTCTGTAGCCAGAACATGGGTTTAGGACATCCACGTCTACTCTCTGGACCCCACACACGGACATGTAATTATAGAAACTAAGAGGCTATACCTGTGGGCAATACGATCCCATGACGCGGGCTATTGCTGTAATTGAAGACCGGACCGTGAGTAACTCACGTCTGCTCCTGCGACTTGTGTCTCTCGACCGTCTTTAGGGGTCATTGTGGATAACCAAAGAGGTGGAGTGAGTCCTGCCAAGACAGGTTCTGTGGTTGCACGAAATCACTACGTTGAGATCTGATGAACCGGTCTTTATATAGCAGGGGCGGCGCTCATTGACGACAGGTAGACCAGTCCGAAGCCTAGCACTCATCACAACACATGGCACTAGGAGCCCGCCTCACGACCAAAAACAGTATCCCTTCCCATCACTTAGCACCACTTTGCACTATCACCCATACAACTTTATTTCACTCACACCACTAAACTTATTTTAACACATTTCATAAGATGTTTAGTGTATGGTGTGGCGATGCACTGAATCGCATAAGGGTTCCTAAGCAATTTAATATCAAAGCAACTTTCCGTTCGTTAAAAGGGTTTAACGAAGGAAGTCATATGGTTAACAAGAGGGTGTCATCAACAGGTAACAAGGTAGTATTCTTATTTAATAAGAGCAAGTAACCGACATTAATATAAATACGCAATATCAAGTAGGATATTAACTACATAACGTTTTAACATAGATTAAAATAAACATGCAAGCATTTGGGTCATATGAGTGCGCAAGCAAAATATAGGATTAATATGATCAAAGGGGTTAGAGCTTGCCTACAAATCCTTAATCTTCAGAACTTGATGTCAGGATCCTCGGGCTTCTCCTTGTGTGTGTCGGTCCTTCTGGCTCCTCTTGGAATCCGGCTCTTCCTTATCTCAACGTTGTTTACACGGTAGAATACGCCTAATAAAACTACCGTAAAAGAAACAAAGCTCGAGAAGAATCGATAAGATCCAATAAACTCCTAATAAGAACCAAATAAACTGCACGAGGAAATCAAAGGTACAATATGCATGATGCGATGGCTATCTTAATGCAGGGTTCATTATCCTAGGTGCACCTTAGTGTTATTTACTATAAGTTAATTATTAGAATAATTATTTATTCTTCTAGTGCTTATGTGGTTACATGAGTAGTTAAGCATGGTCATGTATTGTTAATTATACTAAGGCCTTCATATGGGTATGGGCTTAGATGATAGTTTGCTGAATATAATACCAGGAGTTCTGTGTCATATTATGCTTAATTTCGACTTAGCAATATTTACTACAGTTTAGCTATTAATTACTAGGTTTATTCTGAACTATATTCATATGATTGCGATAGTGAGACATGTGGATGCATGTACTATCATGCATCTACAGTGCCAATGTGTTTATGTGAGTGGAAGCTATTATATGGCATGTTTAGTTGATATAACAAGTGTGTGATGTGTCGTTTTATGTGCAATTTTATTTTATACCATGCATTCTAAAATACCCTCCTTTAGTTTATAACTAAATAGATAAATGTGCAGTGACTAGAGATTATTTACTTAATTTTTTAATACATAGTTTCTTCCTAATGATTAGTGGCCAGTTACCTAATTCTTGAGTTCACGATTAAACTAATGATTCTGAAGTGTGGTACAGGTAAGGACGCATGTGAAATGTGTAAGTGTGCTATTGATTAATTACTCAATTCTTTTCATGTGTGCGATGAATAGTATTTAGCAACTAATTATTTATTTTTATCCCTATAAATAAATTACTAAAGCCAATGCGTGGCATTTGTCCTAATGCACATGAATGTAAGGGAATGGACTTATATGCGCTACTTAATTTTTACTTTATTTAATTATATACTACGCATGGTTTTAATCTATTATAACTTTAAATCTAATATGCGATAAATACCATGTTTTATCCCTGTAATTAAACTAAGAGGATAGACTCGCGGCACCCGCACTATTTTAATGGATTAATTTGATACATGTCATTACAATTCTGTGAAATTTGAAATATGCCATTCGGGCTCACATGTCATTCACTTGCAGAGTCCCATCTGTCATTGACACATCAATAGCATATTTCAAATTTTGCAAAATTGTAATGGCATGTATCAAATTCGCCCTATTTTAATCTAGTGTCCATGATATCTCTTGTGATTAGGGATTACTTACTTTATTTCCATAACTAGACTATTCTGACTAATCGATAAAACTCCTATCAGTGCATGCTAACGCAAGGTGACACACAGATGCGGACTATTTAATATTTACTTCCTAATACGTTGGTTATCCTAGTGATTAACAGGTGAACAGTAATTATCTACTTAATTTAATCTACTTACTTAAATTACTAAAACATAATCAACAAGTGGCACGTGTACTAATGTTTGCTAATTCAAGGCAAGATGCATCAGTGTGCCTTCTAACAATTATTTAATTATCTCTTTGTATGTGACATTACGGATAGCTAGTAAATAATTAACAATTAATTACTAAATTTTATCTTTATAATCAAGTTACTAGATCCACTATGTAATGTGGGTGCTAATGCGTATGCATGCATAGTAAGATGCTTACCTGAGCCATGTTCACTTATTTTCTAATATTCATATTTATAGGTAATCTAGTATTTTACTAAAAATTATGTAATTCTAACTTTAAAATAAATTACATAGAGCTAACAAATGCATATGATGAAGTGCACACTATAATTAGTATGAAGCTACGCTTGAATAAGTCGAATCAAATATTTGCAATAAAATCGATAAAATCTATAAAAGAATATGAGTTAAAGCTTGGATAAAACTTACCAATAAAAACTAGCAAGATTGGAGAATAAATGTGGTTTGGATGATTTGATGAGGTGGAGCTTGATACATTGATTCCAACGGTACAAAAATCATTGGAAACATATTCACGGTTAGAAAGATATGGCGATTTGTGTGCATGATGGCTCTAGGGACCTTTTTGTAATTTTAGAAAAGTGCTCAAGGAGTAGTCCGCGGTTACCGAAAGATCAGTATGGGCCTTTTAATAATTTTGGGAAACTATAGGGGCTGGGATGGAAAAATGTTGGAATAAACAAAAGCTCAGGGGGCTTATTTGGAAAGCTTTGGGCTAGAATAGAAATTGGCAGAGCTTTGAGGGGCTTGTTGCAAAAATTGTTTTTTAGTGGACACAGGTGCGCGGGCTGTCTCGTTGACCCAATCGTGGACTGAGTCCACTGCCCGTGGACCACCGCCAGGATGCCGGTCCACGGGGCCGCCGTGGACCTTGGCCACAGCTGGGCGGCGACGCCGGCCAGGGAGGCGGGGCCTCGAGTGCAGCAGGGGCAGGGTGCCATGGCGGAGCGGATCAGGTGCGCCACAGGACCGGGGAGGCGATGGAGGGCTCTGGCCACAGGGAGGCGGCGGCGTGCAGGGACGACGTGAGGTTCTGGGCCGACGGCGGCCTCGGGGTGGCTCAAGCTCAGGCGCAGAGGCATGAGGGGACGCGGTAAGGCTGGCCAGAGGCGCCACGGGGTCGGGGAGGCGATGTCAAGCTCCGACAGTGGAAGCAAGTGGCGCGCGGCGGAGACGCGCGACGCCGAGACGTAGGGGAGGTTGAGGCAGTTGAGGCTTCAGCGCAGGACAGCGAGGATGGCGTGGTGAAGTTGCTGATGGGCTCGGCATGGTCGGGGAAGGGCGGTGATGCGCCGGCGATGGTGAGGACGCCGTGCGCGGATGGGACGCGCGGTGCCGGCGCGCAGTGGAGCTGAAGGTGGCTCGGCTCTCGGCCCTAGTGAGAGAGAGCAGCGCGGCGGAGCCGGCTAGGGGCATGAACAGGGTCGGAGACGGCCAGGGGGTGCCGTTGTCCACGAAGGGCGGCACGTCACGGCGGCACCTGGTGCTCCGGGCCGGTGGAGACGCCGAGGAGCTCGGCTCCAGGCAGAGGAGGAAGGAGGTGGCGCGCAGGGCGACAATATGGGCAGCGGCATGGGGTGTGGCGTGGCATGGGCGCCGTGACGTAAGCGGCGACGTTCTATCGGGAGCAAAGACAAATCGATTGGGGAAGAAGAGGATGACAGGTGGGCCCACGGATAAATACAAGTTAATCACTTAAGCTTTTTGAATGGAACGGAGAAGAGCAAACAAAATCGAAATGAAGTGAAATTTTGTAGGATGGGTCTATAGCTGGTGTTTTACAACACAAATTGTTCGGGATGCATTTTTCAAAGGAATCAAAGAGTTACAGAATTTTGAAGATAGTTAGTCGTTAAGAGAATTGTCTGCAGAAAGGAACGGATTATTTATCAATTATTGTCTGTTTTGATTGAAAATCAAACTTTCGAATCTCGGATGGGTTTCAGATTTTGTGGAGTTGTAGAATATTTTAGGATGGATAACTTTTGTTTTGCACTCATCTCCAAATTCAATTTCGATTTTGTTCTGTAAAATTCGGATAGTAGATAGCTGTTGAAAAGGAGTGGATTAATTTGAAAGAGGTCAAATATGATTCAAATGATTGGAATGGATTTTCGTGTTTAAAGAATTGGCTGGATTCAGAATTCATATGAAACACGAGAAAACAAACGTCAAGGGCGAATAAAAGAAAAAGGCAATCACTTGTCATACGGTCAAATTTTAATATTTTATGAAATCTCCAATTTATACTATTTTGAATTACGAAATGAAATTTTTTCCTGTTAAAAAGGAGAGAGAGCGGAGAAAAATGTTAGCATTTTGTTAGTGACAATTTTAAATTTTGAGTTTTAACTAGGGTTAATTTCCGGGTGCGACACATGAATAGATGCAGTGTTGTGACTTGGGTAGTTTGTGAGCAAGGCAAATGTCAGTGGAGTTAGTTATCCTCTAGTACCAAGTAGGCAAGTTAGTTACCCTCTATCAAGTAGTAGGAGTAGACAAGTAGCATGATTATACTGTTGCTTGTTTCTCCATTTCCTTTTCGAGAATATAATGGGCCAACAGTAGGATTCTTTGATTAAATCACCTTAGAAGAGAAAACATTGGTCTGCTTCAGAACAATAATACATATAAGTCAGTGCCTAAAAATCTTAATACCGATATATATAATCGATGATAATTGATACACTTGTTCATTATGATGATGCTCTCCGATATATACTTATGGGAGGAGGAAAATTTAACAGCCCCACCAATGATAAACTTAGGTGGTGTACTACGTAGTACAAAGTAGTACAGATAACTTTGTTTTTGTACAGTAACATTTAAACAAATGTAGATAAACATAATCAAATCAAGTGTACGTAACCATTCTTTGGTCATCGCCTAACTACGTGCCAACAGCGTAAACTGTATACAGTACATGGCTTTTTGCAGTACCGATCGGTCATTGCGTCTTCCAAACGTCGTCCAACGTCCAGAAACTACTCTCGGTGGCGTCGACGACTTCGGAGAAGCTCTGCACCCATCCGCTCAGCTCCGGGTCCTCGAATCGGGCGCCAGCGCCGCGGACAGCCTGCGCCGCCTTCTGCTCGCCGGCCCGCATCATCCCTGGCGCCTGCTGTTGACTCGTCTCCCGCGCCGCACACCAGTCGCCGCTGCTCACGGCCATCGTCTCCTCCCCGGCGCGCACGTCCGCGTACGAATAAAGCTCCCCCCATTTTCTGGCCGGGAAGGAAGCGTCGTGCGGCTCCGACGTCGTCGTCACGAGAGAGTCCGACGAGGGGTAGGTTACGCCCACGCCGGACAGCGCGGCGGTGAGGTAGTAGCCGTCGTCTTGGTGGTCGCTGCCGGCGGCGTTGGTGTTGAGGAAGCGGTGGCTGTCGACGAGGCGCGGCGTCCAGAGGTAGCGCATGGCGTCCTTGAAGCGCTGGCTGTTGGCGTCGCAGTTGAGCTGCTTCGCGTGCTTCTGCACCCGCGTCCGCCAGTAGTTCTTGATCTCGTTGTCCGTCCTCCCCGGCAGGTGCTGCGCGATCCTAGACCACCTGTACATGAGCATCAATATATCAAGATGATCGAGATGATTAAAGATACGAATTAACTATATAGAGAGAAGAGAGAGGAAGTAGACGATAGAGGCGTGCAACTTTGGATCTCGAGCTGCTTTCATGGCATAGTACGTGCCAAGTGAGCCACATTTCTATGCGTCGTCCAGCTGGTGCTAGCTTTAGAATCGCATCCACTTTGAGAAGAAGACGACTTGTACAACATGGATTGCACGTTATGGGTCGTCTCGTGTCGTCTACACAAAAGGATTATTGCACGCATATGTATGCTTCGATCAAGTACAAGTCCGCATGTACGGGACGGTAGCAGAACCGTGCACACGTGCGTGCAAACACAGCCGTGTGAACGTGGACACGTGTTCGGCCAAGAAGCAAGAACTAGCGTTCATGCGTGACTCCACACGAGTCTCTAAAGACGTGATGCGCTAGCCTAGTCGGTCGCGGCAGCGCGTGGTCGACCGGCGGCCAGCCGGCGGAACCGCGACGCGCAACAGAGAAGAGAAAGTGACTGGTAGTTTTGTTGTGTATGGTCGACGGTCGGGTTCGGGTGACGGATTACCGGTTGCCGTAGCGGGAGTGAAGGTCTAGGATGAGCAGGTGCTCGTCGGCGGTGAAGTCGCCGCGCTTCACGTCCGGCCGGAGGTAGTTCAGCCACCGCAGCCGGCAGCTCTTGCCCGTACGCTTCAGCCCTGCATATATGCTCACGGTTAACAATATCAGCGAACGGCCCTGCCGGCTTTGCTCGTCGCGCGTGCAAGTAACTAAGAGAAAAGAGAGGGTGGTGACCGGCGGCGGGGGCGAGGGAGTTCCAGCGGCCCTCGCCGTGGTCGGTGATGTAGTTGACGAGCGCGAGGTCCTCGTCCACCGTCCACGGGCCGCGCCGGAGCTCCGCCCTCTCTTCTTTGTCATGAGCTCCCTCGTTGCGTTCGTCGTCAAAGGGAACGACGGGACAACGTGCCAGGGCGGCGTCAGTGGTGGCGGCCGGTGTACATGTTCTGCTCCTGCTACTCTGTGAGGACGACGCCATGCGCGCGGTTTTTATTGATGATTGAGCACGCGCGCGTGGTGGTGTTCTTGTGGTGAGATGTGGGGAGAGAGAGTAGCGTGATGAGGAGTTTGGGGGAGGTATGTGGACAAGTGGGATGACTAGTGTTCTTTCATGTCTTAAATAGACTTGATGAGAGAGAGAGTTGCCATGAATAACCATCTTTAGAATTTTTTTGTCAAGACACTTGTTACTATTTCTCGTTAGTATATATGTTCAACTGAGATTTTTCAAGTTCCGTTTAGTCGAAAAACTCTTGAACAAATGTTTTCTGCTTTCAAATGAAGTTTATTTTTTAGAATCAGCCTTTAGTGTCCAGTTAAAGTGTGTTGTTCTAAGATTATTGTTGATGTCTAAATTAAATTTAAGAGTAAATTTCACAAAACTATATGTATTTTACTTATATTATCACAAAACTACAGATTTAAGCTAGAATTTCAGAAAACTACAGATTTGCTACAGTATTTTCAGAAACATATGTATAGAATCTGTAGTTTTGTAATAAATTGAATACAAATCTGTAGTTTTGTGATAAATTAGATACAATACTTATAATTTTGTGATAAATTAGATATAAAATATGTAGTTTTATGAAAATATGGTTTAGATGTGTAATTTTGTGATACTATGAACAAAATATATATAGTTTTATAAAATTTACTCTAAATTTAAACTAGTCAGAGATAACAATTTCGGAATGAATAGAGTTTGCTTTTTAAAGCTTTGTCGGCAGGCACGTGTGCTCTGCCAAAACAGTTTTGGAAATGCATTCATGAGCCATGAGTCCATGACAACACTCATATTGAGTTCGTGGCAAACTTTAACGCCATGGATCGACACCATCTCCTTTGTTGATAAGATTTACGCTTAATAATTTGCCAATTCATCATAAGCTTGTTCGATATATAGCACATCGATCGATCGTGGCCACGTGAACAACGCAACGACCCATATATCTCATTCTCGCGATAACTTTAAAGCAACAAGCAGGAATCGGTTAGGCGGCCATGTCGATCGAGGACCATGATGCAACGGTGCTCTGATCAGCCCTTTCAGCTGCTTGAAACGGAAAGGAGCCGGGGTTAGTTTGCCGAGCAGGAGAAGGGTCGATCGGATGGACACCGCCACGACGCATGGGAAAGCTAGGGTTTAGAGTTGCCGGATACGGGTGTCGTACGTCGACGGTTGGGTCGTGGGGATGGCAATCCCTAGTGGGGAAGCCACATGCGTGCGTACCTGCGTAAGCACAGCTGCTTTGCAACATGTGCAACGAGCAGAGAGAGAGAGGAAACTGAAATCGTCCCAACATGCATCTATGCAAGGTGTTCTAACAGAACGTGCATCTGCAAGCTGCTCTAACGGAACCAAATCCTCTATTGTAATGCTCACACATTAGCAGTGGCTGGCTGACATGTAGATCAAACTCATCTGTCAGCCACTGCTAATGTATGGTCATTACTGCACAAAACATGCATCCCGACATACAGAGGCGAAGACATGGTCGACATATAAATTACAAATAACTTTTAACATATTAAATTTATGATTATAAAAATTATATAATTAAATTTGTCTTACAAAATACTTTCATAAAAATATAAATATATTATTTTTAATAAATATTTTTATAGAAAATAGAAGTCAAATTATGCTTCGTAGACCGTAGTGTTGTTTAAAACGACTTTAAGTACATGCTCTTCGTTGAAAATAATAGTCATTTATTCCTTTGGCAAGAAATAGTATCCCGAACGAACCCTTTTCCTTTCTTTTTCTGGTAGTAACGGATTACAACACGCATCCGCCTTCTCCTTCACGCACATTTTGCCGTGATTTCGCGCGATGTGCACATTGACCGGCGTTAAGAAAACACCGTCTCTTACAACACGTGTGTGGCAGTGGTACCCAGCCGTACGCGCGCCCTTGACTCTAGAATCGTCAGATCCTGTCTGCTTCGAGCACGACACCGAGCAGGTAACTGTGCAACTGCATATAATTGTTTGACACAAGAGGATGAAGCAAAACGCAAGCTTTGGAAGATTCTTTCTGCCTTGATCCATGATACTCCCCTTCCGTTGCTTAAATGTTGTTGTTGACTTAAAATATCAACTTTGATCATTCGTCTTATTTAAAAAATTATAAAAACTATATATTTTATTATAATTTACTTTATTATTAAAGTAGTTAGAATCCTGAGTTATAATTTTATACTATGTTTGAATAAAATTTTTGAATAAAACGAATAATCAAAATTGATATATAAAGTTAACAGCGATAATAATTTAAGAATGAAAGGATTAAATGATAACGGGAGTATATAACAGTGACTGATCGATTGTGCAGGAAATACCATCGATAATCGCAGCCAGAAACTTTGACGAATTAATTAATCAGACAAAGCTCAAGGGAGGGAGGCCGTAGAAAATTGCGACGCGTGAAGAACAAGATAAGACGAGAAGGCAATCGACCCGCCGATCACGGCCGCCAGTTCCATGATCACCAACGATTACGTTAACGCACACGGCAGCAGCAGTAGGCTAGGCTAGGCTCGCGCTGTGCTCAGGTTGACTTGCAACTGTGGATCAAGTGGAAAAGTAAGAAAGAAAAGAGCGGCAGGGGAGAAATTGAAGGGAATATATGCTTAAATTCGAATTGACCTGTGTCCAACATGAACTAAATATGTTGCACCTCTTTCTTGGTCTTTCACTTTCTTTTGCTGCTTAGTTTGACTGTATTGTTTCAACGAAACGAAGATGTTGGCCATTGTTGGGGTATCATGTCATGGTAGATGCAGTATGCTTCAACATCATAGTCATGCTGTCAAGAGACGATAGACCGTCGCGTTCAGTGTTGACTGGCACATGATGATATATAATGATCCTTATCAAATTTTCTTCAAAACTTGGTTTCAAAAAAGAAAAATCGATTTCTAAATTTTTTTTAATTTAACCCAGTAACTTTTAGCGACAGGTAATAAGCCGAGTCTTTTTAAAATAGACCAAGTGTTCTTGTTTCACCTCCTAAGAGATAACACAAATTCAATCTTAGCTGTTGATCTATGTAAGAAAACACACTCTAATTATCATCGCTTACTAAAACTCACTAATTATTTTCTAAATTGAACAATGCAATAATTAATAACTATTGAAGAACTTTTATCTCCTAAAAGATAAAAAAACAATTTAAATATCAAAATCCGTGTAAATGAACCATCCACATTCATTTAGATCTATTTTAAAATCCGCCTTTTAAGAAAAGTTGAAAACTCAATGTCAAAGCCCACCAAACGTAACCCAATGGGCCAGGCCCATTTCGTCCTTGCACTGGAATCGACGTGGCATAGCTGAGCTCAGCCCGCGGAGGATCCACCTGAGCATCTGAGCTCCACAGCCTCCACTCAGCACGGCTACCTCCGCCGCCGGCGCCTTTTCCCACGGCTGGAGGAGTCCATCGCGCCGGCTAGCCGCGGCCCCGCGCGCCTCGGCCTCCTTCCACTGCCGTGGCGCCTCCCTGCTGGTATGAGCCTATTGTTGTTCTCTCTAGTCTAGCCATCCATGGGTTCTTGCCTTCTTGGTAAGCGCTCTAGCTAGGAATTCTTTCAAATTTTCCTCAAAACTCAGATGGTTCGCGAACGAAGCATTTCCGGGGTTGCAGTTTGTTCTTTCCTAGCAGATGACGGCACGTGGCTCTGGTAAGTCCTCGCTTCTCACAGGTGCGGAGGCAGAGGGGTGCATGGGGGACAGCTGTCCCCCCTTTTTTTCATAAATTTTGATTATATATGCTTTTTATATTAATGTATAACTATGTACTTTAATAAATATAAGTAGTAATAGCCTAAAAATAAAAAAAAAGTTAATATTTTTCTAATCTCATTTTAAGTAGTAGAATAAGAGTCTAAACATCTCTTTTGCTCTATTGTTCATCTCTACCATCACTTTACTATTTGAGTTTGATGAGTTTTTTTTGCATTGCTTGACTTTGATATACCATGTCGCTTTATTTGTCCCCTCATAATTGAAATCCTGCATCCGCCACTGGCTTCTCAGTCACTTTCTTTGGCGTTCTCCTATTATTTCAATTTCAATGCTCTGTAGCTTGAGGGCCCGTTGCATTTGACAGTGTAGCCATTTTCATGTCCTGCATGTTGCTAGTGATCGCATATGACCTGGTTTCGTCGCTTCTGTGCTTTGGACTGTGACAGACAGCCCTTAAAAAAGATACGATTCCTCGACCACAGGATCTACGAAGCGATGATTAACAATACAACTCAAACACGATAAAATACGCTAGAAACTGTTGCTTAAATTTATAAAACCAAAATTTTTGAAAGCGCGAAAGCGATAACCTAAATTAAAATCTTCTAAGAACTATGTATAAGATGCCATCGAGCCTATACAATGCATTCTGTAGCAGTATACAAACAGTAGCACGTCAAGCAGCACTCTCAACAGACATAGCCACCCTCGAAGATATTTCTGTCAGTTGGTCCAGAGTAGGGAGAGAGAAACCACATGCGCATAGAATCACAGAGAGCCAAACTCTGAGTATTCAAATGTTCAGCAAGTTTTACCCGTCAATGTGGCCAACTACAGCCGACTCCAAAGATACGATGAGTCTGACTCACATGGGATAGTCATTTACAAAACCAACACTAATACAGTCTTTATAGTCAAATTTTAGCGGTAAATTAAGTTAACAAAAGGTAAATTTTAATTTACGCTATAAAACTATATCAAACATGGTTGGCATGCAATTGCTATAAACTAAGCAAACAGTTCATATTATTATTATTATTATTACTACTACTACGACATGACACAGTGAACAAGTGGTACTCGTTACTGTAAGTGACAACGATTATAATCGATTTACACCAGCTGAGAAAACTCGAGGTACACGACACGTACGCGCTTCCCGAAAGCTGCATGTGGTAACCTTTCACAACAATACCATAGAGCCAGTCCGATGCACACGTCTCCCAAACACATGGTCCTCCATGCGATTACCACGCCGGGCGCATCCATGGTTAGCTACAAAGCTTTTCTCTACTCTCCGTCGAAAGAGAGGTAAGGTTACGTCCAACCAATCGAGCTACATCGGTTTTTTCGGTCCCATTTCCCCAATATATATTCGGTACGTTCAAACTTGTTAAACAAGGCTACACTCAGAATCGGTCATTAACGACACGAACGAGGCTACCACCGCGAATGCCCAGCCTTCTCAAACCCACCTATATGCTATCCCCGCTCGGTCTAAGTCAATTAATGTATGGTAAACCTATATCTCGCAAGTGACTTTTCATTCACTCGACTTCTATATCTTGCGAGTGACTTTTCATTCACTCGACTTCTATAGCTCGCGAGTGACTATCCCTTCACTCGACTTCTATAACTCACGAGTGACTTTTCATTCACTCGACTTCTACCGTGAGCTAAAACTTAGCCTAGCTCTACATCGAGATATCCGTACCAACAACACTCAAAATAGCTAATAAGGTACCCAACATGCAATTCTATGATTTCAAACAACTCTTAAAACCTAATGCGCATTACATTAACGATACAATACATTGTGATAAAATAAAAACTTAAAAGAGGGTTAATGCACCGAGGCTTGCCTGAGCTTTGCTCACAGTTAGCTTCTTTTACTAAAGGAACACCTCCAACCTCTCCTGTGATGGGTCAGGTCCTATATAATATGACACGCAGGGAATTGAGTTACGATAGTTTTTAATCTTCGAATGACATCATATGCGATGATATTTTTTATTTTCAAAGGACACAATTTAGTTATAAAACATCTTTGAAATTGTTTTCAAAAATATAAAATATAATTTGAGTTTGCATAAAATCAAAAAGATTCTAAACTAATTTTTGAGGAATTTTTAGTATTTATTGAAACCAAAGGATTTGTAATGAATTAAAAATTATTTAAACACATTAAAATGCTTATAAAATTACTTTTGGTGAAAATAAATATAAGTCTTTTATAAAACAGAAAGTTTAATTAAAGAAACAGAAAAGTAAACTTTTAAAGATTTTATCATGCCAAGGAATAATTATAATGCATTAATGAATGGTTATATGATCTGAATTAATTAAATTAACTTTATGCATAAAATGAAAATTTGTTAGCTTCAGAATATAGTTCTAGTTGAGAGGATACTAACAAAATTTATTTCATAATTTTCCAAGTTAGAATGAGGTTTCTACGAATTTTACAAACTTAAACCAATTTCTGATCATATAGATAAATCATTTCATAATATAAAATAAAATCCCAGTCTAATTGGGCCTGGCCACCTAATGGGCCGCAAAGAACCTGGCCCATTTGGGCGGCCACACGCAGGGCTCCGGAGATGAGCCGCACGGGATCCGATCTGTCACAGAAGATCCACGCATAGAGGCTCTGCTCCTAGGCGGCAGCGGCCATGGCCGTGGTAACCGACCGACTGCGGTGCTCGTCAGCGCACTGGCCCAGTTGCTCAAGCACAAGGACGAGCATACTGGCATGATCAGGGTTTATGATTTCGTTCAAACCGCTAAAACCGATCGGTACTAGTTTAACAAAAATCGTGAAAACCGGCGAAAAACCGCTCCAAATCGAAAATTCAAAAGTTGAACGAACTGCTACAGTAAACCGATCGGTTTTCTCGGTTTATCGGGCAGTTTTCCCTGTTTATCGACACCGACCAGTTTTTCCTGTTTATCGGCCAGTTTTCCCTGTTTATCGACCGGTTTCACCGGTTTTTACGGTTTCAGATTTCATAATTTGAAACCCACCGTTTTCACGAGTAAACCGGCCAGTTTTACCGGTTTATCGGCCGGTTTTACCGATTTTTGATATTTCGATTTTTTTTCAAATTTTCAAAAAAAATTTAAATTTTTAAAACGAAAACCGGTCGTCCGATGTACTGGATAGGTTTCACCGAAAACCACAAAAACCGGCCGGTTTTGTAAACCTTGGACACAATGCGCTCGACATGGGGAGTAAGAAGGGACGGTCGACAGGGCAACGAGCTCACCGGAGATACGTCGTTGGTGAGCGGCAGCGCACGGAAGGGGTTCGGCGTGGTCGCGAGCTCTAAAGGTTCGACAAGATGCTACGAAACTTGACTCTGAGGTTCACAGGTGCGCGTAAATGGGCTACGTGGGTGCTGAAGTCGAGGAAGGAGGCCGGAAGTGGGTCGTAGGCGGCGAGGTCGTAGGGTCCGACGACTGTGGCGAGGAAAGTTCCCAAATTCCTGCTCAAAAGATCACAAAACGGTCGAGGAGCTTGCTTAGGAGGTGCGCCCAGGTACTAAGGAAGCTAGAACTGAAAAGGGAACCGAGGAAAACTGACCGGGGCTGCCGGATTTTGAAGGAATCCGACGTGGCCGACAATGGCGCGATTTTGGAGAAAAATAGAATCCGGCCAACTCGAAGATACAGGTGCCGAGCGGAGGTGGTGGTGAGCGGGAGAGGGTGGTGGCGCTGCAGCTCGACGGAGGAAGAGGGCTGGGGCTCGGCCGAGTGGGGCGTTTGACGGTGGTGGTCGGCAGTGACGAGAATGAGAGAGGGAGGAGGAGGCTCGGCCGGGAGAGAGAGAGGGTACTGCTCGGCGCATTCAATCGGAAGAGACACGTCGAAGGGGCGCGCGGAGTGCATGTACGCGGAGCTCCGCAGGAGCGTGGCACGCGTACGGGTAGCCATGGCAGTGTGCGGTAGGAAGAAGGAAGAAAGAGGAGCAGTGCGGCTGACAGGTGGGTCCAACGAGGATTTTCAATTTTCTGGTTTTTGCTGATTTTCTGCGCTGCTCACTGTTTTTAATCCAAAAGCATGAATTCCTGGGCTCTAAAAATTTTGAAACTTTGCAGGCTGTTAGAACTTTTCAAAAGGAACAAGTTTTATTTTGGTAACAAGTTCAAGTTCGAAATAAATAAAATGTTATTAAGTTTTGAATACAGGTCATCTTTTAGAGTAAAATAATTTATTTGGGACCTTTAAACCTCAAATACAATTTTTAAAAAAACTTCTAAAATTCAAGTTGTTGTAAGAATGTTCAAGAGAAATTGTTTTTCACAACATTTCATTGCAAAAGTTTGAACGCGCAATTTTGAAATTTGAATTTTTATTTGAAACGTGAATTTGCTGAAAAAGGTTTTACATGAATGAGCTCGGATCCTGTGATTTTGAATTTGAAAAAAATGTTGCTTCTTTATTCAAAAACACGAAATGTTACATGGGCACACGCATGTGCCGTATTTTCCAACATCATGGGATTGCTGCACTGCTCCTGGAACTGTGGAAAGGCAGTGTTATCGCTCCATGTCCTGCAACGTTTTCTGACCAAAATTTCCACATGGATGTCGTGTACTTCGAATGACCGTAGTTCAACCTGCCACCGCCTGTAGACTGCTTCCATAGAAAAGGACTTTCATGCAGTTAGTGGTGAACTGACAGGGACAGATCTAGAATTTGGTATACTTAAGAATGGCTGTTTTCTCTGAATGTCAAGCAAATTGACAAACTGGACTGCAACCAACTGATGGCGCACCACCTATGATCACGGTATCGATTTGCTTGTCAAAGAAGTTTGAAGAACACCGCACAAGAGCAAGGTTCCAAAATTTGCTAGCTGTGCAGCCACAAATTTTCTCGGCTTCCTTTGTTGCTTAGTGTTGGCCGTCGTCCAGTATAACCTGTGTTGAAATTTTCAAACAGATGGATTCAATGCACTAGCTGTTTCAGTTAGTCTCTGTCTGGAAATATAGCTGAAGAGTTGCGTAATTTATGCAGCATTTTAAGATTCAGTGTAAGAGTATAGGCAACTACTGAGAGGGATTGATGGTAACAGTTTTAACATGGGTAACTTCAGAGTCGTGACTCATGACGTAGAAAGTCATGCAATTAGAAAATATGATGATCTTAACTGCCAGATCTTGCCAAAGTTGCCATCATGTCTTGTTAGTTACTCCATCTGGTTTTAAATTATTGACACTGTTGACTTCTAACTTTTAACTTTGATGATTCGTGTTATTGAAAAAAAAAATTCAAATGTGTAAAATTTTATTATTATTTAATTTATTATAGTGAAATTTAAATCACGACTAATAATTTTACACATTGAAACAAATTTTTTGAATAAAACGAATGGTTAAAGTTGATAATAAAAGTCAACGATGTCAATAATCTAAAACCGAAAGGAGTAAAAAGTAGCTATAACTGTTCATAAGTCTCATGGCTTACATGTACGAAACATTTATGGTCACCAATACCTGCAGCACAATACTACTAGCAGTTAACAACTTCTTGATGACCATGCTAAATATTGTAAGTACATAATTGATCTGAAACAGCTAGTTTCAGATAGAACAATTGCCTAGAACCTACATTTCTACTGACAGCGTAGCTGCAACCTGTAACTCTGTGTCCTCGTTTTCCACAAAAATTTGCCACAAAATTAATTATGCATAAAACAAGGCGGGCACGTAAAATATTTAAGAACCCTATACTGTTTTGTTTACTTGTTTGCAAATTATACATGTCATACTGTAACAAACTAAGATTTTTGCAGTTCCCAGGAGGAATGCCCTGTCCACGATGCTAGATCTACTTCGACAGTTCTAGTTCTCGAACTGCAGATCACCTTAGCTAAGACTGATGGTACATTCAGGGAGTACATCGATACATTCGATGGTTACTCTTTCTTAAGAATGGAGGCCGCCTGGAAGCAATCGGGGGCGTCAGCTAACCTGCCAATTGCCATCCATGCTTGTGCAAAGGCATTTACACACATCAAGCAGCAGCGGCAGCGCTCATCCGACTGTTAATACTTTATCCGTTTCAAAATATAAATATTTTTAAGTTTAATCAAAATCAAACTTTATTATTTTAATTATTAATAATGTATAATTAATAATGTGGTGTCATATAAAAATTATATTATTTAGATTCATCATAAAATAAGCTTTCATATAAATTATATTTTTATATTATAAATTATGTAAATTTTTAAATATTATTAGTTAATATTAAAAAAGTTTGACTTTATTAAAACTTAAAAATATTTATATTTTATAACGGAAGCGGTACCTTGCCTCCCCAGTACACATGTTTGCCCCGCGGGTGGTTGGTTAAAATTCGAAGAGAGAGAGGGACCCTACATGTCAGTCAGAGACAAGGCAGCAGCAGCAGCACTGCACGCATGTCCCTTCTTCCTTCACAATCTGCATGTTGATCAGCCGAGAAATGAACAAAGGACGTTCACGCGTCGTTTGTGAGATGCCATTACAAACGCATGCTTGGATCTCAGTGCAAAACAAACACTTGAAACTAGACGAGATAAATACCCCGGCCCTGTGCGAGAGAAGCTAATTAATCAGAGCTGCACATGCTGTTCGCTAGCTGAGGTTATATTGCTCTCGCCGATCGCATCGATGGCGGCGATGAGGTATCGGAGGAAACCAAGCGACCCGCACGCGCCCCCGCCTGACCAAGCTCGTGGCTACCTATCCACCCCTGAAATTGCCGTTCTCAGGCCTGATAATGGGTTGGGGTGCAATGGATTTTTTGGTTGTGTTTAGAAATGAGTTGGCTTTGGAAGGGTTGAAGTGAGTTTACAGAGCTGACGGGTTAGGTTGGGTTGGGTTTTCAGCAACGGCGGGTTGGAATGGGTTTTATGTTCTCGCGTTTACATGGGTTCTCAATCCTTCTCCATGCATTCGTCGTTCCACCACGGAGGAACGCAGTTCGCCGCGGATGCAAAGCCGAACGGCATGAACAGATCGAAAACCTGCTGGCTTCCAATGCACTCGTCACCCTCGTGACGCGCCTACCTCGTTCCCCGGGCTGCGCCGAAGAGCTGGCCCCCGGCTCCGGCTTCACCACGAGCCACGCCTCAACATCTCTGACCTCACCTCATCCCATCTCATTTTCATTGCGCCGTGGACATCGATCCATCTCCTGGGCAACCGATCAGAACAGGAGCACACTGCTCAGAGTTAGTTCGATGCCATGACAAACGCAGGCTTGGATTAGTTCCAGTGCAAAACAAACCCTCGAGATCACTGGACGAGGTGTATAAATACCTCGCCCTGTGTCCACCGTTTCTTCACGGCCCTTGTGCAAATTAAAGAACCCGGTCAACACTCAGACACAGAGCCACACTACACATGTTGTCCACTGAGCGATATATGTCGGTGACGTATCGGAGAGAACCAAACCATCCACCCCCTCCTGAACAAGCTTGTGGCTTCCTCTCCGCACCCGGAAATATCGATCTTCAGTGTGACAGCTCGTTTCTCGAGAGATATGAACTATCTGCCTCAGAATTATATTGGATATCACTCAACGAAGCGAGAACCACAGTACAGTTCAAGCACAATAAAATATATTACAAACTTCAAAGTACAGAAGTTACAAACCTATTACACAAAGGCATCTTGAATACTAAGCAAAATGATATATCGAGCCTATACGACGTACCTACTAGCAACAACCCACTTAAGACGGCAAGCAAGGCTCCCAGTAAACGAAGCCACCCTCAGAGTTTGCTACTTCTAACTGGAACTAAGAAGGAAAAGAGAAAATACCTGCAACAGAAAACAGCAACTACAAAGTTCTGAGCAACTAACGCTCAGCAAAACTTATCCGACGAAAGTGGCTACCTACAGCCGACTTCTAAGGATAAGAAAGGTGACTCATCATGGTTGGCTATTTGTAAAGATAGCACTAAGAGTGAATCCTTACTTCCATGTTTTAGCGGCATATTAAATTATGAAATGGTAAATTTAATTTGCACTAAAACTATATCATACAAAAATGCCAAGAAGTTTCTGAGAGATCAAACATAATTATATTTCATATTGATTAACTCCTTACTACGATGGGGCGTATTGAAACAAGTGGTACTCGTTACTATGAGGGGCAGCAATTCGAATCGATTTACATCTAGATAGAGAAACCTGATTACAGGACATGTACGCGCTTCTCGAAAATCGTACATGACAACCTTTTACGTCAATGATACATAGCGTCGGTCCGATATTCACCTTTCTCGAGCAGTGGTCCTCCATGCAATAAACACACTGGGTCTATCTATGGTTAGCCCCAAAGTTCTCCCTTTTATCATCTCCAGAAGAGATGTTTGGTTATGTCCAGTCACTACACCAATTTTCTGAGGTATATAGATCTATTATGTAATCAGTACTATTCAAGCTTGCTCAATAGAGCCGACAACGAACGGTCCTTAATCGACACAGACAGAGCTACAACACATTGGCCATGCATCCGTAATGCACACATGCCATGTTATCACCTACTTCTCTGTTCGGTCTCCAATTTATTCCATATAACAAGATAATCCATCCCGTACCAACCCTATAGCTCACGAGTGAAGACTTATTCACTCGACTTCTACCGTTAAAAGAACTATTAGCTTAGCTCTATATCGAGTTACCTGTACCAAAATATTAACCCAAGGTAAGACTCTATAAATGTAACTACGGTTTCAATCAACTCCTATCACTTAGTGCACATTACAAACTATCCATCTAAGGTGATAAAAGTAAATAATTTAAAAACAAAATAATGCACCGGGGCTTGCCTGGGCTTTGATCGATGTTAGACTCCTCAGCTACAAAATCAGCATTGATCGAGGTTTTCTGAACCTCCTGCTGATACTCCCCGATCTCCTCTTTATTTTTTATAGATCCCATATGAAATGATATGCATACAATGAGAATGATGCCCTTTTATATTTTTATAAATAAAACCATTTTAGTAACAATACATGAATTTGGAAAGCAAGTAATTGAATATGATTATAAACTCTTTCAATATAGTTTTTGAAGACATAAAACTAATTTTAAAGTTTTCATAATATAAAGAAAATTATTTTTGAATTTTCCAAAAATTTACAGAATTTATTAGAAACAAATAGATTTATAAGGATTTAAATACTAGATACAAGGAATAAATTATTTATAAAATTATATTTACCAAAATGAATTATAATATTTTGCCAAACCAGTAAAGATTAAATAAATGGACAGAAAGTAAATTTTATAATATTTTTATATGCTGATAAAGAATAGTAATGCATTTTTTTGTATATTAAATGATCTGAATTAATTAAAATATTTTAATACATAAAATAAAAATTAGTCAGCTTCAGAATATTTTTCTGGTTGAGAGAAACCCAATAAAATTTACCTCATAATTTTTCAAGATAAAATAAATTTTCTATAAATTTTACAATCTTGAAAGCATTTCTAATTAATTAAATAATAAATTCGCAAAATAATAAAATCAGCCGGTTGGGCCAGGCCACCAAATTGGCCTATGGGCCTCAGCCCAGGTGGGCGAGCCACACAACGGGCCACGGGGTTTTCCACACGGGATCCCTGCGTGGCCACACCAAATCCTGACCGAGCCTCCAGCCCGGCCATGCGGTCGGCGCACGGCGGCGCGCTCGTCGGAGAAGGGTTTTCGGTGGCGGATCAACCTCGATTCTGCACCAAAATGCTCCCCACAACTCCACGAACTCACTGGTAGGGTCGGCGAGGCGAGGTTCTAACCGAAACTGTGCGGACAGCGGCGATGGCGGCAAAACGACGTTTGGCGACGACGTGGGAGGGCTCCTGTTGACGAAACTCGACGAGGTCTTCTCCTACACCTTCACCAGAGCGAGCTGAATACCGGCAGTGAGGTTGTAGTCGGGGGAGACGGCCGGAAAGTGGTTGGCGTCGGCGAGGTGCTTGGAACACGGGGGGGGGGGGTGTCATCAGTTCGAGTCTTCAAAACCTTGCGCAATCTCCTTGGAAGCGGTCGAGGGACGGACTTACTAGGTATGCCCGAGGTCTAGGAGCTCACATCCAAAAGAAAACTTGAAGAAACTCACTGGAATCCGCGCAATCGGTGGTCCACCGGCGCGTTCTCTGAAGCTCGGTAACTTTGGGAAAAAATTGAAATGTGACAAACTCAGAGGCAGATGAGGCGGGCTGGGTTCGTGGGAAGCTCGACCAGGGAAGGATGTGCTTCGGCTTGTCGAGCCCGAGAACGGAGACGGCTGGTCGAGCTCAATTGCGGCGGCAATGGCAAGACGACGAGGTGACGACGAGGTGACGAAAATGGCAAAAGAGAGCGGCAGCACGTGCAGCTTGGGTTTTAAGCCCCACGCGTGCGTCGGTGGCCGTTGAGCGGCGCGGCTGCCAGGCAGGCAGCTGCCTGGCCCTTGCCTGCGCACTCCAGCGCCGAGCGCTGGACAGCTGGGGAAGAAAGAGCGGTGGTTCCTATGACAGGTGGGGCCCGCTGCCATTTTCCATTTTTCTGAATTTCTGCAATCTCAGAGCTGCTGTACTGTTTTTGCTTGAAACACCAATTTTCCGAGCTCAAATCCTCACGAAATTTTGCAGAAGTGTTCAAAACTTTATATTCATTTTTGGGCCTTGATTAAATTCGAACTCTAAAAATTGTTAAAAATTCAGGAATATAAATGACCATTTGAAACTAATATTTATTTGGCCCTTTTAAACATTAAATAAAATCTTATAAGAATTTTCTAAATTTAAATCCTGGTAAGGCCTTTCAAATAAAAATTTTATTTCTCATGTTTTCCCTGAAAAGTTTTGATCCATTATTTTTTAAATTTTGAATTTGAATCCCAAATTTTGAAATTTTAGTTTGCATTCATTTATTCCCTTTTTGGAGATTAATAAATTTTGAACTTCGCAGAGTTATAATTCTTTTGAGAAAGAACTTTTATTTTTGGCCCAATTTCAGAATCAAAATAAATTTTATCCTATAAACTTTAGAAAACAGAAACCCTTCAAATGAGGAATTTTATTTGGGCCTTTTGACCTTTTGAATAGAATTTTACAAAATTTTCTAAAATTTCAGGACTTTACAAAACCTTTCAAACGGTATTCTTATTCCCAATATTTCTTTGAAATTTTTGAGCTTGCTTTTTTTAAGCTTAAATTAAATTTAAAATTTAAACTAGAAACTTGTTTTGAATTTTTTCTTTGAGCTCGGTTTTCGAAAGTCCGAATTAACAATTTGATGCTTTTATTCAAAATGTGAAGTGTTACATTCAGCTTCTCTACCTCCAATCCATTGCAAGAAATCTCATGGTTCGGGACGCAACAAGTTCATCAATGCAAATAATTCGTCACAAATTATGATTTGTGGCGAAGAGCAAAACTGTTCCGCCCCTCAAGCGCTCTCTGAAGAGGCACGGTTTTTCCGTGCTTGAAGCTAGGCGGTTAATTACAAAATTGTACTCGTGGTAAATGACTTTTGAAAATGGGTGAAAAATAGGTTTGACACTCGTACTATATGTCATTGGAACCAAGTACGCATTCCATACAACTGTCACCGGAGATAGATGTCAGAACAGGACGTACGTGGGCAAAAATTCAGAGCTGCTCATGCGTGTATTGGAAAGGTCAGTACTTGTGTAATATAATTGTTGTATAGGTCTTTGTTGCCTGATTGGTTTTTTTCTATGTAACGAAACAAATGGTTTCCAGCCTCAACGTACATATGTTGCTTCTTGATATTTATGCATCGACAAACATGTATGGATTGGTCTGAAAACTACCTGTCTAAATGTGTTAGATTTGGCACCCGTGAATATCATATAATTTCTATTAAACCAAAATGTTCAACAAAACACAGCCGCATCTAATAAATTTTAGTTAGCTTCTTAGCGTTGGCCAAACACCATTGAGCCAAGAAACCAAGCATTATTGAAGTTGCTATTTGAGGGATGAATTCTAAAAGTGATATGAACCATATTTTCTCCATTTGAATTCCAAATGGAACCAAGAACCAAGCACATAAGATTGGGGAGACCGAGGGAAAAAATTATTTTTTTCAAAGATAAAAGAAAAGGAGGCAGCACGATGACGACAGATCATCACCTAAAATTTCATATTCACGAGCCTTAGGGTGAAAATTGATGACCCTTCGGTTCACCTCCAAACCTTTTTAGTTCAACCAAATAATTCATTTATGAAATATATGATCATTTGAAAACTAGTTCATTTGATTAAGAAAAATGTTTGGAAGTAAACATAATTTTCACCCCTAAAAAAGAGTTGGAGGAAGAAGTTTACAAGGGGCAGCACAAGTTCCATGTGTAACAGAACGCTGCCAGCATGAGCAAGTCTAACAGACAAACGCATTCCTCATGATTTGCATCACATTGTTATGAAAAATCTGTTTGGACTTCTAAGACCAACTGGATATAAATATACAAATTCTCTTGCGTTTGATGGCGTCGGCAACTTGTATTGCAGTTTTAGCCCCTAGCAGTAAGTAGGATACAGATGTTTCAGACTATCCCTCTGGGATCGATTGCGTGAAAGTGTGTTGAGATAGTGGAGTGAACCAAACATACAACAGGGAGCCCCATCAGAATCAGTTCTCGTGTTTATAGTGAAAGCACTGTCTCTGTTCCCCGTATTCTTCAGTGTGCGAGGCTTTCTCTCGGTTGGAGTAGGATCAGTGACTTTGCTGCAAGAACTAGCACGAAAGAGTATCCACGACAACTGGACTTGGAGTATGTCGTTGAGTAATTTAAAATTGGTCACCACAAATTCAGTAAATTTTGGCCCTCTTCCCATGATCCTCACCCATCGGCGCTGTAGAAAAGTTTCTGGTTCCAATGGGCATATAAACTTGAATCTTCTACTGCAGTTTTCCAATGGTGTCCTATATCTACCTCCCTAGACATACTTTAATTTTTAGGACTCATTCAGATTACAGACATGCATGTGGATACGGTACTGGAGCGAACCAGATAGAGGATGGGAGCTCTGATCACATTCGGCTTGTGGTTTCCGCTGAGCAAGAACGTCAGAAATCTCTGAATGAGTTATCTGAGCTGTGTTGAGATAGCTTCTGGGTAAGAAGGAATGATGGCACAATTGAAGCTGAGTCTGTAGTTTTCTTCTGCTATCTTGCGATGTAGAACTAGCAGTAACCATGTGTAGTTCTGCACAATGTCTAAGTATGAATATTGGCACTCCTTGTCAAGAAAAAAAGTCCGAGTATTGTCAAAATAATCCACACAGCATGTTGTGATCATGGAAAGAGCCTAGTTTCACCTTAGATAAAAGCGAAGATCCAGACAAGATCAGATTAGATGGCATGTGGTGATCGTGGAAAAGCGAGGGCCTGTGCCCTGACAGGCCATCAGCCGCCCTGTTCCATCTCGGCTTTGGCTCCACGTCAGTCCTGTCAAAATAATTCACACGACACGCTCTGTCAGGTTAGGATGGGACTCGTCTGGACTTTGTGACTCTATCATGGTTTTTCTTTGGGCAATTTTGATCCGGCTTTTCTCTGCTTTCTTTTTTTTTTCCTTATTATGCTGAAGACTACTACAGCATTGTTCAGAAACCAACAGTAAGAGCCAATAAACCGTAGTACTGAATGGCAATTTCTTCCAACGACGTTTCTATGATTTTTGGACTTGTAGTCAGCAAAAGGGCCTATATTAAAGTGAAGGGACAAGTATCCTAGGAGAATATAATCACTTTACTCGCTTTCAGAAAAGGATTGCCCTGATCTCGGAGCTTTTTGTCATGTCAAGTGGTACTGAAAATCATTCAGGTCTCTGTATCTGCTGCTACACTCCCGGTCGCTGCCGAAAGCTAGTAGCTCGAAATTACCAGGCTTTAGGTGCTACTGAAACGAATATCAGTGTGCTTCTCGTGTCAAAGCATCGCGCCGCGTCGTCGCTAACCGGCCGTGTTTGCCCCTGTTCAGGGTCCCGTTAGCTAGCTCAGCAACTGGACGGATGGATAGACTGAACGGAGATGAGCTACTGTCCACTGACAGAGGATGAGCTTCAATAATGCGCGACAAGGTTCTCCCCGAACTTCTGAAGCGTCAGTTCTATTAGAACTTCTGAAGCGTCAGTGCCTGAATTGTCTAGTATCTATTCAGTATTACTGTCCACGATTTCTGAAGGAAACGAAACGCATTGCCTGAGCCATTGTCCACTGACAGAGGAGGAGCTTCAATAATGCACGACAAGGTTGTCTCTGAACTTCTGAAGCGTCAGTTCTAATTCTGAAGCGTCAATGACTGAATTGTCTATCTGTTCAGTATTATTGCCCACGATTTCTGAAGGAAACGGAGCACGTTTCCTGAACCTTGAGCCAGGATCACGTGCCATTACCAGTTCTGGAAACCCAGCAAATTGCACGACACTGTACTGCTCGCTCCATTCACTGCCATTACAAGAACTCTGGCAAAATTCATAGAGTGACGTTGAACCCAGCCATGGTTTGTCAAATGATTCGGGAGTTTTGTTGAAACCTGCCACGGATTACATTAGCACGCTGGTACGCTATGCAGATTGCAGAGTTCATTTCTTCTTGTGTACCCGGCCTGCTTGATGTGCATGACGGGTAACCAAGTCCGTTGGAAGAATTGTAAACTTCACGTCAGATGGTATCGTTCCAGATAAGAAAGGTCTGTTTACTCCGCAATCACAAGATTCATTAATAAACAGATCCTTGTGTCAAATGCCTGCAGTATGGGTATTGATGGATTTGTTGGTAAATAGAGTCCTAAAGATGGCACAACTTTAGAAAGATGCTTCAGTTCTTGTATACTGCCTTATACAAGAACTAACAAGTACGTAACTCCTTTTACTCTAGCAGTGCTGAACAGCAGGCACACTACTACAGCTGCATAGCTCCATCACGTTTCTGAATTATTCAAAACCTCGAGCACATAGGATGACACAATGAGTTAGAGGCTGCAGACCTTCGCTTTAGATATTGCAATCCTGTGCCTGCCCCACTGCTTTCAAAGGAAAATATCCTGCAAGGTTAACAGTGTTTGTGTCATGATTTATCCTGTAAAAAACCATATGATGCAATAGCTTTAAGCCTCATTTGGAACGCAGGAATTTCACAGGAATCAGTTCAATTTCATAGAAAAAACACAAGATTCAGAAATTTTTCTCGTGATGCAAAGGAGGCCTTAACTTGTCGGCTAACCTAAATGGATGAGCGGCACAGTCAGTATTCAGATCATGCTTCACTGGTTGAATCTGAAGTCCTATACTGATAAACAAAACAGTGATGACACTTCAAACTTTCTGTCGCCTTAAAATATGATGGCTTGTTCATAGGATTGGAGAGAAGGCACAGGTGATCTCATGGGTTCCATTGATTAAGTTGTTATTAGTAGGCATTGAACTTTCCGTGAACTTAAACATTTCTTGCAGTGATCGCGACAACTGTCGCGCTGTCGATTCAGGGGACAATGGCTGCATGTAGCGCTAGCACGCAGCCACAGTGGCGTACCTCGGATTTTACGAAAGTTATGCAGAAATTTTTTTTTCAGCTGTACGGACGAAGACAACAGCAAATATAATAGCAGCGTCAGTCATTAAAGACTAGAAGAGAAGAAAAAACTAAGCAAACTACAGAGCACTTGTTCTTTCCATCCGAGATGATCAAAAAACCACCCATGCTATCAAACTTTAGTCTAGTTTACTAGATTCAGAAAACATGCTGTCTAAAAAAAGTCTAACTCGTAAATGCATGGTAAGCTCAGACTAAGTAAGAAAAAAAGAAATATTAAAAAAACACCAAATATTCTATCACTACGGACCAAAAATTCTATCCTTTTATCAATTATTCCGCCATTCAAAATTAAATGTTTTATGTACTTCGTTTGAAGATTTCAACAGGACTAAGTGTATTTGATGTCAAAAATCATGACGGAGCAACAACATCTGAATAGAAAAGGTATTAGGTAAAACGGCTAATAGATACCTAAACCGAGTACGTAAACATTAATTTAGATACTTAGGTGAAAAATAGTAGTTTAATATAGACCTATATCAATATCTAAAATTTAATTATTAACATCTCTATCAAATCTGGTACACATATATAACAATATTTTGAGATTATCTATTTATATTTACTATTTAGATATTAGTTAAAATTAAAACTTTAACTGACACATAAATTAAAACTAATTTGAGCTAAAAATTTTAAGTATGCCGTGGCGTACCTGACTCACCCGCTGGGTCCACCAGTGCGCAGCCAGTAGATGCGCTTGGTTTGCATTCTATAACAGTATGTGCTGCGATCGAACTGCATGAGTTAGGTAAATAAAACTATATATGCATGCTTTACATCGATTCAAATTGTTCCATCCTTCGCTGCAACTTGCTCTTTTTTGTATTTGTTGAAGCTTCTTTCACTTTCTTAGGACACACTACGTGTTAAACTGTTAATGAAGCAGGGTTCAAAACATAATTAATTTGTTTTTAAAGATTTCATATTACGCTTAACAGATTCTCATTTTTAGTAGACAGTGAGCATCGATGAAAGGAACACCTGTTCTTGTGGCCGTTGCTGACAGAAGGTCCACTAGAAAGCTTAGCTCAGTTAGTAACATTTTTCCTCAAAAACCAGATCACAAACCAGGAGCCACCGAGGAAGATATTTTTGTTTCTATTGTCTCGACAAGAACAGGAATGGTGCGGTTCATCTGAACCTCCTAATTGGTTTTCGTTTGTGCTCAAAATCAAAGATATTTGGCAAGTATGCTGGCATGTTCTTGTTCACTAAAAGCTCAGCAGTTACTTCAGCCCGCGGTCTTATCTGACCGAAAGGATGAAAAGATCAGCCTAAAAGTGCTATAAATCTTCACTTTGTGGAATGATGATGAATGGGATATCCTAGATGCCTTTTTCATCATGTCCTTGTAGTTCATACAAAATTGAAACAACACGTCAGTCTCGGACAATTTTTTTCTAGTATACGATGATGCAAATTAAGGAGGCCACTTGACTAATGACCAAACAGGTTATGCTTTACAACTTCAAAATTAAGGTCGTCTAATCTTCTAACCAACAAACGTATGATCATGACATAATAATGCTGGTGGCGCTATGGGGGGATTGAAGCTCGTCTTGTTCAAAATTATGTACTGGATTGCATTAACTTTTTACCATATTATTGTAGATAAGTTATTTTGGAAAATTTTCAGAAATAACACGTTTTGGCTGTTGAAGTATAAGTGAATTGTTCACTTTTTCTCATTAGTTTAAACTTTTGAGGTCAATTAATTGATGGATGCAACTCAATATTAATAGGCTGGCTGCGTATGTGAAAGATCTGCACATTGAACGTTTTCATGATATGTCACGGCTCACATGTGCACCTTGATGAGGGAAGCTTAAAATGGAAACATAATGGACTAATATCCAAATGGTGAAACAAGTTTCCATCAGACGAATCTGTAATCTGGCCCTTTTCAGATAAGCATGACATTTAGATAAGAAGCGTCTGGTCAAAGTGGAATGCGTGGCAGCATAAGGTACGGTGAGGAACTTCGTACGAGCAGGTGACATAAGAATAGAAGCGTATATCTAACTAGGCCTAGCATTTCTGTCAATAGGCATCTCAATTTTCAGGAGAATGACATTGAGACAAACCTAAACCCAAGACATGAAGAGAGCATATTTCATAGAGTACAGAAAATGAGGTAGGAAATTAACAAAAAAAAAATTAAGAAGCAACGTACGGGTCTATTGGTTGTGAGCCTGCCATGTCGATGATTCTAGAGAGAGGAGAGAGAGAGCAGCGCGCTGTTTTTCTCAAGGTTTGTTTTTGAGCTTTTTTAAAGTCTAAAAAGTTATGGCTAGTATTATCTCAAAACCACTACCCAATATTTTAGTGGTAGTTTCAATAAATTGAAGAATTAATTAACAAATTTGTTTGAGAATTGAAGTACTCTCAACTCTACGAATGGACGATGAACAAAATGTTCACTAGATTAATAATATTAGGGATTAAGTCAATTGCTAACACGACTTTATGAAAAAGGACCTAATTATAATACCACCACTATAATTTTTTTCTTATATTATCCTTAACCACACAAGATATTGGTTAGTACTGGTGAGTAGAAGAGAATTAATAGGTCTACACTGTTGGACCGGAATATTCACTAGTACAGGTTTGAGAAAATATTGGCTATCTTCTTTCCTTACTTTTTTTAAGGGCATTGTACTCCATATCTTAAATGGCTTTTGCAACGAGCATACATTTTGGCGTATACTTACATGCTAGTGCAACGAACAAAATAATAGACAACTTGGAAAGTATACTTCCTCCGTTCTAAAATATAAGCAGATTTAGTCGAAGTCAAACTTTTTCACTTTGACCACTAGTACTATATAAGACATATTTTAAAATAGACCCAAATAAACATGAATCGTTCATTTACACTAAATTATTCTTTTACCTCCTCGGAGATAAAAGTTTTTTTAATAGTTATTAATTGCTGAATAATTCAATTTGAAAAGTTATTAGGGAGTGATTGCTTCCCTTCCCCACGCAACCAGGCTTGCTCCTCTAGAGCCAGTCCCTGGCTGGACAAGATCGAGTGAACCAGGCTCCCGAGAAACGAGATTCATTTTTATTTCTCATGAGCCAGGCCAAGCAGCGTTTTCTGCATGCAACCGTGCAATTTGAACAAAACCAGAGCAAACCAATCGCTCGCGCTGCATGCATCTAGCCTGGTTAGAGATGCAGTCGGAAACCAATCAAAGCGCACCTGCATGTGGCTGGCCTGGCTGGGTGAGATGCGTGGAACCAATCAGGCCCTTTAGTGAATTTTGGCAGCTGACGGTAACCGGTGTATGTTTTTTTATATAAATCAATGGGTTGAGATCAAATTCATGTCTTACCTCTAGAAAGTAAAATAACATCGCTTGATCCATTTTAAAAGGACTCATATATAATCAGTAATATTTTATCATATAAAAATTATATTTTTTAAATTCATTATTAAATATACTTTCATAAAAATTATATTTTTATATTAAAAATTATGTAATTTTATAGATATTATTAGTAGAAGTTAAAATATTTTTACCTTATCTAAAACTAAAAATGCTTATATTTTGAAAAAAGTAGTACAAGTAAAACCGAACCCATCAAAGGCGCTATCACACGTGCATGAGATCAAACCAACCAAACGGTGTTAAAGTGCGCTACTTCTTTAAATAAAAGAAGAAAGGCTTTTGGACCTAACAAACATATTCTTTAAGTGCTGCTATGAAACTTGTACAAAATTTATCATATCTGCTTTTATAAAATATCAAGTTTGAACATTCTACTTCCAGTGGCTCATGTATCCCCTAAATGGGTTCGATTTGTTCAGTCGGCAAGAAATAATAGCCATCCAAGATACATTCGACAACTATGCACCATCAACGTCGACCTCACCAGAAAGAAAGACTAGCGCATTTGAAAATTTTAATAAAAAAGGGTGGACCGTTGGAACTTTTGTGTTTTTAATTTTTCTGAGACGTTTTTATTACTATTCCATGAAACATTTTAAGCTGCTAGGAAAGCAAGCATCTTTGCACAAAACCAAACATGGCAATTTTCTTGAGTTAGCTCACACTTACCAGCAGTAGCACTTGTAACACACACCCATCCCATGACGTGACCCAGACAATCGTGTACCAAGATAAGGTAAGTGCTAAGTAGAGTAATTTGGTTCCCCTAAAAAAAAGTAGAGTACATCTTGCGGATAGAAACCCTTCAAAGACAACAGTAGAAACAAAGTTTCATTTAACTCAAGAAGACAAGAAACATGCTTAAACAAACATTCAGCAAACTCCAAACAGAAGCAGCAGTAAGATCTGGACAGATTTATTATTTAACTTCTGCCAAGTCAATCGTTTCCAAGTTGGGACCAGGGTTTACAAAACCGGTTGATTTTCACAGTTTTCAGTGAAATTGGTTCGGCTCGATTTTACTGACCGATTTTCAGTTTAAAAATTTCAAAAATTTGAAAATCCAAAAAACAGTAGAACCGAGCTGTAAAACGAAAAAACCGGTAGAAAACCGCTCAACCCGATTTGGTTTCATATTAAATATAGTAAATTGGAAAAAACCGGTTGGTTTTCGCACAAAATATTGATTTTCGCATTTGTCTGATTTTTATGTTTTACTATAGCGGTTTTTATGGTTTTGCGAAAACCGACCAAACCGATGCCGATCGGTTTTCCGGAGCCAAAGGGTTTCTAAAACCTGGCTGGGCCAAAGGTGAGGTCAACTCTTGTCATCCTCCCAGCTGAAGCCAGCCTGAAGCAAACTTCAGTTTCTGGGGTTCCTGAAAACCTGATTTCATTATGGAAGATTCCACATGCACAGACATGAACAGGCAATATGCTTGTTTCAAGGAGCTCCTCTGCATCATGCACATTATCATATCAGTAATCTTTTTTAATTTAAAAAAATGTTGCATGTGCACATACTGATGACTGACTAGCTGTGATCTGTGGCTGATCAAGCAGCAGATGTTGGGTTCAGAATCTTACTGCTACACTAGCTCCCCACTTGTTTGGTTTGTGCCTGGATGCGGGGGCAATGTGGTCAAATTCAAAAGCATTTTTTTGTTTTTGTTTTTGCATTAAGTAAATTTATTTACAGTCTACGCACTTGCATGGTTTGACTGCAAGCAGTAGTGCTTCAGAATGTTGGGGAGAATAATTGCCGCTCGGTCGAACCTGCAGGTGTCAGTCGCCGGATCTGCAATTAATCTCACATGCACCATCTAAGAAACATGGAGAAGCAGCTTACTATTTGGGCAAACCAGTACAAAATAAAATGACAAACAATTTTCTTAAATTTAAAATTGCATAACAGTTTTCAAAAATTTTAGAACAGTAACAGTTTTCAAATTGATCAGCAGTTCCTGGAAGGCCCCGTAGTTTGGGCAAGAAGCAAAACGTTTCTGGTACTGCAAGAAAGACCGGCAGGCGCATACAACAGTAATGCACACCGTTTGCAGTGGTGTTGACGC
The DNA here is from genome assembly GCA_001602275.1 of Zoysia japonica. Lineage (NCBI taxonomy): Eukaryota > Viridiplantae > Streptophyta > Magnoliopsida > Poales > Poaceae > Zoysia > Zoysia japonica. Next base: position 363,565 of record BCLF01000128.1, read on the forward strand.
TGGACGAGGATCCTCTGAATTTGTAAATTGTGCATTAAACAGTCACTGACGTGTAGATTCGATCTCATATGTCAGTGACTTAAAAAACTAATTCAGAGGATTCAAATCTATTGATGCTTGTCTTACGCAATTGATATAGGAGTACTCTATGGCTTCTCTATACACAATTTTTCGTCCTTATTTGTTGTGAAGAGCACATGAACATCTTTTAAAGTTGGTGCCTTTACACCTTGTTTCAGTGAAGAAAAAGCGTCCCTGAAAACCTGTAATATGCATAAAAGCAGAATTTTTTTTTTGTTCATGGGATATCTCAAAGATACGTTGGAGAAAGCACATGAAGAGTTTGCTAAACAACTGAACAGAGAAGGAAACTGGCTGGGGTCCTTCCCGGCTTCCCCTCCCTGGACAACGGACAGCTCGTGCTGGACTGGCACTGTCCACACAACGAAACAAACAACTAGTAAAAGAAAGGGAAAAATACGTTTCCCTCCTTTTTTTCTCTCTCTCTCTCTGCTGTTTTGTCACTGGCAATACACTGGTAATTAAATATAAAAAATTTTACCAACTTATATACTATTTTTACTAAACTTATTGGCATATCAGTTACACACAGCTCACATCTGGAAGAGTTATTGGCCACAGTTCATAAGTAACAGCATCACACTCATATCAGCCATCCTGCTTCCTGTTTGTCACCCCATAAAGCCCGAAAACTCAATAATTTTCCAGAAATATATTTAATTTTTTTTTAAAAAAAAAAGATAAAATCGGGAATTATCACATTCTAAACAGGGTCTGAAACTCTGCCGATCTCTTGCGTTCATGCTTTCCTGATAACTTCTCGAGCAATGAATTTTTTAATTAAAAATTATATTACTTGGAACTTTTAATTCTTGGACTGAAAAGTGACGCTTTCTCCGCTCAGCTGCCTATATATCAGCCTTCTTCCATCCCAGTCCATTGCTCTTCAGCTCCTCCTGAACCTTGCCTCCAGCTCTTCAAGCTCCGCCTGAACCTTGCCATCCCGCTCCTCCCCGCTCTCTATGTTCTCTGTGCTCCTCTTCCCTTCATAGCCCCGGCTCTCGTCTTCCTCCATGGATCCGCGCTAAATGCATTGCGAGGTTGCAAATTCGCAGCGTTTCTTCCTGTTCCACCTGCCGCAAGATGTAAGCAGGCTCTCGCTTGACAGCCGGTGGCCGTTCAGAATACACCCTCAGATCGATCTTCGTGTCTGAAAAAAGCGGAGCCCCGTTTGGTCCGAGCAATGGAGGAGAGCTTCGTGCCCCTGCGGGGCATCAAGAACGACCTCCACGGGAGGCTCGCCTGCTACAAGCAGGACTGGACCGGCGGGTTCCTTGCCGGTATCAGGTGCGAACGAACAAACCCAATCTTTTGTTTGTTGTCTCCGCATTGCGGTGTTTAGGATTAGCAGTGTTGTACCGTCATGGCCTCAAGATCTCGGAACTTGCTGTGGTGAACTGGGGATGTTGATGGTCTTTTGGTTACTCAGAAGCTGTGTTCTTGCGTGGCCCAAGATCTTGAAAGGGGTGTTTTTTTTGCTGTGTTTCAGGATTCTGGCGCCTACAACTTACATATTCTTCGCGTCCGCGATACCTGTGATATCTTTCGGAGAGCAATTGGAGAGGAGCACTGGTAACGCGGGATATTTTTTTTTTCTTTGTATCTGTTTCAGTAATAAGTGGAGTGAGGAGGGAAGCTTTATTTATTTAGGGGCCAAATTTCTTGTGTGCAGATGGAGTTCTCACAGCAGTGCAGACGTTGGCATCCACAGCTCTATGTGGTATAATCCACTCCATTCTGGGAGGACAGCCTCTGCTGATCCTGGGTGTCGCCGAGCCAACAGTGCTCATGTACACTTTCATGTTCAACTTTGCCAAGGAGCGGCCCGACCTCGGCCGAACTCTGTTCCTAGCTTGGAGTGGTTGGTAGGTCATTCTTGTCATGGTGGTGTTACTGAATGTTGTTTCCTATTGGTACAGTATTTCATTTTGTTGCGATGTTGTGTGCAGGGTTTGTGTATGGACTGCAGTCCTGCTGTTCTTCCTTGCAATACTTGGTGCGTGCTCGTTCATCAACCGGTTCACCCGTATCGCTGGTGAGCTGTTTGGGCTTCTGATTGCCATGCTATTCGTGCAGCAAGCTATCAAGGTTGGTGTAAACTGCAATCCCTTTGGTGCCGTTTCTGCTTTCATGTTTTTTAAGGCAAGACGTTGGTAGTATTTTTGGTTCTTTATTTGGGTATTCAATGAACTTTGTGCCAAACACCAGTCAATGGACAAAGAAGTAGGTTGGTCCATAGCATGTGCAGAAGCTTAAAAGCACATGCAAGGCAGTGGAGATGTCTCCTGCTTCCAGTTGTCAATTTTTGAGCTGATTGTTCATTGCTACTACTGAATTTTCCTCCGTTTTGAAAAGAGTAACAGCGCATAAAGTAGAGTGCCTGTTTGCAAACATCAGTTTCAGGAATTTGTAGTGTCAAAGTAATGTGCAAGTTGGATTCACTGTAGCTCACCATAAACCTGTGTTGGATGTAGGGACTTGTCGATGAGTTCCGCATTCCTGAGAGGGAAGATCGAAGGGCACTTGAATTTGTTCCGTCATGGCGGTTCGCCAATGGAATGTTTGCAATTGTCTTGTCATTTGGCCTTTTACTGACTGCCCTGCGGAGCAGGAAGGCTCGGTCATGGCGCTATGGCGCAGGTATGCATCAGAAGCTGCAACTGGTCCTGTAGATGCTAATATGCTATGAGAAGTCTGCACCTCTTCAACTCTGACAATTAAGCACTTTATTTGAATTTTGGACCACTCCTTGATATACTTCTTCTTCTTAAAACCAGGATGGCTTCGTGGCTTCATCGCTGACTATGGTGTTCCACTGATGGTGCTGGTATGGACAGGAGTTTCTTACATACCATATGGAAGTGTCCCAAAAGGAATTCCACGACGCCTTTTTAGCCCTAATCCGTGGTCTCCTGGTGCATATGACAATTGGACAGTCATCAAGGTACTGAGCATTCATCAAACATTCTGAAATTATTTAGGTTTTTTTATGTGAAAAAAATTGCTTATCAACTATTTCTCCAATATTGACGAATGGGCAGGATATGGCAAATGTTCCGCTCCTCTACATCATTGGTGCCTTCATTCCGGCTACAATGATTTCTGTTCTGTACTATTTTGATCATAGTGTTGCATCTCAGCTTGCCCAGCAGAAAGAGTTCAATTTGAGGAAACCTCCATCTTTCCACTATGATTTACTTCTGTTAGGCTTCCTGGTATGCTCATATGACCAAATTTGCAGTTAATAAATTTGTCTTTTGTTATATTTTTCTTATCCAGTGCCGTGTTTTGAACAACAGACCTTACTCTGTGGCCTTATTGGTATTCCTCCATCAAATGGTGTGATTCCACAATCACCAATGCATACAAAGAGTTTGGCTACCCTCAAGCATCAAGTAAGTTTTGGAAGTTTTATAGAATTTCCTCAAGTACCAACTTAATATTTGATTTCTCATTTACATGAAAAACATTTCCTTGCAGCTACTGCGGAACCGACTAGTAGCCACGGCACGAAAGAGTATGAGCCAGAATGCAAGCTTGAGCCAACTGTATGGCAGCATGCAGGATGCTTATCGGCAGATGCAGACACCACTGATTTTTCAGCAACAGTCCCTCAGAGTATGTCCTAAAACCTAACAAGTACAAAACTAGTAGCACATTGTTCTTTGTTAAGAGATTGTAGTTATCATACTGACACTTCTCCTAACTTTTTGAACAAAATGTAGGGCTTAAATGAGCTTAAGGACTCAACAGTTCAGATAGCTTCAAGTATGGGTAACATTGATGCGCCAGTTGATGAGACACTGTTTGACATAGAGAAAGAAATAGATGATCTGCTGCCCATTGAGGTCAAGGAGCAGCGATTGAGTAACTTGCTGCAGGCTGCCATGGTAGGGGCTTGTGTCGCTGCTATGCCGCTCCTTAAGAAGATCCCCACATCTGTTCTCTGGGGCTATTTTGCTTTCATGGCTATTGAGAGCTTGCCTGGTAACCAGTTCTGGGAGCGGATCTTGCTGCTCTTCACTGTTCCGAGCAGACGATACAAGTAAGTTTAGTAGTTTACTGCACTTTAGAAGTGCCAATTCGACATATCTGATGTCATTGTCTAGACAATAAGCATAACATTATCTATGTTGTATCAGATTATAGCTGGTTAGTGTATTAGACTGAATTTCTTGCGGTTCTCCCATTTTTACAGGGTGCTCGAAGAGTACCACACCACATTTGTCGAGACTGTGCCATTCAAGACGATAGCCATGTTCACACTCTTCCAGACAACGTATCTTCTGACTTGCTTTGGGATCACATGGATTCCAATCGCTGGGGTTCTTTTCCCCCTCATGATCATGCTCCTGGTTCCAGTCAGGCAGTACATCCTCCCCAAGCTCTTCAAAGGTGCACATCTAAGTGATTTGGATGCAGCAGAGTATGAGGAATCACCGGCTATACCATTCACCCTTGCTGCGGTGAGTTCACGAAGACTTAACCTGTCATCATAAACACTTTATTCTTGCACATTGTCATGGTATTTCAGACTAACATTTTTAATTATGTTGCATCCATAACACTCGATATCATGTATTTTCAGCAAGATATTGATGTAGCATTGGGACGGGCCCAGAGTGCAGAGATCCTAGATGACATGGTCACAAGAAGCCGTGGTGAGATCAAGCGCCTGAACAGCCCGAAGATCACCAGCTCCGGTAGCACACCGATGGCAGAACTGAAAGGCATCCGCAGCCCAGCATACAGCCCTCGCGTCAATGAGCTGAGGCACAAACGTAGCCCTCTAGGAGGGAGAAGCAGCCCAGAGAATGGCGAGACTCCGCCATCCAAGTTGGGGAAAGGTTCAACGCCAAAGTGAAAAAAAGTATTGCGTTGCTAACATAAGCTGTGCAACTTTCAACCACTAGAAATCAGTTATACGAGTGATTTCAGTATTAGTTTTTCAAGAAAAGAATGATTTCAGTATTGATATGATAAATTCCATCAGATGAAGTATGATGAGATTGTCAACATATATCATTAGCCTATATTTCTTTCTTCTTTTCTTCTTGTGTTCTCATGGTTTAGAGAGTATCGTGTATGTAATCTCTGAACTAATGGAATATTAGAGTAACTGCTTGGAAAATCCTGAGTCTTACTAGCAGATTGTCATTCATTAATTGTTTACATTCATTACCTTGTATATCAAATATTATGAATTATTTCTGATTTCATTTCATTCAGCTTAAGCATGCCTCTGTTGATACTCGCTTACAAAAGATGTTGAAGTTCATGTTGTATACTAGTTGAGACATGAAGCTCAATCCGCTACTGTGCTGAGTTTGCACCAAATTTGACCAGTTTCACAACTGTGCTACAATAGCTCAGGATATTGATCTAACAAGTTGTTAGATGAACATAACGGTTCCGTTGAGGCAATGATGCATTGCGGAGCCTATTCCTGCTTAAAAAAACATCATCACAAAATGAAGGCAAGGTCATCTTGAATGTAGAGTTCATCTGGAATGCTTTGTGCTGATGGCTCAAAATTCGGAGAAACTGATTCAGGAAATCGGAACCCGTATGACAAGTAGCTAATCCAGCAAACATTTTTTTTTTATTCGAGAACTTTCATGCAGTGAACAAGATAAGATCACGAATACGTGATCCAGAAATCTCAAAAAATGCGTGATCCAGAGAGGACAGCATTGGTAGACACCACCTGTCCAAATTTACTGTAAAGCATGGCCCGCAGATTCCAGCAGAAATTCGACAGGCACTCGCATTAGCCTCGGCATGATGAGTGCAGGAAACATACAGGTCCTGATGAAAGTTTTTCCTGCTTCAGTTTCAGCTGATGGAAAAAGATTATAAAACCGAGAACTGCAACACATTCCTGGGCCCTGGAGTAGGTAGAAAGGGGCCGAGGAGATGCACGAAACAACAGCCACAATCCTCTTTCAACCGCAGCCATCATTCCGGCTTTAGAAGACATCGCTGCGTCGGCCGCCCTGTCGCCCTGCTGAAGCATTGACCTCTACTGAAACGAACATGTCGTAACCACCATGGCCGGAGCTCCTTCTCCGGGTGCAGGTCGCAGCCTCACCGGCTCCTCGCCTCGTAGGAGCCAATGCAGCACCTCTTCAATGATGGCTGCGCGCGGACAGGGGACTGGTGATCGACGAAACGGCTTTTGCAGGTGACGAAACGAGTGACCTCATTCTCAACCACAAAGACGAACAGAACGATGCGAAGGATCGAGAGATAAGTAGAGGCTGGAATTCGTCGGCGCAACGGACAAAACGGCAGAAGGGTTCGTGTATTCATCACCCTTCAGGGCCATCGCTGACGGACAGCAAGGGATATGGAAACTTGTCGTAAGTGCTATAGTATGAACGTAGAGCAGTGGATTGTGTGTGGCGAAATATGAGGATTGTTTTAAATCCAGCAGCGAGCGAAGGATCCGTCCATGTGCAATACGCTGTCATTGCAGTATGTGTGTTTACAGAAAATGTATTCACCAGCGCAAGATGCTATGATTATATACAGTGTCTGTTTACAGAAAATGTATTCTAAGTTATCATATTAATTACTCCCGTATCCAAGCTACGAGCAATAGATTGTGTGCAGCGAAATAGAAGTATGATGATTGTTCCAGAAGCAACCCAAGGACCTGTCTAAGTAAGAGATGGGCCTTTTTGGTGTCCCTCCATTGATCGATGCAAATATCACAGACCACCAAACCTCAATTATTTAAAAAAAAACTCGGTAGGCCTGGAAAGAATAATGGGCTGGGCTCTGGGCCAGAAAGCCCAACGCGACACAGAAGGAAGCCCAGCGGTGGCCTGTCCTGGGCCATGGCTGCACACTGTCCTGGTAACAGTGGCCCATAACACCAACCAGAGAGGCTCTACTCAACCATCAACGAGCCGGATGAATTGGATAAAAGTGCTGCGTTGCGAAATTTGTGCCGTTTCCTCGCTAGGTGAGCTAAGCTACTGGCCTGCAACGCATGTCCTTTGCGGAGTTTTTTTTTTGTCATTAGAATAGCAAATCTAGTTCATTTTAAACTATAATTTTTATCCTAACAGTAAAATATACAAAAAAAAAATAGGGAGTAGTGTTTTTTCTGAAATAAAAAAAAAACTTTGTATCAAAACAAGGCATAGAGTGTTGGTTAGCCAAGTGAGAGCTGCGCGTTCAAGATCAAGAAGAGACATTCATTCAAACGTTACAAATTTGGAGCTTATTAATTCGCTATTTACAATATAGAGCTTATTAGTTGGCGTAGGTAGCAGACGCTTTTACTTCGTCATGAAATGGCTGAATTCCTCCATCATAATTCAACCAGTTCAGAAACATAGGAATTTTACAAAAATCTCGCATAAATTTTTATAGAAATATGATTAATTTTAAAAAAACAAGAATAACTTACCTAGGCGCATGTTGCAACCTCCGAGCTTTGAAAAAAAAATCGAGCTTAAATCCAAATTTCGGGATGTGGTTCAGGCCCCCTGATTGGAACTTGGAAAAAATTTTCGTTTATGCGTTTTTTCTGTGAAATTGAACTGATTTTTATGAAATTTCTGTAAAATTTCCTAAGCTAAGATTCGTGGACACAATTATTTATTCACCCATTTTTTCTTGCATGGGGAAACAAATCTTCTACCGAGCTGTAACTCATTATCAGCTCAAGTTTGTAATGCGTGGTTTGAGTCTTAATGACTCATAATTAAAGTAAAATGAAGAAGTGTGATTAAATTTACTTTTTAATTGTTTATAGAGGTGAAAGTCAGTTTATAACCATTGTTCTAACTATAGCATTTTCAAATTAACTTTTTATAAAAGCGAGACAAAAAATGTAAAAAAAATACTATGCATAAATGTGTGAACCCACTTCAAAAGTTAGATGGTAAGCGAACTTTGGACGTCACTGTGCATCATCGATTGCAAAAAGGTAGAGAATGACTCACATATGAGCAAGGCAGGGAACAGTTTGGTACTACACGATTCCGTTTTCATGTGATTCAAAGTTCTTCTTTTGCTTCGCGCTCTATAAAACCATTTCTGCCGGCAGATTTGACATGATATAAAAAGGATGAATTTGATACGTGTTATTACAATTTTTCAAACTTTAAAATATATCATTTATGTATCAATGACAAATGATATCTGCAAGTGAATGACACGTAAGTTTGAATATCGAATTTTATAAAATTATAATAGTATATATCAAATTAACCCACATAAAAACCATTAGAATTGAATCGTGAGATCATGTATCCTTGCCTCGCACGAAACGTCCAAGTCGCCGCATCCGACGTGGCCAGCCAAATCCAAGCGGGCAACAGAGCCGTCGCTTTCTCAAGAGCCCCGCACGGCCGCACCCGATCCTCTGCGCCAATCCACTACACCGAGTCACCACCTCCGTCCACTCTTTTCCGTCCACGTGTTGAACCTCCCCGCTGACACGCGGGCCCGTCGCGCTCACCGGCTCCCCGCCGGCGCTGCCATTCAGCGTCCGCCAGGCGTCCCACTCCTCCTCCTCCTTTATATCGCTCGCCACGAGCGCCTCCTCAACCTTCTCTCCTCTCCGCCACGACGCCCTGCCCCTCCTGTCTGACAAGCGGGCCCCACTGGTCATCCCCTCCCTCTCCCTTCGTCGCCGCCGCTGCTCGCCGGACGGCAGGGCGCCGAGGGGATCCCGGCAACCTCCTCCCTCCTGTGCCCACATCCGCCGCGGCCGATCCGACCCGGTCGCTCCCGCTCCCGCTCCGCCTTCCCGCGTCGATCGCCTATTCCCCCTCTTCCTAGGGTTTCGGGGTCCCGCCTTGCTCCTCGTGGTCGTGGCCCCTGGGAAGGAGTTGCAGGGATCTCGATCTCACCAGCCCCGGGTCCTCGGTCCCGCTCCGGTGGTTGGCCCCGCTCGATTTGAGCCGGGGAATTAGAGGCGTGTGCCGGGCGGGGGAGCTACCTCGTGGGGAGGAGGGGCCATGGCTTCGAGCCTCCTCACCACGGACAGGAGGTTCGCGATCTCTGTTCCACGTCTGCACTCGCTGCAAAATTGAATTGTTGCAATTCTGGCTATACGCGTGCATTGTTATGCGTGACAATTTATGAAATTCTCCTGTTCCTCCGGCATCGGTTTGCCTTTGCCTGTGTGTGTGTGTGAAAGCGGTATGCAGCTTCTGTGTCAATTGGTATTTGTGGTAGCTTTTGGATAGTGTTGATATTGAAACTCTTTTGTCAATTGGGCCAATTGAACATATTCTTCAGCGGGTGTGGTACTTACGTCATGGTGTGGCGTCTAATTGTTTCCAGCGGTGTCAATCTTTTGAGGTTTTGCAAGTTTTGGCTGTTGGATGTGTCCTGCCTGTGTGGAGAACACCACCGGCTGTTATCTGTGTCTATTCCATCTTGTGCAAATTCTGGTGTTCTACTTGAAACTCTGCAGTATCAAACATTGGTGGCTTTAGATTTCTCAAATGCTGCTGTAACATAAGTTTTGTTTTTGCCTTCTTTTAGCTTGCTTTCATGAGATACATTAGCAATTCTGCAGACAAATATTATCTGCTAATCTTTATTCTTCTGTTGGGTGGCTTCCTTCAGATGGGCTGCTCCGGCAAGGAAATCTGGCATGACAGTTTTAGGAAAAGTCCCAAAGCCGATTAATTTACCGAGTCAGAGGTAACAATGCTTCTAGTGGATATTTCTCCTGGCAATTGAAGTGAATGCTTTATTATTCTATGGATTTCTGTATGTGTAGATTTGATTCAGTGGTTGCATGTGTAGGTTGGAAAACAATGGCCTTGATCCCAATCTAGAACTTGTTCCAAAGTAAGCAATCATACTTTCCGATTATTATCCTGTTTCAACGTTTTTAATTTGTTGGATGATGTCAATGTTTTCTCGCAATTACTTTGTAATTAGATTTTGGTTTCAATGTTAGGGGCACCCGCACATGGGGCAGCAAACCAACACAGACACCACCAAATGCATGGGGTTCGTCATCGATTCTGACAACCAAGAATGATGGAAATTGCGGTTCACCCAGCCACTTAAATGGGCGGCCCTCTTCTGGGGGAGGTTCAAGGCCATCAACAGCTGGGAGTGAATCACTTGGTTCCCCCAATGCTTGGGGGCCAAATTCTCGGCCATCTTCAGCATCAGGCACGTTTCTATCACCTCATTTACCAACGGCAACGAATCGTCCCCGAAGCGCAGACACAAGACCAGGAAGTTCACAGCTCTCTCGATTTGCTGATAATGTTTCCGAGAGCGTTAAGGTAGCGATAAAGACTAAATTGACTATTTTGCAAACTCTGAACTTCATCGAAATTGAGATTTGTTCGCCTTTCAATTTATGTTTGTGGTTTTAAAATGCAGGGTTCTGCGTCACATGGGCATGGGTTTACTCTAAGTACCGGCGACTTCCCTACACTTGGCTCTGAAAAATGTTCTGAATTGAACAGTCAACGTGGTAACTTTGTACACTAAAAGATTTTGTGTTTCCTGTTCCTTTGTAGCGTGCAAGTCTAGACATATGCATCCTACCATTATTCAGCTATTTGGGCAAAAGATGTTTTCTCCAGACATCCTTGAGACTGCAAATGCTAATTTCTTCCATTCTAATTGTAAAGAAGTCCTTCTCACACAATGTTTTATGTTAGGCCATAGTTCCAAAGGGCGCCCGACTTCTAGTTCTGGCAAAGAGGCATCACAAAATGATCAAGGGAAAGGCCTAACAACTGGTATGATTGGTTCCACAGCACCATTATATCTTGCCTGATAATTGCATGTTATATTTAATTTTTATATCATGTAACGGGATGTCTTGTGTTCTAGGATCCAATGAGGTAATTGCCGCACCTAATCAGCATGTAGATATCTTGAAGACAGATCAGCAGCATGCGCATCCTGGAGGTGCTCCTTTCCCAGCTGCAGGCCTTCCAAATGAATGCCAACAGCCACAGCCATACCCTCCTAACTTTCATATGCCTCCACAGTTTGATTCATGGCGGGCACCTCCTCATAATTCCCCTGAAGGAATGTGGAATAGAGGAGCAGCACCAGGTGGCACGTACAGACCTGTAGGTCCGCCTGGTAGTTTCCCTGTCGAACCGTTTGGTTATTATGGTCAGTTCCCACCCAATTCTGAAGCAGCAGCAAGTCAGGGCTCTGGGCATGGTGGATATCATCCTGAAAATGGGGATCCCTATCATCCTATGGCTGGTAATTCCTATGTCATGAATCGGCCTGTTATTCCAGTCAGACCAGTTTACCAGGGCCCTGGTCCTTATGATGGATATTATGGTCCACGTGCAAATTTTAATAACACGAATGTCAGAGATCCACATTTCGTAGGAGGTCCTTATCAACCAGGAATATTGAATCAATTCCCAAATCAGAATGACAAGTTTCACCATGGGCATTCTCAGGGCAGGCCAGGCAAACAATTTCAAAGGGAGCAGCTTGATTCTGGTAAAGTACAAGTGTTTAATCGGGGGCAACATAGGATTTTGCATGATAATCCTGATCGTAGAGGGGGTGCTTATGAAATGGAAAAGAATGCTCAATCAGCACCCCCACTTCTTCCGCATCCTGATGGGAGCCAGACTGATTTGAACATGAGGGTAGATATGAAGGATGCCTTTGGTGATAGAAATAGGGTGCTTACGAAGTCCGTGCCAGAACAGAGAGATCCAACTGGAATTGAGCATCCACCAGCTTTTGATAATGCACAATTGTCTCCCAGGGATGCTGGTGATGTCACTCTACGCAAGCAAGTCATGGAGGATAATTCAGGTATTCTTGATCAGCCTGTTATTAAGAAGAATGCAGCTTTGATGGAGAAGATTGGGAGTTTGAACAACAAAACTAGAAATGTTGATGCCCGCAATGTCCCGGAATCAGCCTCATCAAAGGAATTCAGGAGGCTGCAAAAGAGCACTGCCACTGATTCAAAGGCAGATCCAGTGATGAAAGATGTACCAACCACTGCTTTTGTCGCTGATGTTGCTTCTGCTTCCAATCAGACGGTCTCGGTGCCACGTATTACTTCAGTACTGCAGAGACCACCAAATGTTCATACTGATCATACAGTTGTTAGACCATCACACTCGCAGTTAACTGAATTCAGCAGAGCTGGACAGCTTGGTGACTCAAATAATGATTGTGCACATAGAAGAGGTGATTCTTCAAGAAATAGTCTCCATGGTCCTGCTAAAGTCACATCGGCTAACAAATTTTCAGTTCATGGACAGGGAGACAGTTCCACAACTGATTCTTTACCAGTGAATGATTTTAGGAATAGTAATCAGCATGACCAACCACCAGAGGGTGCTTCACAACGGCAACCTGCAGCGGTAATTGAAGCTTCACTTGATTACGAGTCTCAGGTATATGTGTCTATTATTTCCTGTCATAATCACCTTTAGGAGTCACTGATTGAGAATTTTGCACCTTGTCTGTTTTTATTTGTAATTCTGGATGGAAATCATTTGATAGCATAGTTTTTCGATCATTATCAAACATGGGGATCCTTGTTGAACTGAGCTCTTACGAATCACTTTGCAGGGAGATCCTGCTCATTCTCATATAAGGGCATTTGACATTTAGATGACAAAATTACTGGCAACTATTTCTGTTTGGATTTGATTTGCTTTATATTACTATATGTTTTGCTTCAATTTCCTGTGTAGTTTTTGGAATTAAATGCTCAAAGTTGTCAAATGGTGCTTAGGAATTCAGATTGTGTTGATTACTGATTAATTTCTTTTTGTATTTTCCCCCTCAATTCAGCGTGCAAAAATGAAGGAGTTGGCTGTGCAACGTGCAAAAAAGTTGCAAGCCGAGGAAGAGGAAAGGATAAAGAATCAAAAGGCGAAAGCTCTTGCAAAATTGGAAGAACTGAACAGACGGTCGGCAGTACTTCAAAAGAAATCAAATGGTACGACAGTAGAAACTGGTGAAGGAAATATTAAGCAAAAGGCTGGACTTGATATGACTGCTAAACTTGCCTGCACAACTGCTGGGCCATGTGATGTTGCTGCCCCTGATAGTCTTACTGCTCTCCAGCCACCTAATGACAAACAGGCTATGTTACTTGTACAGCCACACTGTATAACTCATGGTGATGGCATCGACAAAGATCCTGTTACTCTTGCTGCTTCATCATCAGCAGGGAACATACAAAGTAACTTGGAGAATGCTGTGCAGAAAAATATCGCACAATCGCATGAGATCAGTGTTCCAAAGCCTAAGCAGGGTTTCAGAAAAAAGCATGTTGCTTCTGAGGAGAAAATATCTGGGGAAAACCAAAGCATTCTTGTTGGCACTGGAAATACTAAGAAGAATGTTGAAAGCTCTTTCGAGACAAAAACAACTGTTAACACGTCACATGATGATCTCCCAGCACCGAACAAGAAGGGTGCCCGACATTTGAGACATAAGAAAAAAGTGGAAGATGCCCCAGTTGCTCAAGATCCACCCGTGGTTTTTAACGAGCAGAATACACCAAAAGTCTCTACTGAGCAAAAAACATACACTGGTGGAGTTATCATCAGTAGCTCTATAGTTCCTGCTGAAGGTACTATTGTTACTGTGGGGAGTATAACTGTGGGTGGAATTTCACTTCCATCTGTGCAGCAGGAGTGTTGTACATCATCAGACGTGACACCCAGTACAGAAGACAATCAATCAAGACCGCAACAAACAAGAAAATCTGGAAAACACCAGCATGCTGTCCGTGCTGTTGAGAAGCCTGGGTGTGAAGGTGTCTTGTTGGCACCAGTTAAACAACTAAAACCCGATGAACAATCTGACAGAGCCATACTAAACACAGCAGGGTCTGATCCTACTCAACTATCTGGAAAGAGCTCCAATGATGGGGAGAATGTTACAAGAACAAAGAGGGCTGAAATGGAAAGATATGTACCTAAGCCTCTCTCTAAAGAGATGCAACAACAGAATCTGGGGTCAAATTTACAGTCAGTAAAAACATGTGTGGACGACAATATCCATGATAAGGAAGCACTTGAGAGGTCCAGTGATGCTAAAGTTGATCCCACAACCGGACCAAAGAAATGGGAGGACAAGAAATCTAGCAAGGGGCATGGGAAATCTCATCCTTCTTGGCGCAGAAGGAATACACATGAATCGGCTCCTGTGGTACCTAATGCTACTGATCAAGTAGATAAATCTCATGAATTGAAGGAAGCTCAGAGGTCTGTTGATCAGAGTCAGCCAATTGAAACTGAGAGGCAGGAACTCAAGCAGTTGAAATCCCAGGCCGACACTGCTCCTCGGAATGAGAATAGTTCAGCTGCTGCTGAAACAGTTCCCTTGCTTGTCAGTGGTTCAAAAGAACATAATGCTTCGAACAGGCAAAGACGACATCATGCTAAGGTTCAAAGAAATGAGACAAGTAGGTATCAAACTGAGAGCAAAGATAGAGAGGGCAGGGAGGAATCTGTCTATCAATCAGCAACAACACCGGTTATGGATTTAAACTCTAGCAATCACAGGAACATTTTAAGATCTGATGTGAAGAGCAGCGGGGTGGTTTCGTATTCTAGAGCACACTGGAAGCCAAAATCCAACTCTCATTCTCAAGGCAATCATGCTGTTGAAGGGCAAGTAGATTACCATGGAGACGCGAATGAGATGAACAGCTCCAAAGGATCTGATAACACCGCTCATCAAGACATCAGCAGTAAATCAGTTAAAAGGAGTGATGGCACTGATGGGAAGGCTGCACACAATGAGCATGAGAACCTGTCAAGGGAAGATGGTCAACAAAATAATGAGACATATAAAAATGCAGAACAGAAGCAGGTGAATCCTCCCGTGCATCACCAGGGCCACCACAGTGGGAGGTACACTAGAGGTGGTACTCACAGGGGAAGGGGTGGCCGTCATCTTGAGTACCAGCCAGTTGGATCCTACAAGCCCAAAGACTTCCAGCAGAACCCAAGCGTTGACAAACAGACCGAGGGTCCTCCTGCTTCAGGTCCAGTGTTCAGGGAGCGTGGCCACAGCAGGGGCCACCGCCCAGCTGGTCATTTTGTGAAGCGAAATCCTGCTTCCACGTCAACTAATAATACCTACCAAGACGAATAGTCTACCATCTCCTCCACGTCTGCAGGAACATACTATTGTCTGATATCTTACAACAGGTTGGTGAGTGTATGTCTCTAGCGTAGTCTGTACAGGTAGCATGCCCGTTCTGATGGCTAACATATTCTGGTGCTAGCAGGTTGGATGCGCGCTCGGGCGGCAGACATGTGTCTTCTACGGTGGTGAGTAGTGCTAGGATGTAACGGTCTTTGCTCCCCAGGATCATTGGCCCTCACGTGTTAATTGTTCTGAAGAACATCCCTTGGGTAAGGCGATGTTAGAATGTGTACTGACGGAGTTGATTTTATGAATTGGGTTTAAATGTTGTTGGTACTAGTATGTGCTAATGAGAACACAAGTTTTCGATTTTGCTCACCTTGGCCGGTCTCGTGTGCTCGCTAATTTTCTGTTTTCTGGAAGAGTAAAGTTTGGCATGATCAATTGATCGTTTTTTTATCTTATATGCAACTCTCTGAGCCGATATTTGCTTATGGATGATGGAATAACTATCAAATCCTAGCTTCGTATCCTATTGAAGCCGACTGAATCCTTATGCATAAGTTGATTTGATTTGAGAATTGCTGAGCCTGCAGCTCACACCAACCCAATCTGTGATCCCTGAGCAAAAAGCATCGCGAATGCCAGATCCAGTGATCCCAGGTGGAGCCCTGGACAAAGAAGTGACTGAACACCGGCCCAACGGCCTCAGCACTTAACAGCAGCAGCCGCCCAACCAGATCCCATCTACCCGCAACCAAACCAGCCGGCGGGCCCCACCCACCCCCCACCCGACCAGAGAAACCACCAGCTACCACCACCGTGCCCGCCCGCCGATCTCACCACCCACCGGTCTCCCGTTCTCGCCGTATAATTACCTCCACCAGCGTTCAACGTGCTCGCACCGGAAGGGCACTAGTCAGTCACCTACACGGTACTCGCTCCTGTCGAAGACTAGACGCTTCGGTCCGCGGCGGCCATGGCGCGGAAGAAGATCCGGGAGTACGACTCCAAGCGCCTCCTCCGGGAGCACCTCAAGCGCCTCGCCGGCGTCGACCTCCAGATCCTCTCCGCCCAGGTCAGCGCCCCGCCTCTCCCTCCCCTCCCCTCTCAGTCGCCACCCAGGCGCTGCTGCTCGTCGGATCGGCTCGCGATCCCGGGGAGGATTGGCAATGACGCCGGGTGGATCAAGCTGTAGTTATCGCTATGATCCAGATTCGTACTAGTAGTTTTCATCAGTGAATCAAGTGCTGAGGTAGATGTGAAACCGCCGTACTTTATGTTTGCGGGTGTGTGGAAAATGGTCATCTCATGATGTGTTGTATACGATGTTAGATTGTTACCCCTGTCACCGTAATGGTTTTGTCAGCCGTGAAGTGCTACGGCGATCTCAAGCCTCAAATCTTAATCCTTCATCAGAATGTTTAAGAGTATGAAGTAATTAGGTTCTTGGTGAGCCACTAGTACCTCATGTAAGAAAATATAAAACCTTATCTAGTTTATAATGCAGATTTGAACAATGGATTCATGTCTACTTGCTTTCTGGTGCAAGTTGCGTGTGCTGAGTGATCTCATTCACTGGGTTCTCAGTTTCATTTGAGAACTCCTTAATGGAGTGTTTCAATTTATGATAATGGTCCACAGTACTTTTCCCCTCTGTTTACGTCACCCATGTTTTCGATATGCTCCTCCAAGGTCAAATTGGTCAATTAAACTGAACTTTCAGCATGCTTAACTGCAGGTCAATCAGTCAACAGATTTCACTGAGCTTGCAAACCAGGAGCCATGGCTCTCATCCATGAAGCTGGTCGTGAAACCAGACATGCTGTTTGGTAAACGCGGGAAGAGTGGACTTGTAGCCCTCAACCTAGATCTAGCCCAAGTTCGCCAATTTGTCAAGGAGCGGCTGGGAGTTGAGGTATTGTTGGAACCAGCACTTTGCCATGCTTTTCCTGCACTTCTTATATGAATAGAGATGCTCATCATCTGTCTGATGGGTGTGCTTGTGTATTTTAGGTTGAGATGGGAGGCTGCAAAGCTCCAATCACAACCTTCATTGTTGAGCCATTCGTGCCCCATGATCAAGAGTACTACCTTTCGATTGTATCAGAAAGGCTCGGCTGCACCATCAGTTTCTCAGAATGTGGAGGTATTGAGATTGAGGAGAACTGGGACAAGGTCAAGACGATTTTTCTTCCCACAGAAAAGCAAATGACGCCTGATGCATGTGCTCCATTGATTGCTACCCTGCCATTGGAGGTTAGCCCTGGCACCATTCTTTGTTTCCTATCGTGCCATGTGTTTTGCTACCCTGCCTTTGATGGCAATTTCAGGTTCTCAACTAACTGTCCAATACTTGCTTCTGTCTGATTTCTGATTTTTGTCTGAATTTCAGGTCCGCACAAAAATAGATGATTTCATTAGAGGAGTATTTTCTGTTTTCCAAGGTACCTTATCCATGCTTCTCAGATGCAGACATTTTGAAATTGTTGATTCCTTGTTGACACAATCTGATGCTCATTGATCCATCGGCAGACTTGGATTTCTCATTCCTAGAGATGAATCCATTTACCTTGGTGAATGGTGAACCATATCCTTTGGATATGAGGGGAGAACTAGACGACACAGCTGCTTTCAAGAATTTCAAAAAGTATGGTTCTGGCTTTTGATTTCCCATGCAAATTCCAATTTCCTCCACTCTGATCAAGTAGATTTTGTTTTTACGTGAATGGTAGAGGATTCTCTTGAGTGTATTTAATCGTGTACAATTATTTTTAATGTGCAGGTGGGGTAACATTGAATTCCCTCTACCTTTTGGAAGAGTGCTCAGTCCCTCAGAAAGCTATATCCATGAGCTGGATGAGAAGGTACGTTAATGTAAATTTGAAACCTGATATTTCATCCCATCCTACCCTTCTTAACTATTTCTCTTCTTTCAGACAAGTGCTTCTCTGAAATTCACAGTATTGAATCCAAAAGGACGCATTTGGACAATGGTTGCGGGTGGTGGTGCTAGTGTAATTTACGCTGATACGGTAAGCCCGAGTTTCTTGCTGATCCCCCATATCATCTTCTGTTAGCTTTGCATTTAGAGTGGAACAAGTTTGTAAAGGAACTAATATTTAACGATATAAAGTCAGCTGTCATTGCGGTGTGTGAAGAAACAATCTCATAGTTTCTCTTGTTTGCCAGGTTGGAGACTTGGGATATGCTTCAGAGCTAGGAAATTATGCGGAGTACAGTGGAGCTCCCAATGAGGAGGAGGTTCTGCAATATGCTAGAGTTGTTCTTGATGTAAGAATAGCAGAAAATATTTTCAATGTTCTTTTTCTTCTGAAAATACCATAAGTGAGGCCCCTGTGGTGGTCAGGTGCGGCGCCAGGTATCGAACCCAGGCGGGCGGCCTGCCCAGCCAGTGGACTTTAGTTTTGTCTATTTTGCATAACCTTTTGGATCTATGCAGTGTGCCACCGCTGATCCTGATGGCCGTAAGAGAGCTCTCCTCATTGGAGGAGGTATAGCCAACTTCACTGATGTCGCTGCTACATTTAGTGGCATTATTCGGGCTTTAAGGGAGAAGGTAAGTCGGACAACACAGTTAGCTTACCGTTCAATTCCCAACTACTACTGCCCCCATTTAAATTCTTCACCAATCCTTTTATATTTGGCCTCCAAATCTGCTTCCAGGAATCCAAATTAAAGGCTGCAAGGATGAACATCTATGTCCGGAGAGGTGGTCCGAACTACCAAACTGGTCTGGCTAAAATGCGGACGCTTGGTGCAGAACTTGGAGTGCCAATTGAGGTATGATCTCACGCTTTTCAGATAAATGACATACTTTGTCATTTCCTGCAATGAAATCACAGGGGACCAGCTCAATCACCATAGCAGATGATCTGATAGTGCTTGACAACTCACTGCAGGTCTATGGACCAGAGGCGACCATGACAGGAATCTGCAAACAAGCCATCGATTGCATCACGGCTGCATAAATAACGGTGTCATTCCTCTCTTTGCAGTTGTCCATCTTGTACCAGACCTTATATTAATGTAAGTGGTCGTTTGAGAGTTTTTGAGTCGTCAGTGAACACCATTGTTGTGAGCAAATTGCCTTTTGTAATTGCAACACGATTACACAATAATCTAGATCTTGCTTTGGAGAAGTTGTTCTTGTTTTCTGACTCATTTCAGGCTCCTCTGTTGTATGCGGTATCAATGTATGATGCAATGGGCGGTGATCCAGAAGATCGTATCCGGTGCTGTTCTGTTCTTCGGTCTATATTGTTTTCTGTTCTTGGATACACAAAAGCGCTCTTCCATATTACTGTGCTGGCATAGCAAATCGCGATCTGTCAATCGTTAATCAACGTGCAAACGAACCCAATCAAGCGAGCCTAGCAAGTTCTACCTCTGTTTTAAAATATAACTATTTCTGTTTTAAAATATAACTATTTTTAAATTTGGATAAAATCAAAATCTTTTAACTTCTACTAATAATATTTAATATAAAAATATAATTTTTATGAAAGTTTATTTAATGATGAACTCAAAAAATATATTTTATATATAATAAAATATTATTAATTATATATTATTAGTGGTTAAAGTGATAAAAAATTGATTTTGACTAAACTTAAAAATGCTTATATTTTGAAATGGAATATGTAGCCACTCAAAAATGTTTTCAAAAAACTGCCTCCGTATCTGAAACAGCGGCAGCTAGTGACAGTATTTTATGTTCCAGCATGGAGGGAGTATAAAACCCTGTTTGAATCCCTTGCTAGTTGGAGATGGGCCGGCCCATTAGATTCCGTAACGGAAGCAGCCTGCCTAACTGTCCCGTGATTCCCGTCTATATCTGTGGCAGGGCTACGGCCCGCCGGCAACACGCAGCGAGAGAGAGGAAGAACAGGATGAAGAAGATGGCGGTGGCATTGGCAAAGGCAACGGACATTCTGTATCCTCATCTCAACAGCTGATCCTTCGGCAGCTGGCCAGGGTTTACGGTACGGTTTTCGCCGCGGAAACCGCGGCCGCGCGGTTTGGTGGTTTTCGTGAAAACCGCAAAAACTAAACCGCAAAAAATCGAACAAATTCGAAAATAAAAAATTTGAGAGAAAACGATCAGTTTTTACTGTTCACAGATGAGTTTTTCAGTTTTATTGAGCGGTTTTTATGGTTTACTCTTTTTAAATTTAAAATCAAATCAGTTTGAGCGGTTTTTCTTCGGTTTTACGGTAAACCACTCGGTTTGATCGGTTTTTAAATTTTCAATTTTTTTTAAATTTATTATATAAAAACCGATGAACCGCTTAAACCGAACGGAGTGGTTTGATCGTTTTGTGAACTCTGGGATCGTCTCCGGTCGCATCCATGCTGGCGTGGGTCATCTGATACGCACGGTTAGGGTTTTCGATCCCCCACCTAATTCCACCGAAACATGCATGCTCCCAATTAAATACGATACATTTGTTTTCATGTTGGTATTAGGTTTCGTTATTCGTAGTTTTTGTGTGTGCACGCGTCGCGATCCTTGTATCGTACGCTTCCTGTGAGGAAATTTGTTTTTCCTTTTTCTACTTTCCAGGTCGGCACTATATTTTTTTTTTGACATCCACATTTAGGCCTCTTTTCTTTTCTGTGTTTTTTTTCTATGAAATTGAATTGAGTTTATAAAAAATTTTTATTATTTTTGTGAAAATTCTGCGTTTCAAAAGAGACCTTAGATTTGGATTTCTTGTTTCTGGCCTTGTGATTCATCAATTGGTATGATACCCTTTTTCTGAGAAGAAAAGAAAAAAGGGTCAAAATGGTGTTATAATGCAAGCCATGGACAGTAAATTACTGCCAATAAAAGATAAAGGAATATTGATCTAAACATATATTGCAGGGTACCGTTGGGACACGCCAAGTTCGCCCTCAGCAACAGCTTATGAGGATGCAGCAGTAAGTTTGATATTTCAATAAAAAATGTATAGGATCCCTAACTTTTTATAAGTCAGTTGATGTGCACACTCCAGTTTCTGTTGATCAATATTTTGACACCTGTATCTTGTTCTCCTTTTCCGTACAAGTGATGTGTTATATATATATATATATATATATATATATATATATATATATATATATATATATACTACAACGTGTTGATTATTTTTCATTAAGTTCGCAACTCCTAGAAGCGAGTCAGGTAAACTGTAGGGGAGTGATGTATGACAGATGGATTTAGCACTATGGATACACATCGGTAGGGTTGGAGTAAAAGCAGAAATCTTTGAAATTCCTTTGTGTATGCATTGTCTGGTATGAAGTTGTTGCATGTGTACTAGTATGCGAAAAAAATCAGTAAGTCGCATGCTTGCGTAAGTTTCTCTCTCTCGCTTTAGCATATGCATAATCAAAATACGCTTTAATCAAATTCTTAATCTTTTTTTTTTGCAGGTTCAATGGCAAGAGGTTTTTCGGAACAGAGAAGCCACCCCCCACCCCCCTCCTTTGTCGCTGTTGCTATTTTATATGGAATTCTTCTTGTCAATTTGGTGTTAAACAATGGTCCATTCACGCGTACACTCATAAAGATTGTGAAAGATGAGTAGCAGTGATCCTGTTGACGATAAATTATGGTGCCAGGCTGAATTGATGGTCCTCTTGTTGAAGAGGGATATAACTTTGATATGTCTACCTTTGTACTCTCTTGGTTTTAAAATATTGATACTTAATTTTTTATTTATCATCCTAAAATTGATTGATGCCTTACAAAACATCGAAAAGTTAGAGTTTTTTTTATCTGCCATCGAATCTGAAAACTATGGCTTCATATCATTGCTATGAATTTGCCTCACAAATGTTTTAAATTTGGAATAACAATGATACATTTATTATTAGAAAAATCATGTAATAAAATTTTATATATTCCGCCGATGTAATGATGAAGCCATAAAACAAATTTTTATTTATTCATTTAATTTATGTCTTTATGATTTCATTTCAAAATATAAAATATATGAAGAAATCTATTTGTACAAGCTAATAATTACATAATATAAAATAATCATAAATAATTTTGGTGATAAAACTGGACATTTTTGCACTATAAATTAGACAAAGATGGTGACAAGTAGACAAAATTGCGTATGAGGCATTAATTTCAAATTCAATGGCGGATAAGGAAACTCTAATTTTTCGATGGCTTGTAAGGCATCAATCAATTTTAGGATGGTAAATAAGAAATTTTCGCATTCTTATTGGTATCTTTGATCACCCATCTTCTTTTAAAAAAATTGTTTAAAATATGTAAAATTATTAATCATGTCTCAAATATCTATATTGATAAGGCAAATTGTAGAAAATACATTAATTTATTATACTTTTGTAAATAAGATGAATGTTCTGAAGTAATTGTGTTAATATTTTAAAAATTAGAGGTAGTATAAGTAAGGGAGCTATTGTGTTTCAGCTTTAGATTTGAAGTTTAATTGTGATTCAGCCATCGATATTCAGATTTTGTTATTCACGCTTAACTCTTTGAAAGTCAATCACAATTGTTTAACTTGTGGTGCGAAAAAACAAAATTATTCTTTGTGATTATACTACGATTTTGTTAATTTGTGCTTGTATCTTAGTTTTAAAATATAGCATTGTATAAACATATTTAGATGAATTATTCGAATAAGGAAAATGTAATTTGTGGTCAAAATTTTAAATGTGGACATAATTTGATCAACATTTCAAATAGATTTCCTGATTAGCATTTGGTCGATTCACAAATCTTTGGCACTGAGTACACCCACATTTGCTAACTTTAGAGAGCAACTGCTACACTGATGCTGCAGTTCTGGATAAGCTTGAAACATGAGTGGCGTTCATCAGCATGTCACAGCATATCCAGATGATTGAATCAATAAATCTAGACTTATTAGTTAGAAATAAACAGCTTCAAAAAACTTGTAAACTGCAATCGTGACACTCAACAAGTAACTATCAGGTCATGATCAGGAAATTTCTTCATATGCATCCATTAATTTTAGGGAAAATGAAAAAAAAATCAAAAGGAGCAAGCTAAAAGTTTCACCCAAGTGACAATGCCCGACCGCGGCGACGTTGGCCATGGCTGCCGACACTGAGCTTGCCCACACACCCGCCGTGGCCACCGCGTCATGCTTGCCCAACGCATCCGCCATGGATCTCGTTACCGTCCAGCTACGGCCGTGCCTTGCCAGAGCTCCTGTTCGTGGTGGTCGCCGCGCGCTGTGCGAGCTCGTCGTGGCCTCCGATGCACCCCACGCGTGCGCGCCGTCGCCGGCACTACTACGCCCCGTGAGCTCACTGTCGGATGCGAATCGGTGAGGATGGAGCAGGGCGGACCCAGCCTATTTTAGTGGTGTCACGTGACACCAATGAACTTTGGTAATTTCTATTAAAAGTGTAGCTTTATTAATATTTATTAGCTTGATGATACTAAATATGATGCAAGTGACACCATTGAGTATTTTGTCTACATCCGCTACTGGGATGGAGTCCGATCCATTCACTGCCATTGGCAGAGATTGCCTAGCGGCAGGCATACCATCACCATCAACTCGCATTTTTTTTTTTAAAAGGAAGTATAGATCATTGATTATTTTGTTCGAGATCATGTTCTCCAGATGATTTACATATATTTGCTCTAGATAATCAGGTGATGATGCAGTTGCTTATGGGGTTGAGCTTATGCATGTGGGCAGTGCTTGCTGTTCCAGCAAAATTCCTTTCAGTACTCCCACAGTCTGAGGAGAATAGTTATGCTGATTTGGAGCTCATAACCTCTGTTTTGGACTTTATCTAACCCGTGACACAGTACTGTATTTTATAGTTGCAAATAGGCTTAGGCCTTGTTTGAAAGCAAAGTATTTTTTGGAGTTTTCGAAGAATACTAAGGTTTTGCCAAAAACTTTGGTTTTAGAAGGTAAGGAGGTGTTTGAAGGTAAGGAGGTGTTTGGATGCAACAAATTTTATAGTTTTGAAAACCATGGTATTGGAAAAAGTGTAGCTATTTTGCAGTTTTGAAAAGTTTACTCATGACCTCTTTTCTCTATACCATGATTTTGCTTGACGTTGCCTTCTAAAACTATGGTTTCTTAATACTTTAGTATTAAAAACTATAACACCTAAACAGAGCCTTATAGGGTACAAGTTTAATGCAATCTAGAAAGTAAAAAAAAATTAGTTCCAAAATTTTCTTTTATAAAAAGCAAATGGAAATTGTGGATCAGAAAAGTAGGAATTGGGGCAACAGGAAAGTGGGGCTGTACTGTTGCTTGCTGTTATCTTACACTCTTTAACACATCATCGGATTAAAATTTTCTGGCGTGCGATATACCATTGGAAACATATTAAAGGATGTGAGTCTATTACAGGAATATTACGAGATGGATTGAACTGTAATGCAGATAAACACCCACGGACTTAAATCTGTACTGTGCGTCACAACAAAAGGCCTTCTATACTTTAAAACTGCAAAAAAAAAAAAGATAATGAAAATTCTAGTGTCACTCAGAATTGAGATCGCATCATGGTCTTGTAGCTATGTAAAATATATCACGTGTTCATAAAAACTTGTTACCTATATTTGATTTAAGAACGTAATGCTGGATTTGGTTTCATGGTTCTGTCAACTGGTTAAATCTTCTCGTCAACTTTGATGCAATAATCTGAGTTGAGAGTAGAATAGAAAGAATCCTTGAAAACTATTCTTTTTTCCTGAATCTGTTGACTTCCTGTTACTTAAGCACTTAGAACTTATTGCAGTATCTCAAATCCCTCTATGTTTATGAGCTCTTTGCACTGATTGCAGTATCATAGCAATAACTCAATCCCCCAAAGCTTGTTTAGAGCAGCCAGAATGTACCGGTGCCTGGAGAACTTTTTGGCTTTTAGCATCGATGCTAGACGCTGCAGCTACCGGTGCCTGAAGCTGAAAAATCAGCATCGGTGCTTGTTGAAGCACCTGGTGCTTCATCCGAAGAGCAGGTATTTTTTTAGACCCAATCTTTCTTAGACCATCCACAATGAAGCAGTGCTTCAACTGTCACATCTATCATTTGAAGCATTGGTGCTAGTTTTCCCTTCCTCTACACAATGGTTCATCGGTGCCTAAAATCTTGGTAATAAATGATGCACACTCCATTTCTCTAGTACTTCATCGATGAAGCACCGGGTGCAAGAGGAGTCATCGATGCCTTGTTTTTTAGTTGAAGCATCGGTGTACACAGTGGTGGGAACCGGTGCCTAGAAGGAAAAAGTGCATCAATCACCGATGGAAGGATCAACATTGTGGGTGGTCTTAAGCTTCGGTTCCGCCACTGTGAAGGACACAAAGAAATGAGGAACCGATGCTGATTTGACATTCCAAAAATCCATCCATTGTGGATGGTCTTATCTGGCTCACTTGTCCTGCTTGGAGGGCATTGTGATCTATTTTTTGGTAAAAAAAAAATGTTGAAGTGCTGCCACAATCCTGTATTCCCTAAAACTGAAATAAAGCAGCTTAACTTGAAATTCTGTGGATATATTTTCACAATCCTTGTGACCATGAGGTCACGAGTTCAGTCTTAGATATAGTTTGTTGCAGAAATGTAGGGAAAGGTTGCATGCAAAAGGCAAAGTGGTCGAACCCTTCCCCAGACGATGGCACCGGGCTGCCCTATATTATCAAAAATGAAAATTACACAATATTTCCATACATGAGGCGTATTATTGAATGGTTAAGGGTCTGTTGCATTCATTTTATTAGCAGCAATTGTTGATTCTTGATATAGCACAACTTTCTAGATATATATGATCTGATGCATGTCTAGAGTTATTGTTTTCCCATGTGGCTTTCTGATCTGCTGCAACTATGCTTGCGGGATCGTCTCCCTCCCAGCAAATCTGGATTTCATGATCTTCAACCATCGTGGAAACGCGCTGCCATCAGACGCAAACTTGAACCTGAAGAAATATGAATGCATTATTTTATTATATTCATTCTTTACTTGCCTTGTAATCTATGTAGCATTTATTTAGGGTGGAATGCCTTTCCAGACCATAAATTGTCTATGTTGTTGCCTAGTCAATTGGAAGGCTTGCACTCAGCCCAAGAAATGGGGAGGGCTAGGTATCAAAGATTTGGAGAAAAAAAATCGGTAGAGTTCTAAGGCTTAGATGTTTATGGTATGATTGGGATCATATTGAAAAGTCATGGAAATTTCTGCTCAAACACAAAGATCAGGGAGGCTGGCAGCTCTTTTTTGTTTCCACAATCATAGAGATTGGGGATGGTAAAGACACTCCCGTTTGGGAGGCCCGATGGATAAATGGCCAAGCGCCAAAAGGACTGGCCCCAAGCTTATATCAACTGGCACGGTTTAAATACAGATCGGTTGCTAAGGAGTTGAATAATTCTAACTGGATTAGAAACCATAGAAACATATGAACGGAGGATAGTATGGAGGAATTTCCTCTCCAATGCACTACCGTGCAGGAAGTTCAACTTACACAAAGCAGAGATAAAATCATTTGGCGATGGACTGAAAATGGCGAGTACAATGCATTCTCGGCTTATGAAATCCAATTTGCGGGCTCCACTGCACCAATCTCGGCAACAACATTATGGATATCAAGAACTGAACCGAAGTGCCGATTTTTTGCCTGGTTAAGTCTTCACAAAAAATACATTCACATCAGACAATCTTCCCAAGAAAAAACTGTAAACCAGAGACCGCTGCACATATCTTGACGCAATGTAATTTTACAGAGGCTACCTGGGACAAGGTGGTGGCACTACTTCCTCTACCGCAACAGTTGCAACCAATTAACAGAGAAGGTTCAAACAAATGCCTTGAGCAGGTGCTTCCATTGGGAATAAGAGAACTAAGAGATACCATGCTGGTACTCTTTTCTTTGTTTGGTGGCACATATGGAAGGAACGTAATCGCTGAATCTTTGAGCACAAAGAACAATCCTTTAATCAAGTCGCTCTTATCATAAGAGAATGTTCGGTTGTTTGATGCTGCTGCTGCTTTCTAACCGGCTGTTGTTACCCAGTTGGGATGAGTTGGGTTTTGTTTCTTTTTGTCGCCTTAATGCAGCCTTGTACTGTCTCAACAATGCTTGTGCTGTGTCTAGAGGCTGTCCCTCTTAGGCTGTAATTTTGTTTCTACCTCTCTCTTAATGAATGGCAACACTCCTGACTTTTTTCAAAAAAAAATTGTCTATGTTGTAACTCAAGAAACTGTCACTGATTATATGCTTGTATGGAGGTGGATCAATCTTGTCGCATGCTCAGTGGTTTGTAATCTGTGAGACTGTTTAGCAACTATGATTTGTTCTTAAATTGATATTGATAGGACTACAAATCTTGTTTAATGACACCAAAAATGTTGAATGCATTGCTATAGGGCTACAAATCATTATTGTTTTTACAATGGTCTGACTAAAACTCAGTTAAACGAATTAAAATATACTTCCATCCTATCAAGCTAAGGTCTTCTTAGTTTGAGCTAGAGCTTTTGAGCTTTTGAAAAAGCTGGTTGATGAAAGCTTTTGTAATACACTTTTAGCTTTTCTGCACATCAAAAGCTAGAAAAACATCTTTAAGTGAGATTTTTAGTTTTTATTTCATTTCTTCAAAAGCTAGCTTTTCAGAATTTTGTTTGTTTCAGCTTCTCGATTTTCAGCAAAGCCGGAACATCCTAATTACTATAGCAAATGAAACAGAGTATTGTTGCACATTTCGACCCACTTGGTGACTTCAGCAGAGGTTTTAACGAATGTTTATAAGACAGTTAGTCATCCTAGATGCCATGAGAATAATCGTGATTAGTGTATCTGATGTAAAAGTAGCCACGGAACATATTAGGATGCAAATGACTTGAAAACATGAGTTTTGCCCTCTGGTTAGTGATTAATGAATGAAAAAAAGTGTTATATTAACTGGATGGACAACACATTCAGTATAGCAAATAAAGTTATAATTATTTGTATTCCTCTCACAAATAATTGTTGACACAATGATTCTCTGCCTTCAAACTGAGTGAAGGCAAAGGATCCGGATGATGGGATGAAATGATGATAGTGTGTGGTTTGGTAATCACTTTGCTACCCAAAGAAATTATCACAGTTGGACAATCCTGGTCACCTATTTGATGATTAGAATGGTCATAAAAATCCACATGGGGGTGCATTAGTCACATGTAGAATCTCATGCACCAACCTTGCAGTCCAATGATTTTCTCAGGAGTGCTTCCCTTCGGTTCTTAGATGTGAGAATCACGACAATGTAGTTGTTAGAAGTGGAGATACTTTTAGTGACCCTTAATTTATGTGTTGTTTTTATTTCTTTAGTTAGCAAGCATTGATACAAACATGTTGCAGGGTCAGTGGTTTCTCTAGTCAAGAAGATTCTCTTTGAAAAGCATAAAGTTGAGTATATTAATTATAATGCAATCGAACAATTTATTTTTGTAAATGGTTACAGTGGTAATGAATTTTTCAATACAGCCCTAACACTCCTAACTGAGCTCGGAAAGCATCCCACCAGAACTGGTACATCTTTTAGTTTTCTTTTAAAAATAATTTATGTTTTTCATATTAAAAGATTTCTTTTCACTATATCTTAATTAGTTTTACATTAATATAATTTAACATGTGATTTTTGTTATCAATACAAAAATGTATAAATCTCAAATATTTAGTGTGCAAAATACTCAAATAAAATCATATTAGCTTAACATAGCTTTCAAAAACAACTTGATAGTATATCATTTAAACTCCTAAATTATTTATAAAAGCTAGATTTTTGAAATAAAAAATGGACAATAAACAACTCTAAACCATACTTCATGTTTAGAATGGTTGGTCCAAACACCTAATAATGAAGACCTACATCTCTATTATATGACCAAAATGGGAGAATAGTGATTATAATAGCAAAGCTTTATTATAAAACTATTTTATACAAAATTGTATACAACACTTTGAGGTGGCTACTCTCACTACTCTCTCACACACATCTAACTAGTTCTCCCTACCATGCCTTGGATGGATAGCATGACAAGGGGGTGACTCCTCTATGTATAGACCTAGGTGAGGCATAACATTATGAAAAATGTCCATGCTCAAGAACATTTAAAGTAAATATCTAAATATTATACTATTCTAAACTTCATGATACTAAGTCTAGAATACTACTAGTAGAAATATCTTGGTTCATAAAAGGGAAAGAAAATTCTGAAAGTTTGTGTTGCTATGTTTTAACACACCCCACCAAGGCAAATATCCTCTAGTAGTTGTTTTGCAGACTATAACGAGTGTCTCTTGTAACTTCTCAAACTTTGCTTTGTTTAGGCTCTTTGTGAGAATGTCACTAGTTTGTTCATCAGACTTTGTAGGCACCACCTCAGTTTCGCCCTCAAGGACTTTTTTCTCTTTAGTTTCTTCTATGCTTGTTATATCAATGTTTTCACTATGCATGCACGGCATTGTTGAGTGCGCATACTTTTTGCTGGCTGCATATGCAATCATACGACGCATTTGGCTTCCCTCCTCCCATGCCCTCCTCCTGTGCATCCTCCTGTGGACGTAGTGAATTCTCAATTGAACCTTGTTTATATATGGATTGGAGTACTTGATTTGTATATCGCTTTTGATGTGCCACTGTGAAACGATTAGTGTGTTATGTTACTGTTAAGGAGGAAGGATTTGCACCCGCATGCATAATTCTCTATGCCTGCGATGCCAAGTTTTAGTGGCTCACCTAAATTTGAATTGGATCAACCAAATTATAGCCATAAAAATTTCGCTGGCGTGACCAGGTAACTATTTTGGTTAGGCTCGTATTGGTGATGACCAATACACGCAGCCCGCTCTCTTTCCGCCTTCGCTCACCTACCTACTCCTCCACGGCTCCACGCACGCACGTACTCCACGCAACCTCCCCACCCCACCACTCGCCTCCACCCCTCCGGCCGCAGCGCGCGCACCCACTTCACCGGTCCACCTCCCCTCCCTCCACTCCACATCCATATAACCGCAGCTACGCGGCACGTACGGTCACCGGCCGGCGTGGTTGGGCGCACACACATACGTCTGAGAGGCGAAGATGCATCCGCTGGTGGAGGCGCTGGTCGGGGAGCGGCAGCACTGGGGCCCGTTGGTGCGGCACGCGGCGGCGTGGGCGGGCGCGCTGGCGCTGGCCGTCTCCGTGGCGTCGTTCGCGCCGGAGGCCGCCTTCGTGTGGTCGCT
>BCLF01000128.1:394297-471128 GCA_001602275.1 Zoysia japonica
CGTGCGCGTGCCGCTCGACGGCGGCGGGGAGCACGTCTGCGTGCCGGCAAGGATGGCCGCGCGGTCCGGCGCCGACCTGCTCGTCCCGCCCGCGTTCGCCGGGCTCGCTGTTGGCGCCTCCGCGTGCTTCGTCCGCGCGCTCGCCATCGGCCGCCAGCACGACGAGCACTAGCCGTCCCGCCCGGAGCTGATGGGCAGCGTTGCCTGACGTGTCGCAGGCTCTGGTTCTTCAGTTTTTCTTCCCGCGCAATATGCACTTTTCTGATTGGGAATTTGGCATGTGTTCATGCAGAACCATATGCGATTTCATCACTAGCTCGTGACCTGTACATACCAGGTTATTAAACTGATCTTTTCTGTACTCACAAAAACTTTTTTGGGGTCAAACTCACAAAAACTCACTGCGAAAAATATTCACACAAAATATTTGTCACCATTTGTACATGGTTGTTCTGTTGTGTTTGTCAAACCTGTATTCTCCTAACATCAAATAAGCAGTTCATCTTCCATCTCAGCTCAGAAGCATGTTTGGTGAACCACTAAACTAATGCTAATCCTCGTCAAAGGCAACGTTAGCTCCTCCAAATCCATGCACATGCGTAATTGTTACAGTTCACCTATCACTTACAACAATGGAAGTGTGTGCGATTTCACCTAGGCAGCCGGGTGCACGCCGCCACAGCTTCCTTACCCTGTCAAGCTCCTCCGCGACCTCGCGCATGGACGGCCTCTTCTCGCTGCAAATCTCAAGGCACCTCTTGGCCAGCGCGGCGAACGTCTCGAGCACCTCGCCGCCGACCTCTCCCTTGATCCGCGGGTCCACGAGCTCGTCGAGCCGGCCGTTCCTCTCCGCCGCGAGGAAGTGCGCGGCGAGGCTGCGCTCCTCCTCCGGCGCGGCGAGGGACAGCGCCTTCCGGCTCGTGAGGAGCTCGAGGAGCACGACGCCGAAGCTGTACACGTCGCTCCTGTCCGTGAGCCGGCACGTCTGCATGTACTCCGGGTCGAGGTAGCCGCACGTGCCCTGGACCAGCGACACGAGGTGCGCCTCGTCGGTGGCCGGCGCCAGCGCCGCCGACGACGCGCCGAAGTCGGACAC
This sequence comes from Zoysia japonica, assembly GCA_001602275.1. Taxonomy (NCBI): domain Eukaryota; kingdom Viridiplantae; phylum Streptophyta; class Magnoliopsida; order Poales; family Poaceae; genus Zoysia; species Zoysia japonica. The sequence continues at coordinate 395,394 of BCLF01000128.1, forward strand.
CTTCGCGGCGTAGCCCTCGTCGAGGAGGATGTTGGCGGACTTGACGTCGCCGTGGATGATGGGCGGCGATGCCGTTGAGTGCAGGTACGCCAGCGCCTCGGCCGCCTCATGCGCGATCTTTTGCCGGATCGCGAACGACGGAGCGCCGGAGTCGCCGTGGATGAGCTGGTACAGCGTGCCGTTGGGGATGAACTGGTAGACGAGCATCGGCACCTCCACCTCGAGGCAGCACCCGTAGAGCTTGACGATGTTGCGGTGGTTCACCTGCGAGAGGATCAGCGCCTCCTTCCCGAACTCGCGCCGCTGCCGCCCCGCATCGCCGCCCGCGACGGCCTTGCACCGCTTGATCGCCACCGCGCGGCCGTCCCTGAGGTCGCCGCGGTACACGGTGCCGTTCCCGCCCTTGCCGAGCACGTGGCGCTCGTCGAACCGGTTGGTCGCCTCGTCCAGCTCCTCCTTCGTGAACACCGTGAAGGAAAGGTGGCCGCCCTGGTGCCGCGACTTCAACTCCTCGAAGAGGAGGAAGCCGCCGTGCTGCTTGAAGTGACGCTTCTTGATGGCGTCGAGCCGCCGCTTCTCCCGGATCGTGTAGGAGCAGGACATGCCGACGACGAGCACCACAACGGCGATACCTCCGCCTGCATAAGAGAGTGTCGATCGGCATCGCACGAATGTTATAGCAACGATCGATCAATGCAAAAAAAAAAAAAAAAGACGGCGTACCGATTACAGCTACCCATTTGAGATCGTGGCATTTGTGGCTTCCGGGTTTGTTTCGACAGAAGGCAAGACGGGAGCATGGATACTTGTCACCCTTTTCTTTACACTCATTTATGTCTGCGAAGGAAACACTAGAAAATTTTAAAAATAAGATTGAAATTCATTTGAAAACTTTAGCAAATTTTGATGCTGGTGCAACTTCAGATGGAGGAAAATTTGACCTTGGCAACCACCACGACCACGAAGGTAAGGATTTCCTTGGTACCCTTCGGCGCACCTGCAGAGATACCCCGTTCCGTTCTCGGAGTCGCGGCACTCGCTGTTCTCGCTGGCGCAGGCGTACGCCGCCTTGTTCCTCTCCGCCTCCCGACAGCTCTCGTTGCCCGCCGTCCAGTCCAGCACCGCAGACACTTGCTTATCGCCGGCGCCGGCGCCCAGAAGCTCGTGAATGGTCGGGAGACTAGGGAACGCCTTCTCAACCAGCATCACGCCGCTGCACGTACTGCTAGAGCTTTTATTGGTACTGACCTCGGAGCTCATGTTGCCGTCGTCGTTGAGGAAACTCATATCGAAGTACAAGATCCTCGAAGGGATCGGCGCCTGGCAGCACCCGTCCGTGCCGTTGCACGAGCTGCTGCCGGCGCCGACCGCCGGCAGTGTACCACCGTTCAGGCACACGGCTTGGCACCCCGCCCAGTACGAGTTGTTGTAGTCGCTGTCCCACATGTTGACGTACGCGGAAGCGTTGCAGCCGACCACAACGAGCCGGTTATCGGCGCCCGAGACGCGAAACACCGACGAGTCGTAGGTCAGGACGGTGGGCAGGTTGCTGCCCGTGCACCCGCGGCCGCGGATGACCGGGCTGCGCACGACCATCTTCCCTTGGAGCTCGTTGATGCGCAGGACCTCGAAGCCCCCGCCGACGGTGGTGAGCCGGGGCGCGCCGTCGGTGGTGCTGTTGCAGACGAGCTCGAAGGACCGCTGGCGATTCCCCGTGTCGAGGTAGCAGCCGGGGCCGATGCCGAACGGGTACGGCATGTCCACGTCGCCGCACTGCCTCTGGCACGCCGCCACCACGGGCGACACCAGCGCGGCAGCGGCGAGCAGTGGAAGCAGGAGCATCGGCACCTTCATTGTCGTCGTTGCGTTGCTTCGACTTATGCCTTGCTTGGCGACAACTGTCTAGTGTCTTCTGTATTTACATATATATAGACGCGGGGGAGGGGAGGGGGGGTATTCGTACATGTGCATGGCACTCTACATCTAACTTGACGCGTTATGAAATGCTCCTACGAGTTTCTTCGTTACACGCCAACTGGTTTGACTCGTGTTGAAATCCTTAGGGTATCATAACAGACGAGGCAGTTCGCTGACACGTAAGGTCTAGGTCTACGCATCAGCGACTGCTCTCGTCAGTGGGCAGTACCTCAAACGATCCGGCTCCGCCCGAATCACGCGTGTTAATTCAGATTGGTTAGTTGTTCCTGGTTAATGAGTTAACAAAGTGCCTCATAAGTAATTGACACTCTACATGTGCTAATCACGGTAGTTGGCACACGATTCGAGGAAATATATTTTGGTTCCTAGCTCATGATCACGTCCACCGAAGTTTTGAAAGCTACGGCAATGTACACACCTCTTTCATCATTTCTTTTGTTAAAGATGCTTGATCCTATCGATTAGGTAACGTGTTGTATAGCAAAGTGCCTTAGCCAGCAAGAAAGGAGGCCGGCCATATGGTAAAGAGGGAATGCTTTTGATATAGTAATCCATGTTGGGGTTCAGTGAGATTGTGGATTGAATACTGTTTACTACATTCGATTCTTGAATTGTAGTGGTCATTGAGTAATATCATCATTTTCAACTATATGTTTTATTTTTTTAAAAATAATTTAAATGCATAAATTATAAGTTCGGTTTCAAATTCATTATAGAAGGACCGGTGCCTCAGTTGTTCACACATGATGGCTATTACTCTCTCTGTCTCAAATTATAAATCATTTTAGATTTTTCAAATTTTTTTAAATTATAAATTTTTTTTACTTTTTAAGACATATTTTTTTCTAATATATCTACACTTTATCTCTCTTCTTCTTATTTTTAAAACATCACATCTTTTTTATTTTTTTAATTTTTATGTCTAACTTTATTTAAACATGTACTCTCTTCGTCCCAATACAAGTTACGTTTTAGTTGGAATGCGCGCCTCCCAACTATCAAAGCATTTTACGATCCTACCCTTCTCACCTACTGTCTCATTCTCCTCGTCGTTCCTCTTCCGCCGAGATTGCGGCTGCCACAGGATCCAAGGGGAGGGGAGGAGGAGGAGCTCGTCGGGGCCACCGGTGCCGCATCGCTCGTCATCGCGGCCGCCGTCGCATCGCTCGTCGTCAGGGTGCCACCAGGCCGCTCCTCTTTGGGGCTGCTGCAGATTTGAGGCACAAGCAACAGACGAGCACGGAGCGGCCCACAGAGCAGGCCGCCGCTCCTTGCTGAGCTCCGCAGACGCGCGCCGCCGCAGCGTGCTCCGCACCCGCCGCCTTCGCGACGCCGCTCCTCGTCGAGATCCGCCCCCGCGCGCGGCCGTTCCGACCTCCGCGTCCACGCGCCGTCGTCGTCCTGGGGCTGCCGCGCCGCATCGTCGTCCTCGGCCAGCCGCGCCTCGTTGCTCCTCGTCAAGATCCGCCGTCCGCCGCTTCGCCGTGCTGCCCCTCCGCCGTGCTAAGGAACAGCGGCAAAGGGCCGGCCGGAGTTCGAAGCCCTCCCTGGCGGGGGGCAAAGCTCGCTTGGAACGAGCCAGCGACACTTTTTTTTGACAAGATTCGAACGCTAGAACGACGTTTTTTTTGGGACGAAGAGAGTAAAGCAGGACGAAGGGAGTATGTTCAACTACAAATACTCCTAGTTCTCAGTGGGCATAAAGGTGGCCGCGCGTGTGGGTATGTGGCCGGGCCTTCCCCAGATTCCTGGAAGAGACCGCTTTTGATTGCTGTCCAATTTGGGTACGCAGAGCAACGTGATAAACGAGACCGATCATCTTTGCGTGTAGAAAAGAGTCAACGGAGACGAGAAGCGTCACTGAACGACGGTGGACCAAGCGTAAAGAAGGAACTCCGGCCACAACCTTAAAAGGGCACTGTTACATGACACAAACGCCAATTTGCTCCTGCCTGATGCGCACCTCCGAGACTTGTGCATATTTCTAGTGGGCGGAATTAGTGATAATATAGTACGCCTTACTTAAATTTAGTTTTTTATTTTAAATTTTAAATGTATTTTTCTCTTAAACCGTAACTAATTAGTATTTGATTTTGTTTGAACCATCATATTATTTTTAATTAATATAAAAAATAAGGTCCCATATGATATAATTTTTTAAAAATATTTTTAAAATTTGATCCCACATGAATATAGGTTTTAAAATAATGAATTTAAATTTTTAGTTATTTGAATATTCCGTCGCAATAAAGTAATTCAATTGTTCTAGCAGTAAGTGTTTATTGTGCTAGTATAAATATTATAGTAATAAAAATAAAATATTCTAAATACTTTTATGTCAATGAGAAAAATAGAAATGGAAAATTTAAAAGTAATTTTTTCAAAACGAAAAGATTAGAAGGGAAGAAAAATTGCAAAGAAAGAAAAGAAAAACAAAATAAATATAAAAGAAAAAGGGAAGCAAATTGTTTTGGTGGTAAGATTCAATTGTTCCAATGGTGGCAATACACTGTTCTATTTGTAAAAATTAATTGTTCCGATAGTAAAATCTATTCTTTAAAGAAATACTTTCACTTGATGCATGCATCAACGCATGAAAAAAGAAAATATTAAGATTACAATTATAAAAAAGAAAGCAAAAATAAAAATGGAAATATAAAAGAAATTAAAATGGGTGGGCTAAATTAGAAAAAAATAAAGGAAAACATCGTTTTATGAAAGAGGAGAATTAGAAAGAAAAAAAAACCAAAAAATATCCCACAGTCTCAGCCCAACGGAACGCGCACACCAAATAAAAATGGCCCAAAGTCTCACCGCAAAGCACGCGTGGGAGATGTTACGGAAGACAAGCCTCTTTTGGAATTTCACATGAATGAGACATGAATTTTATAAAAATCAGTTCAATTTTAAAAAAAAACGTAAAAAACAAAAAAAAATCATGCGTTTCAAAGAAAGCCTTAAATGTTTTCATAGAAATGTTGCAGTCCGTAAAAAATTCACTAATTTTTTCATTTCAATGGAAGCTGGGGCTAGCTCGCGCGCTGGTATTTTTAACCTAGAAATACTGGTCGCCATACTCGGCGCGTCCAGACGCGTCAGACTCAGATTTGTGGCACCGCACCGCGAAATAGTATAGCGAATAAGCACAGGCCATCGTAGCGTTTAGAACAGCAATGATCCCAGCCTGATCTGATAGATCCAATTTATCATGCGAAATTGGTTGACAAGTGAACAATACCAGCCTTTTATTTATTTATTTTCTTTTTATATTTTTAAGGATATGGTCCTCTGTTCTTGGAGACTCTGCATGCTCCCAATTTCAAACGGATTGCAGGAGTTTGAAAAATATGTGTTCGTAGTCCACCTGATTACGACCCAAGAAATACTGCGATCTTGTTGTAATAGAGGGATCTTTCGGAGAGGACGAACGTTATTAGATCGATGAGTACTCCATCGCCGGAGGAGCCGTGGTCGACGGCGCTCCGATCAGCTGCGCGAGGTTGATGGGCTCGGCGTCCCTCTCCGAGCCGTAGAAGAAGGCTTGCACGGCGCGGCGGTAAGCGGCCTGCGTGCCGTGCACCTCGTCCCAGAACAGGTACGCGTCGCGGTCTGCGCAGAGGCTGCCGCCGCCGATGGAGGAGCACTGCACCTCGCCGTTGAACCTGCCGCCGCCGCAGCACGCGACCTCCACCTCGCGCAGCCCCGCCGTCGCTGGGTCCGCGATCATGTCGGAGAGGACGTTGTACAGGCCGGCGATGGAGTACCTCAAGCCCGGCATGGCGGAGCCCGCCGCCATCTCGGTCCGGAGGACGGCGTTGAACATCTGCGACAGCGTGTTGCCGTCCGCGTCGCAGTCGCCGGTCGCCGTGATGGCGCGCTGGCTCGGCAGGCACCCGACGGGCAGTATGTCGAGCAGGACCAGCTTCCGTGCTCCCCGCTCGTACAGCTCCTGCACGGGCGCAGATATCATCGATACACATAGCACAGTCTCAACACCTCGTTCTTTATCGTTTGACTCTGGTCACGTGCTGAGTTTATATATGGGCATCCGTACGTTGATGTACTTGATGTAGTCGGCAACCATGCCGGCGATGAAGGCGGGCGCGTCGCTCATGGGGAGGCCGCCGTCGTCAAAGGCGCTGAAGTCGTTGCCGCCGGTGCTGATGACGAACAGAGACCGGCCCAGGAGCTCGTCCAGCCTCTCGCGGCCCACCAGGCCGGCCCGGAGGATTCGAGCCTTCGTCTTCCGGAACAGCTCGACTTGCTGGCGCAGGCTGATCGTCCCGTTGAACTGCAAGCAAAACACTTCGCTCGATTCTCTTTCTCTGTCTCAACTCTATTTTTTTAAAAGCACAGTTTTTTTTACGTGCACACGGTAAAATATCTTCAATAAAAATAAGTTATACTGCGTACGCACGAAAAATACACTCAAATTTATCATTTTTTATAAATCTGGCGGATCAAATTTTTTTACAGACACCTCTTTAAAAACTTTTTTGAGAGATGAATCTGTCAGATAACACAGACCATTTACAGCTACTCGAAACAAATATAAAAGATTTAAAGAAAATTATTAAAAAACAAAACAAATTCGTTTTCTATTAATATTATAAACAGTTTTCTACCTGTGTACTTACATTTGAATCCCATTATACAGTGAGATTCGTTTGGTAACAAACAAACTACTCTGGTTCACACTAAAGTGTAAACGATGCTAAAGACAAACTACTCTCTTTTGTAAACAACCTATAATAGAAAAAGGAACTTGCAACATCGTTTTGTAAGCGCGCATGAGCTAACGAGAAATCCAAAACATACGCTCCAAATTCTATTAATAATTCAATAATATGAGATCGATGTCTACCTATGTTATTAGATCAAATCTAATAGCACGGGCATTGAGACCTTTCAATCTAATATTAGCATGTTTAAATCTTGGACATACACATTTTGGAATATACTTAGGATTAAATTTTTGCTGTAATTATTAAAGTATCAAAATAATAAGTGTAAAAAAGATATATCTATATTTGTTTAAAAATTTCTGAAGCACATCAAATTTTAGATATGATGCATGTAAAAGTTGAATAATTATTTTGTATTTAATTTTTTAATGAGAAATTTGAAATTTTAATATTAATATATTATTTTTTAAGTTAATATTTTTTTAAAACTGTAGCATTAGCACAGATATCGAAACTAGTCTTCTGTAATGGCAATGAGGAGGAGATGAATGGATGCTCACGGTGGCGTCGAGGATGCCGGACCCGCCGGAAGCGTAGTTGGCGCCGACGCGGCCTCGGAGGAGGTCCAGGCTTGACAATGGCGTCAGCGAGAGGTAGGCCGGTGGGCTCATCTTGAATCCCACATGTTGTGCTGCACAGGTGCCCACATATTAGTCCAATTGAAACCGAAACATGCAGTTTCGAGCAAGCATCACAGGGAAAAGAGAATGGAGTCCAACAACTCTGGCAAGGGAGCAGAGTATCTGGTGTCCTGATGATCGCAGAGCAGGCAAAAGGCACTGGATTCTGAACTCGGAGGAGAACGAGAGTTGCGCGTCGGCGCCGGCCGCCGGGCAACCGGTGCCGGGAGTCTTGAGCACAACTTGGGAGAGGAATAGCGAGAGGAGTATCGAGCTCGCGGAAAACTTTTACCGATGATGTCGGCGAGGTTGAACCCGTTGGTGAAGCGGCCGGTGCGGTGGAGGACCGAGCGCGGGAGGTCGACGCCGTTCGGGGGCAGCGCGCGGGGCACTGGCGGCGGGAGGAAGTCGTTGTTGCCGGCGTCCACGAGCGAGTCGCCGAACACGTACATCGCCGGCACGGTAGTGTTTCCGGTGGCGTACGCATCGACATCTCCGTCAGCCGCCGAGGCGCAGAGCGCGGCGGCGAGCACCAGCAGAGCACCGACGACGGCCGGCGCCGACGACGACGCCGTGCCGGCAGATGCGACTGTCATGAGCAGTAGTGGGTAGGTTTAGGCGTTTAGCAGGTGAGGAGAGCGGGGCCGTAGGTGTGCTGTGTGCATCAACCGCAAGAAGACGTACGGTGTGTGTGTGCGCGCTGTGGGCTGCGGTGCACCACATAAAAAGCCTCGTTTTCCAACGTGGAACATGCGTTGCAAGATTTTGTTTCCCGATGTGGACTGCGGGGCATGACAAGTGATCCTATTTGTGTTCCGCTTATCATCATCTACTCTATCCGTCGTATTTAACAATTTGTTTTATTCAAAATATTTATGCAAATATAAAACTAAATTAGCTACGGAGTATGTGTAAAGTGTCTCTAGTGATGAAATAATTCACAAAAACTAAATATTATTTTCACTATTTTTTAATAAAACAGAGAGCTAAAAATTACTCTCTCTCCATCCTAAATAAGAGACATTTTTTTATTTTTAAAAATTAAAGTTTCACTATTCATCTTATTTTAAAAATTTTATAAAAATATAAAAACAAACAAGTCATTCGTAAAGTATTTCTAATGAAAAAAAATCTGAATAAAATAAATATTTTTTTGATAATTTTTTAAATAAAATAAATGATTAAAAGTAAATGTAAATATAGAATGACACTGGAATATATCAAAAGTGCAACGAGACGGAGGAGAGTAGATTCGAGCCTAGATTTTGTTTGTTTTTCTTCGCTGTTACTTTTGGACGTATACGGAAACGGGAGACTGGATCGCTTTCAGAGCAAAAGCATATTCATGGAACTTGTATTCCCTCTGGTAGTACTCCTACATGTTTGTAGGTAGTATTCTCCCGTTCTACTGTAAATGATGTTTTTGATTTTTTAAAATCAATTTTTGACTATTTATTTTATTTAAAAAGTTTATAATAATATTATTTGTTTTATTATAAAATAATTTATTATTAAAATTACTTTAAAATTTACTAATTTATTTTTGTATTTTTATAAATTTTTTAATAAAATAAATGGTTAAAAGTTGATTTTAAAAAATCAAAAACTTTGGGACGGAGGGAGTACAATTTACATCATCCCCTCATCCATTTATGTTTTTAGTTAGATTAATTAATACTCTTTTCGTTCTAGTAAGTGACATTGTTGACTTTTTTAAATCAAACTTTAAGCATTCGTTCTATTAAAAAAATTACAAAAATACAAAAATAAATAAGTCAAGTATAAAGTATCTTTAATAATGAATCATTTCATAGTAAAATAAATAATATTTTTATAAAATTTTTGAATAAGACGAATGGTGAAATGTTGATTTTAAAAAATCAAAACGTTATTTATAATGTAACAGAGGTAGTAATAACTATTTGTCGGTGTTTCGTACACCGGCACAGTAATTTATACGATCGGATGAGGAATCGTGCGTTTTTAAAATCGAATGAACTAGTCTACAAGCGAGACTCTAAAGTTAACCTAGCTGCCTCAAAGGCGTAATACCCTACGTCCAGGGATGAGAAATCGATCATACGAATATCAAGAACACAGAAATACAATGCGAGAGGGCTCCGGACAGATCCGAGAGTCCAAACTCGTGTGGTGAGGATGGTTTAAGTGGCGATGTGTATCTTTTTTTCCTCTTCGTACTCTCTTTATCTAGCTACCCGAGTATCCCTTTTATAGGGTCGGACCTGGGTTGTATCGATCGGACCATGGTTAAGGTGACCGGACGATGGTTTGATCATCTTGTCGCCTACGGAAGCGGATAACCATTTGACAGGTGGGGTCACGGTCTTTAGTGAACCATGCTCTCTGGTGTTCGGGGCAGACGATCGACGTCTTTTGTTCGTACCTTTATTCACTGAGAGGAAACAAGGTTGCTTTACTGTTCAGCTTTATCCTCCGGTGGATTGTTCCTCGTCCAACCGGATAGTTACGAAATCTTTCGAAATGTTTATCTTCTCTGCGAAGCTGTACGTCGTCAGAAATTTTGAATCGACGTGATTGTTGTAGTAGTGTTGCGGTCGACGAGCGGGTCCCAATCGCTAGGGTCCTGATCGAGCTCGGGTCTCGACCCCTGAGGGTCGAGGAGATCGCACCTGCCTCGGCTTTGGGCCTTGGCGAGGCTTCCCGACCGCTATGATCTCGATAGCTCGGGTCTCGACCCCTGAGGGTTGGGGTGATTGCACCCGCCTCGGCTTCGGGTCTTGACGAGGCTTCCCGATCGCTGTGGCCGGACCGCTTTTGTGAAGTTCTTGTTGGGCCGTTGAAAGATCGCGGGCCACAAGTAGACCGTGCTGTAGAAGATAATCCGTAGATTCCCGAGGTATACTATCCTGAGACTATTGCACCAAGATTAGGAAAAAAAAATCACACAACAATACACAAAGTGCTCGATTCAGCTGCACTTTTTTTTTACCAACGCTGAGGGTGCGGTTGTCTGACGATCAAGGTTCACAAAACCGCAGTAAACCGCTCGGTTTTTACAAAAATCGATCAAACCGCTCCGACCCGGTTTAAGCAGCTGACCGATTTTCGGTATAATAAATTAAAAAAAATGAAAATTTAAAAACTGGTCAAACCGAACGGTTTACCAAAAACCGGTGAAAACCGCTCAAACCTATTTGATTTAAAATTAAAAAACAGTAAACCGTAAAAATCACTCGATAAACCACAAAAACCGATCGGTAAACCGTAAAAACCGGTCGTTTTCTCTCAAAATTTTGATTTTCGAATTTGTCTAACTTTTCTCGATTTTCGCCAAAACCACCAAATCGCGCGGTCGGTTTCCGCGGCGAAATCGGTAACGTGCACCCTGCTGATAATCAAACGAAAGTCTCTTTCTACTACAGTAAATGTAGTTGCATCGTAGCCTCGATGGGCTACTTTAGCCTTGATGGGCTTAAATCTGAACTCTGACATCTTAGCTTTGCGTCGTCTTGACCCAACTTGGCTCGTTTCAGTTGCATCGTAGCCTCGATGGGCTACTTTAGCCTTGATGGGCTTAAATCTGAACTCTGACATCTTAGCTTTGCGTCGTCTTGACCCAACTTGGCCCGGAAACGAGCCTACGCCGTCCTCCGCGGGAAATGCTCTCCAGGTTCCCGCCAAAAGCACAAGAAAAATCAACCCCCTGCCCCCTCTCCCAGTCTCCCGCCGCCACCCCGCCCGATCCAGCGCGCAGACGACCTCAACCAGCCAAGCAAACCCTAGCCCGCCACATGGAGATCGTGCGGTCCCACCGGCAGCTCGCGCCAGCCGGAGGAGGCGGCGGCGGCGGCGGAGGCGGCCTGCCCACCTACCGCGAGGCGCCGCAGCTAGAGGTGCGGCTGGAGGAGTTCGAGCTCTTCGCCATCGACCGCCTGCGAGGTGCGGTTTCTGGTACTCCTCTCCTTTCTAGGAGGATCTCCCTTCGGTTCCTTACTCGGATCCGGCTTATTGATGGGGCGCGGTGCGACTTTTTGTTGTGCAGTTCTGAAGGGGATCTCGGATGGGCTCTCGCGAGGGAAGAGGCCGGAGGAGATGGAGAAACTGGTGAGTGGGTTTCGCCTTCTCCTTGCTTGTTTCGGGGTGGGGGGACATTTTGGGGGAGGAAACTATTTTTCAGCATTTTCTTGTGAATATTTGGATTTGTATATTTGATGTACGATTCACTGAATCTTAAGGTTGTTCAGGACTTGAGCGTTTGTTCGATAAAATTTGACTGGGACATGGGAATTAGCTACCTCAGACTCTTTCTGCTCCACATTTCGTATTTTTTATGATAATTTTATTATGCGGATGTCAATAGTTTGTATCACTGCTTGAGATTTCATACTTTGTAAATGTAGCTTTCAACTATATGCAGGATTAGCTGCAATTCAAATTACTACTTTTAGTTGATGCCTTCCCTGTACATTTCAGTTATATAATACGGAATTTCAAAAGATCTGGTTGGGGCCTTGACATCGGAGGATGACAATAGATGAGAATTTTATTTTTATGCAAAAATGTTTACTTCTGTGCTTTACATTTTAGGTCAGTGAGTTGTGGAAGGCGCACATGAGGCACCATGATCCAGCAGAGACATTGAACAAAGACATAATATCTCACTTTGTGCTCCGTCTTGTCTACTGCAGAACGTACGCTTGGCATTCTCACATGCATATTCCATAGACTGCGTTAGCCTTCTATATTATCTTGTAGTTTATTTATAATTACTGAAAAAAATTTCGTATGCACCCCCAGGGAAGAATTGCGAAAGTGGTTTCTTTCTATGGAGACCACACTTTTTCGGTATCGTTTTCGGCTTGAGATTCCTGAATCACAGGTGACGTTCCATTTATCATATAATTTACAAGGGAAATAATTACCTTCAAGTGTTAATTTTTCATCTATTTTACAGAGGATGCTTATGAGTGAGTTTCAATTGCCATACAAAGCATTGCCAAACTCACAATTTGAGGTATGCACAATGACAACTTAACAGACCTGATGAGGGCATGTACATTGGTGCTTAACATTGTCTTGGCCCTTTTCCTGTTTGCGCTCTACAGCAATAAAATATTTCTGTTTTGATTTTTAGGCCGTAAAAGACAAGCTGAGCCAAGTTGCACGTTCCATTGGTCAGTCTACAAATGGTATGAAACAATTTGTCTGCAATGGATTTTTGTTTACAAAACTGATAAGGAATGATATGGATGTGGAAATATCCAATTCATCACCACTTTTTTTTCATTTGACTTATTTTTGTTATTTATATTTTTTTCATTCTTTTGTAAATAAAGGTATTCCTGTTTATATGATTATCGAATAAAACTGTTAGTTCTTCAATTTTTCTTCAATTTTCCCTGCTCATTCTGCCATTGAGCGGATTGTTGTGCTAGTATCTAGATCCTTTTTCTCACTAGGAGCTAAATTCGTTTTACGCTTTCCTTTTTGCAGTTGAATCTGTGTTCTTCAAGGTATGTGTCTAGTATCTTTTTTGCCTTTAAGCTCCACTCATGTACAGTTATTTTCATAATTTGTTCATATGAATTATATGAGAATCCCATGAAGGTACCTTTTGAAGAAGTTCCTGATCTTGTTGCCAGCCGCCGGGTATTTCTTTCAAAAGGTTATGCCTATGTTGCGATGAGCCAGGTTCGTTATGAACATGAGAATGACACATTCTCTTCATATTTTAATTTATTCCCGTGATGAGCATGTGTGTATTGTCTGTTTTAGGTTGTTTCACTTGTGGTTACCCAATTCCGCTGCAATATCTCGAAGGCACTGGTTTTAACAAATAGGTATGTTGTACACATGTTTTACTTTTCTTATCAGCCTACCCTACACAATATGTTTGGGAACTGTAATCATACTCCCTGGGTTTACTTTTAATTATCATTATAGGATTCAAATAATTATTAGTGGTACTCATGTGTGTTAACCAAATATCATTATCATTAGCACCTCCAAGCTCTGATGCATGAAAGAATTTAATATACAGAAAATGGACAGCAACCATTAAGGAACAAGAAAAGGATAGGTTGACTCCTGTGAGTATCAGTGTGTCAGTTCGCTATCTTTCTTTCATATTCATATTTGAAGAAATATCACTATGCCTAACTTTATTATAACAGATTGTTGAAGCATTAAGCAATGCATACTTTGGACCTGATTACTCTCAGGTAGTATTTCACATACATGCATCACATGCACTATTTATTTTCTTTAACTGTTGTTATTTTATCGTTTAATTTTTCATTTTCCTAAATGTAATACGGCTCCATACAGCCAAAGGATGCTGTTGAAATTTCTCTGAAGGATATTGACAAACTGGCTGCAAGTTCATTCCCACTTTGTATGCGCCATATGCTAGATAAGGTAACATATACCTTAAAGTTCCATCATAGATATACTTGCCTTGTGACCCCTTTACTCACTGTTTGCTTTTATGTTGCAGTTGAGAGAGAACCATCATCTGAAGCATGGTGGTAGAATGCAGTTTGGTCTTTTTCTTAAGGTAGATACTTGATGAGTGAACTAGACTGAACCCTACTTTTATTGGCACCTAAAGTTATGACACATTAGTATAATTCTATTTTTTTTTAACTCAGGGTGCTGGGCTTAAGTTGGAGGATGCACTTGCATTCTGGCGAGCGGAATTTTCTCAGAAGGTACCTGACATAATGTAGATATGCAACTGTATTTTTTGAGAAGCTGCAATATATAGACATTTACCAAAATATGTAACTACATCATTCTTTAGTTCTGCATGATCAAACAATATGATATAAACTATTTAAGCAGTTAATGTCCCCTGAGTTGAACAGCAATCAGAATTTCTATTGCTTCATTGATGGTGTATCTTTTGATAAGGTTGGTTCAGAGCGGTTCGACAAGGAGTACGCTTATAGTATCAGACATAATTATGGAAAAGAAGGAAAACGGACGGTAACTGGCTCATCTGATATGTTTAACTTGAAAGGGTGCTGGAAGTGTTGCTTACTCTTACAAATGCTGCTTCAGGATTACACTCCATATTCATGCCAAAAGATCATTTCTGCAACACCTGGTGTTGGCGATCACCATGGTTGCCCATATCGACATTTTGGGTACGATCTCATCCTCATAGTGAACTTTCTGTTAGCAGCAGCACCTTGTATCTTTTAAGCAGAGCAATGTGCTACAGTCATTACTGCCTCTAAGCAGAAGAATGTGGTATAGTCAATTAGTCATTACTACTACCACTGTGATGTCATCTTGTCTACTCAGTCCTGTTTTTGTCCAACTTAACCTTAGAATTCCTCGTATGATTATAGTTACTTCATCATTCAAATGTGAAATAATTTAGCGTGCTGGTTTTGTGCCTTCGCCTGCCATCATGCTACCTACTTTGTATACGTCATGTGTTTGCCTTTGCCTTGCTTCAATTGTAGGGAAGAGAATTTACGGGCAGCTCTCAACAAAATGGGTGTTAGTGGACATGCATTGGAAGATATAATGGCGAAAGTGAAGAACAGGCATTACCAGGTGCTTTATATGATATAGTAGTACTGGTTAACGGAAGCTTTAGGGAGTCGTAGCTGTGCAATGACAATGTCCACAGGGAGTGTAATTATTAGCTTAATAAAACAATAAGTCGAACTGATCTGACTTTTGGCATAATGAAATATACAGCTAGCTTGCACGATGACCTTCGAAGCAACACATGGTGTCTCATGTGATACTGGAATCAATCATCCAAATCAGTATTTCAGTGAAAGCCAGAAAGTCTTGCGAGCCAAAGTGAGTATTAAGAGTTTTTTCATAAACATGTGCTTAGTTGCTTTTTAGCAACACAACAGTCTTTCCAAGCTAACAAGTGTTACTCGATCCACAGAATCAAACAGCACAGAGCCAATCAGCAGCATAAATTACTCTAACAGAGAGTCCATCTCCAACAAGGTAGCAGGTTTCTATACCACCCTTTTATTCTATTGCATCCTTGCTTGGCATTCTGTCCTCTACTGTTAAGTGTTAACCCTTCAAACAAATCATGACTCAATACAGTTATAATCTGCAATGATAAATAGCAAGGAGCACACTGTTTACTGTTTAGGGCCAGTTGTTTTTAAAGTTATAAATGCTCAAATTTCTCATGTCACTCAACTCTGATAAATTGGAAATTGATGATCTTTCAGACTTGGCTCTCAACAGTCTGATTATTAAGCCCGTTTCTTTTCTTCGACTTTGGAAGCATCACATATATTATGTGCTTGGTAAAATTCTGCATTTCGCGTTAGTTTAAAGTTTAAACTACCCAAGAACATGGAGCCTATTGTATTTGTTGTATTTTGATTTGCCTCGCTTTGTTAGACTGCGTTAGTGGAAATTTCTTTTAATCCTTGGGATAGTATCTTCTAAAACTGTGAACAGAACAGTCTTTGTTTCTAGAATTATGATGGTTTTCTACTAATGATATTGTAATATCTGCACACCAGATTTGTACAGGTAAGCGTCCAATCAAGATATGCACCTGCTGTTGGTGACCAGACGCTGCTGACTGAACTTTGATGCCTTACGGGAGTACGGCTGCTCACGAATTCATGCTGCGGCCTGTCCTGACCAGCAAGCGATGGCGTGACTGTATACTAGTAGTAGAGGCCTAATGTATTGTGGAAACAAAAGGAAGAGATTCCTTGCATATATAGTGGGTGTGCGTGTGCACGCTATAATTTTAGTGAAAAGAATGTAATTTTGCCTTGTACTGTAGCCTGTGATGTAGTACAAACTTGAAGCCAGTATTCGTGGTGGGTCTCAGCTTTGCTGCGGTGAATAAACAGGAATGACGCAAAGGAGATGAAGAGCCCAATGGTGATCAAAATAAGGATGGCTTGGAGCGTGATGGTCGGGCGCAGGAAGAAATGACTGCTATGGCACCTGACTGCCAGACCTTCAGTTGCGCAAAGGCCGCCTCCTGCATTTGCCATTTCCTCTAGTTTGAGTTGAGTATTCGGTCAAGATAAAGTATTGAACCATAAAATAAAATGATTGAAAATACTTGAAATATTTAAAGAACGAATTTTTATAGACTAACGAATGACATTAGAACACATTATGCCATATGTGTACGACTGCAGTCCAACTGTCCAAGTAATGCACTTAGCTGCATATTCAGGACACCATCACCAACACCCCACAAGGCACCTATGAATAGTGGAACCACCGCTGCTCCAAGCACTCCAGAAATGCACGCATGCAGAATAAATTTGCAGAAATCAGACCTGTAAAATAGTAGCAACCAGAATAGGACTATGGCCTGTACAATAGCTCCGACTAACTATAGATGTGGCTGAAAGAAGTCCGGACGTCAAACGTCGAGCGACCAATGAACACTGCAATGCCAGGCATGTTCCAAATGTTATGTAAAACAACAATATGGTCTATTACCATAAGAATCCTATTGCAAAGCTAAATATGCTACTCTTAGAAGAGGGATAATGGCTTGGTTAGCTGCAGATTTTTTCAGCGGTGACTGCATCTGTATGTACTATAGTGCAATGAAATTTTCACTGCAGTTATAGTAAAAAAAGACGATACAGATGCAGCGGCAGTCTCATGAAACGAAGGATCGTTGATCCTTAAGAAGGGCAATAACGTATTTCAACATACCTCCAAATGTGAAATGCGCTGTAGCATTATCTCCTTTCTCATCTCTTCTGGATAGCAAACACATAAAAAAACAATGCCCACAATCATGCAACAAGAGACACAACAAACAACAGATTTTTACCTGTAACACTTCCATCGTCCTGAAGTGATATAAGAACTATGAGTCAAACGATGTGAAAGCTAGAGCTGTTTCTAAAGAACAAACAAAACGAAATGGAATCTCACAAAGCAGTCAAGATGAAGTTAAAGAAAGATCAAATCATGTTACTGTAGTGTATATCATGAACCTCATATTAATTTTTGACACTAAGTATTGGTATCAGGAATCCAGTTCATTAGATTTTAATCGAACAGTTAAGAAAATTTGTAAATTTAGCTCCGATGAGTTTAATAGCTCGCTGGTAGAGCGGCTTGGTGGGGAAAAAATTCTGTGGCATCGATGCCACGTGACATCAGGTATCAACATTATTTAATCAGTGCTTATATTAATCACTCGTAATATCATATAAACTAAAGTTAAGACTCTATGTCACATGGCATCGATGCCACAAAAAATTTTTCCTCTCGGTGAAGCCTTTACCGCCTACCTTGTTCGAGGCCGCCCAGGAAGATTTATTCCCCTTTTAAAAAAAATTCCTCATCAAAGAGGGAGCAATGCTACATTTACGTACGAACCATACGAAATTGTTACGCACTATCTCATATCAAAGTGGAAGAAGTGGGCCCAAACAAGAGGAGAAAAACGTTGTTCGTAAGAATTCTGGGGGACTTGAGTACGTAACTCTAGCATTTCCCTCAAAGAGGAGCCGTCCCCATGTAGTAGCTCACATATCAGCAGCCTCGCGCCCCCAACGAAACCCACGGGCCTTCGCCAGCGAGTCAACGTCAAAATAATTAGGCCAAAACAGAACGACTGTTGGTCCCACTTGTCGGAGAGAGAATAAAGCCCATCGCATTACCCGCGACAAGGCCAGAAAATCCTTCTCCCGCTCCCGTGGCCATGTCGCCCGCCGCCACCTCCCTCGCGGCCGCCGCCGTCACGGGACCGACCGCGCCCGTCCGCCGGAGCCGCTGCCTACCGGTCCGCGTTTCCCCCTCGCCTCGCCGCTCCGTCGCCACGATGGCCGTCTCCGCGCCCGGTTCCGCCGCTAAGGCCTCGTTCCTCGAGCGCCGCGAGTCTGAGCGCGCGCTCCACTTCGTCAAGTACCAGGGCCTCGGAAACGACTTTATCATGGTGCGTAGTCCCAACACCGCCCCCCCCCCCCCCCCCCCCCCCCCCCCCCCCCCCCCACAACACCTGTTTTGGAACTTTCCTCGAGCTATCACACCCCGCGCCATCTATTTAGGGCTGGCCTGCTGCCACAGTTTTCGTGCAAAATGCAATCGCTAATGTTGCTTTTTTTTCTTTCTGATTTCCCTGTGGATTCGTAGGTGGACAATAGGGATTCGTCGGTGCCGAAGGTGACACCGAAGGAGGCGGTTAAGCTGTGCGACCGGAACTTCGGCATTGGCGCTGATGGTGTCATCTTCGTCATGCCTGGGGTCAATGGCGCTGACTACACCATGAGGATCTTCAACTCGGATGGCAGCGAGCCGGAGGTGTGTGTATGCTCATTTCCTCTCACTGCTGTATTTTATAGCGTGGCAGAATTGTTCCTCTCCCATGTTGTGTTCAGTGTCATTTGTCGTGATTCTTCTGGGTAGATGTGTTGATCGTAACTAAGCTTAATGCATTACTAGCCGAGTTCGTAATGTTAGTCATCTCCAGTGGCGTAGCAAGATGAAGAACATGGTAGTTTCTAATGTTAAATTTGTGCTGATTTTATTTTTTTCTTTCCGATCCCTGTGAGCTGTTGCTGGCTGCACAAGGAGAAATGTATATGTGTACTTGTGAAGTTATTCAAATTCTTAAAATGACGCGCAGAAGCAGAATTTAGCCTCCAAATGAACTGTGCTAGCTTCGGGTCTTATAGTCTGCCTAACTTTCAGACTATGTGGACCGAGAACTATACTAATCTAATATATGACTGGAATATATATACTGATTTAATCCATTGGCTAGAATATACTGCAGAAAGTAGTGTACCTATACAGTATACCCTGTTCACAATATTCAGCCCTTCTGGAATGGAATTATGGACATATGCTATATATGTCTCACAGTGTCACTTCTTATCATGCATTGGGTTCTGGGGTAGTTCTCTTATAAATTGTAACTTGTTTTTCCAATCCAAAAACTCCTTTTTAGTCTATGATCAGAGATTTTTCTTCTTCTTTTTGACTAACAATTAAGTAGCCTGAAGAACTGTTCTCTATATCTCAATGTTGCTGACAGTACCTGTCAACCCCTTATTTCTTTTGGTTTCAGATGTGTGGTAATGGAGTCCGTTGCTTTGCTCGATTTATAGCTGAGCTTGAAAATATGCAAGGAACAAACAGGTAACAAATTCATGTATGGAGATTGCAGTATCCTTATAAAAAAATGAAAGAAAAAAAATCCAACTGTAAATTCAATCTGTTTTGCCTGTGGAATACACAAAATATGTGTATTGGACCTTTAGATCGACCTTATTCTAAATTTACAATTAAGCACCAAACCATGAGAATGTCCGCAGTCATAAAGTTGACGATCTAGATGTTTTATTATTCTTTGTGGCCCCTGCAGTTATAGACTTTTCATTTTAATGTTTCAGCTTTACAATTCATACTGGTGCTGGGCTTATCATCCCTGAAATACAGAGTGATGGACAGGTAAATATTTTAACTCATTCATATATTTGCTCTGCTTCCTATAACTTTATAGTGCTATTAGTTTTGCTTGGGCTCAAACGATGCTTATTTTTTTTCCTTTGATCTCTAGCTTTCTTCTAAAGTTTTTTTTCCCCTTGTCCTGCAAGTGATTTTTGAGGTATTTAAAATCTGTTGCATCTTGTGTGCCTGTCGCCACTTTTTTGCTAATACAAAGTTTTATATTAGTGCAATTGTGTATGGTTGTGACTGGATAAAAGTTGTGCGCCATAAAAGTGGAGTGGACCTAACCATATCTAAATAGGTTGTCCTTGAGTATAGCAAGTTTAATGAAATTCAGTATAGATTACTACAATGCTTCGTTAAGCTGTTGAGTGAGAATTCTTTTTGTTGAACATTACTTATTCTCTAGATTTTCAATATTTGCTTGTAAACTTTTAAATTGCTGAAATCCTCTGTCAAGCTATTGCCTTTAGTAGTCAATAGTATGTTCATTTCTTGTGTTATTTCTCACTTTCAAATTCAATCGTTTATATAACTTTGTCGATAGAATTTTACACACTTGCCTTCTTTTCAGGTCAAGGTTGATATGGGTGAGCCCATCCTTTCTGGGCCAGACATCCCTACAGAATTGCCAGCTACCAAGAACGAATCTGTTGTCCAAGCTGAATTAGCCATTGAGGGATTAACATGGCATGTAACATGTGTTAGCATGGGGAATCCTCACTGTGTCACATTTGGCACAAAGGAGTCAAAGGTAATCGGCAGATAGATTGATGAGTTTATTTGGAAATTACCATTACAAAGTGGCTGGAGTAGGAAAATACCATCACAAAGATTCCAAGATGAAAATTACCATCGTTGATTCATTTGACTTGAAAAATACTATTAACGTCAGCTTTGGGGTTAACTTCTAACAGGAAGTAGCAAAAAGTCCTATATATCCTTTGTGATATTTAGTGCAACTAGTAGTATCCCATTTCTTTTATAAATAGCATGACCTTTACATGTTCGAACATGCTCAATTTTTTTTGCGCATACCAATAACATGAATTACAATTAGGATATAAATAGGTGAACATATTATTCAAATGTGAACACTTGGATGGTCCCTTTGTTACTTTATATAAGCACTAGAAATATGGCTCATAATTTGCCTAATGTCATGCCTTATCACCCTTGTAATCACAACAATGATTATATGTATAAAAACAGTAAATTAGTTGAGTCTTCAAGATAATTAAATTGATCATACATAGTTGCTTCTTTATACAATCTGAGAAATGAAAGAAAAAACAACATTAAAAATAGTTAGGGCCTGTTTGGATCCGGCCGACTAATTATTAGTCGAGACTAATAAGTCGGGTCGACTAATTATTAGTCAACTAATTATTAGTCAATTGTCTGTTTGGATGATGGACTAATCCTCCAATGAAATATCTGCTTTGCCCTGACTAATTTCTAGTCCGCATGTGTTTGAAACCGTGCCGAGTTGGATTCTGGGAAAAATATTCAAGGGTAGTTTAGGCAATTTACAGTACCTACGAACTGTTAGTCCCTATTAGTCCCCCTGGATCAACTAATTGGAAAACAATTAGTCTGTGGGTGGATTAAAAATTAGTCTCCCTAGTCCACCTGTTTGGGAGAAAATGATTAATTTTTAGTTGGCAAATAATTAGTCGGCTGCATCCAAACAGGCCCTTAAGTGCATAGTACCATGCATGCTGTGAGATGGGTTGACCGTGAGGATGAGTTCCATTAGATCTAGGTATCAAATAGGCAGGGGTAGTGTGGGGATTTTCAAAAAAATCACTCCATAATACACTAGTTGCGCTTGTTTTGGACAGAAACCGTCACGGTCATAGTATTTTTCAATGTAAACAGCTTAGCAATGGTAATTTTCAATTCCAAAGCTTTGCGATAGTAGTTTCCTATTCTGGCAACTTTGCAATGGTAATTTCCTAATAAACTCTAGATTGATATACCACTAGTATTTTTTGGGGTCAAAACTCAAATTTGACTACCAATTAGCAAATTGCAGCCATGCATGCCACGAATCTATCGATTAGAGTAGCCTTCCATAACGAAACAGTTGAACTGTTTCACATCTCTGTTCAAACTTGGATTTCTTAGCTCCCAAGATAAATTCCAGCTTTCTTAATTTGTTGGTTCAGCATTCTTTATTGCTGTATCTTGTATATCAAACTTTTGACATGAATTGTGCTAGCTTCTTGGTGTTGCTTCTGGCGTTTCATTGTGGTTGAATTATATTATCCTATAGGATCTATATTTTCATAACCGAGATATCCATGTAATCATAGTTCTAACTACAGAGTTTTCTTCCCTGGGCTCCTGCAGGTCTTGCAGGTGGATGATTTAAAACTTAGTGAACTCGGGCCTAAATTTGAGCATCATGAAATGTTTCCTGCTCGCACCAACACAGGTAACTCTTACTTTTATTATTTTGCAATATGCTTCAGCTCATACATACATGAAGCTGGATTTCAATTAAGTAACTTCCTCTCTGCAGAATTTGTACAGGTTTTGTCTAAGTCACACCTCAAAATGCGAGTTTGGGAGCGTGGTGCTGGTATAAGTGACCTTCACTTAGTCTCTTTGAACTTGGATATCATTATTGTATATACAAATTAAATTTAGTTCCTGGTGCCAATATGTTGTCAGAATCAAATTGTGAATTTACAACTCAAATAACTTAGTTTAATCTCTGTGTTTCAGTGATATCTCCTATATTATATATTCATTTGCATACTTAGAGCGGAGATGCAAAATGAACTTTTGACTTTGATTGCAGGAGCAACTCTGGCCTGTGGTACTGGTGCTTGTGCAGTTGTTGTAGCAGCTGTTCTTGAAGGCCGAGCTGATCGGGTTTGTTTTTTTTCTGTGTTTGTAGTTTCCTTTCATACCCACTATACTATTGGTTTCTCCTATATACTATGGATTTTCTTCTATTATTCAGAAATGCGTAGTTGATTTGCCTGGTGGACCATTGGAAATCGAGTGGAGGCAGTCTGATAATCATATTTACATGACTGGTCCTGCAGAGGCCGTCTTTTATGGATCTGTTCTTCACTAGGTCAGTTCTATAAGGTCTTAGATTTATCTGCTTTATATTCAACATTAAGCACTGATTTTAACTGGTAGTATTACCTATGTCCATCATGCAGGCAGTTGGCTATGAAAAGCTGTTGGCCTTGGGAGGTGATGGAGTAGAAAGTGATGAGGTCCTGAAGCTTCAGATTGCAGCATTTCTCAGGGAAAGCCAGCATTTTGTTTATGGATAGTTGGTTCCTTTGTGGTAGGTGCAAGCTCTGTGCTACTTGGTTTTTGTACCAGCCTTTTTTTTTCTAAAGTGATTCATATTTATGGTGGACGACCTTGGTCCCAATCGATGTCTGCTGATCATAAGGAATAATATGGAATAAGGCATGGTTTCAAGCTTTGCCCTCAATTAGTTACATGGATGTTCTTTGCTTTGCTATTCTCCTGGTAGTGCTATTTTATGGCAAGGTTGCTTCCTCCCAGTGTTATTAGGGGCCTTAAAATTCTGATGATAAATGCGAGTAGTACAAGCAGAGGTTTGGAAAATCGCTGTCATTTTTCTTCCGTCAAGAGTCTAATAAAAGAAGGCAGTGTCGGCAATTCTTTAAGAAGGAAAAGATATTAAAAATTTGCATCTGCTCCATTTGCTGGATGCTTCTCTTTTCTGGTCTGGTCAGGTAGCAATTCACCTTGGTGAAATATTGGTCTGGATGTTTCTTGGTGATTAGCCATCGCATGGAGAACGGGAACGACCTGTTAAGGATAGGAATATTGGGGAAAAAATGCACTGCAACTTAAAGACACGATTTCAACACAATCACCATCCTGGAGGATTTAGATGAAAGGGTACGTAAAAGCATGCCCTTCAACCTTCCCAACTTATTTCAAACTCTTGATCATCTGAACTGGTTATCTTAACCATTCTCCATAAAATTAAAGAAATGAATAATAGAAGGAGAGAACAAGTTGAGAAATCTCTTGGTGATGATAGATTTCGTGATCTATTTCAGAATAAATGCTGGGGCATAGTTACCAGATATTTCTTTCATTTATGGAAGAAGATATATAATGAAACATTGGAATAGTAAGTGGATAAAAAATAATAATTCTAGTAAGTGGATAAAAAATAATAATTCTTTCGTTACCGGTCATTTAATAATTTCTTTTGTTACGGATGATATAGTCTATTTCAACTGAATTTTATTTGAGTCCTAGAAAAAACCTCTTGCAGAAGGGAAAGGTTGCGTACAGAAGATCGAAAATGGTTGGAACCCTCCATGTGCAAACAGGAGCTATGTGCATTGGACTGCCTTTTTATTGGATACAAGTCAATAGCTTCATAGTGTAAGATGAAGGAGCTACAACTGCACAGGCTTACAAATCTATTCATCAGTTACCGTAAAATGTAAATATATTCACCAATGCAACCAGATTATACTCTAAAATTGAATTTTGAAAGAGTTGTTCTAGTTGATCAGTGCTATTTCCAGCACGCTCAACCACTTCTGATCAGAGCTGATTTTGTCTCAATTATTGATTTCCTTGAAAGCACAATATGACAGTAATGGTTGGGTCCTGCTGGTCAAGCACTAGCGTTTTATTCAATTGAAAAAAAAAGGACGCACGTTAATATGATGCCTAGCAAGTTCACCAGAAGTAGATGTCTACAAAGTTCTTCTCACCACCTTTTGATTCCATAGTGCAGTGAACGTACTTTTGCCCAGCATGCTTGTCCTTCAAGGCTAATTGCTATTGTGTAAAACTTGCTCAGCTTGCTGAATTCTAGTGCGGATTCCTTTTCTAAGATGCAAAAAATATTAAAAGGCAGCTGGGTCATTCTTTTCTTGACTTGTCATCTCTCAAATTATAGGCCCCGGTAATTCTTTTATAGTGTAAAAAGGTATATGAGCCAGGCATCCGATCTGGAAATATTGCTTTCCGCAAACGAAACATGGGACCTTTGTTTGCTTGCTGCTGCTTTTAGCGTTACAGAAATTCCCTATAGACTACATTTGACATGCTTAGATCAAATTTTTTACTGCATTTCAGAATACCTATATGCACACCTGTTGTCATCCCTTTACTTACCTTGAGGACTACCAGGCCAGGCCAGCAACTCATTCCAAAACTAAGACGGATTACAGGATTAAGAATGATAAAATATTTATCAATGTTACCTATGTACAACGCTGCAGATCAATTGTTGAAATTTATTCTTGAGAACAGTAAAAAGAGTTGTCATTGTTTTGGAACTAATAATTATATTTTACTTCAGCAGTGCAAGAAACTGTCTCAATATTCATATAGCATATATTATTACGTCTTCTTTTCCTTGAAAATATGGTTGTGTCCGCATCATGCAGTGAATAATATAACCTCTACCCCAAAAATAAGCTACATTCTGGGACAAAAGTTGTTTATTTTTTCTGTGTCATGTAGCATATTGCTCATTAGTATTTTGACAGATACCTGTTGTGACCAATGACTGGAAATTTTTGGGCAAAAACTGAAAAAGATGATAGTTGGTATGAAGGATTATAATTTGAGGAAATGCTTCTGAAACCTGATTTACGTTTGAAAAAAACATCTTTCTTTTTGTTAGATTAGATTGCCATACTTTTCGTAGTAGCTTCTAATGACAATCTTTTAGTCTCCCAATCCCATGGCTCGCAACTTGCCAACGTGGTACTATGGGAAAGCTGTAAAATACATTGAGACTGCACCTCTACAGGAGCACTAACTTGACTATCCAATTGGCTTCTTTCGGTTATTTTTTCTTTGCATTGGGTCATCAACAAGCAGCCCACTTATTCTGCTTTAGACGGATAAAAGTAACCAATAGCTTCACCTTACCGGCAGCCTCCACTTTCACCATGTAAAATCATCTAATCATATTAGTACATTTTATTCATAAACCAACAGGAAAAGTTTCACCAGTGACAACTGATTGTGTTATGAATACAGAGTACTCTTTGCCCTTTCGTACCCTAATAAGAGTCAAGAACAAAGTGACACATTCTTGTCTTGCACACTACATAGATGCAATATAGAGATAATGCATAGAGAAGGCTTGTTTCAACCCAAGCACGTCACTTCTTCCAGGTAGATATGTAACAGAGTAATCTGACCCCATGCAACTGGGCCAGTGTAACAGCTTCAAAAACAGGGGCCAGCTCCTTCACCGTAACCAAACTGCTGTGCCATCTTGATCTCGTCGTCCATCTTCCAGCAAGCCTCAGGGTAGTAGTAATCCCCAGCCGATGGCGGCAGAGGTCCGGGGAGGCTGCTGCTGCTGCTGCAAGGAAGATCCTGCAGCTTCAGTCCATCGAAACCGGTCACCGGGTGCGGCGCCTCCGGTTCGTCAACCTCCAACCAGAACTGATCCAAGGGGTACACTTCCATGTCAGGAGGAGTGCCCTTCAGGATGCTTGTGATGCAGCCGCTGCCGCCGTGAAGCTCCTGACCCTCTGCTCCGATGATCGGTGGCGTGTCCGGGTAGCAGGACTGGTAAGTAAGCGATGACGAGGACGATGACGGCGACATGTTCCTCTTCCTTTCCTGTGCTTTCTTCCTCATGTGCGTCCTCCAGTAGTTCTTGATCTCGTTGTCGGTACGGCCCGGCAAGCGCCGAGCTATCCTGGACCACCTGGTGAGGACAAATTTATCAAACGTATATCATTGGCAGCAGTAAAATTTAAGCTCTCTCTGTTGTTTGAACCATGCTTTAACTTTAAATCAACTTTAAAAAAAAAAAAGCAAACCTGTTTCCCCAGCGAGCATGAAGCTCGAGGATGAGGCGCTCTTCATGGGGAGTCATGCGGCCGCGCTTGAGGCCAGGGTGGAGGTAGTTCACCCACCGCAGGCGGCAGCTCTTGCCTGTCCGGTTGAGCCCTGCACGGATGTTCCGAGGAAGGAGAAGACGGAGGAAGAAGAAGACCGGTCAGTGGAGACGACACACGTCGTCGCTGCGAACTTCGCTCGAAAGACTGAATAATTTAGCTACCTAAGTGCTGGATCCCCCACCCCTCAAACCTGATACTTTGGCAATGAAATCCCAACGACGTTCACCGAACAGACGGACAGTGCATACCAGTTGCAGGTCCTCCTGCTCTGTCCACGGCCCCTTTCTCGTCTCCTCTCTCACCGTCACCATGGCTACGTACACCCTGCGAAACGATACGATACGCCGGCGGCGAGCAAGCAAGCTAGCACGCACGGCCCTGCCCTAACGCTGCTCGCTCCTACCTTGTATCGGCCAGGAGCCGGTCTTCTTGCTCTTCTTCCTCTGCGTGCCTGTTGGATCCAGTTTCAGGAGTGTATCCGTGATGAACTCCAGTATGGCTCAAGGAAGAAGAAGAAGAAGAAGCAGGAGAGGGAGAAGGGAAAGCTAGTTCATAGAGGAGCGAGGCACTTTGTCTTGCAGGCTTGGTGGTGGCTTTTGCCGCTCATTTATAGGTAAGAGAGAGTGGAGGAGGTTCTTGGTGGCCAGGTGATGCCGATGCGTGGTGGGTGTGATTTCGCGCTCCCTAAAGATCCTCTCCTACATCGCATCACTTGGGTTTGCCCTCTGATTCTATGGCCCATAAAAGTAGCTTTCTTATTGTCTCTTGTTGCTGCTGCTGCTGTTCATATGTTTGTTTTGAAAATTCATATTTGTACATGTTAGGACGTCCACTTTACTAGCAATTGGAGAATATGTAGCAGTATATGCTTTTGCTCTTTGCTTGCAAAGCACACAGGAATGTTGGAGCACCATTTATATAGGTAAGTCAATATTATATTTCAAAATTCATGGCAGTCGCTATATGTTTATCTATGTATGTATATAGTATATATATCTTACTCATGACATTTCCTGAATTTGTTCTCCATGACCTTCTTGTTACTTTCTAAAAATATTTCCTGTGAAACTTTCACAATCAATATTCGTTCTTATCGAAGTTTATCTGCATGTTCTAATTAGAGAACTGCTGAGTCCGGGTTTTACTTTGCGAGTTACAGCCTCTTACCACCTACATGCTGTAACAGTGGACCTATAAAATACCGGTCAGCCGGAACTGTCTACTACTATTCCTATGTTAAATTTTTTTTAGTAATATGGTATCTTTTTCTTCACACAGTATAGTTTAATATGCCTGTTGTTTTCTATCCTATTTCTTCTATAGGGTGGAATTTATTTTATACTTCTCAAAACTGAAAAGTCAATGTGCTTATCAACTTTTGAGTGCTTTTCTTTAGACCCCCTACGCATAGTTCAACTATAAGTAGCATTGTATTTCGCTCTTTTTGTACAAGATTGATGTTATTTTATCTTTTGTCAAAAGACTTGTGGAATCAATCATGATGGGCAGCTCCCATGAATCCAAAGGGAGGTCTATAAAGTAGAGCCTTTCGAGTTGCAAATCTTCTATGGGTTTCCAACGTTGAAACGCTATTGTACATGTGAACCAGAATTCCATGGTGGCGTTGTCCTTGAAATCGTCTGCTGAGAGCAGAAATATACTCCTTCCAGGATTATTCTGAGTACGGTTAGAAAACTAAGCTCAGAATTTCAGCTAAGTAAATCCAGAGCGAATAAAAGTTCACCTAGGAGCGAGACAGAGACAGAGAAGTATCGAGGAGAAGAGAGAAATATGTTTTAAAAAGTTAGAATGCCATTTATAAGAAAACAAATTTTGAATCATGAACGGAGGGGGTTATAGTATTAACCGGCTAGCTACTTTGCTCACTACTAGCTACTGGAAGTGGGCACCTTCTTCTTAGCACAAAGGCTGCATCTGGTTTCTTCCATATTTTTTTGGTGCCCTGACGCGAAAAGCACTATCCTTTCTGCCACCCGTTATCATTGGCACAGCGGACTCCATCCACCCCTCCTTTTGTGTCAGCCGTTATCACGAGCTTGAAGAAAGGATCTTACGCCATGTTCACAGCAGCTACTGCTACTGTGCGAGTGAGTGCCTGCGACCGACCTGTCCTTATAACGACGAGGCCGACGAAGCGACCCTTTTCTTCCTCCGGCCGGCAAGCCTTTCCATGCGTCGTCGTCGTCGTCGACAGTCAGCTGACCTCAGTTTTGGACGATGGTTCATCATTCCTCTTATCTGTTGGACAGCTGAAACGTTGCGAAAATGTCTGAAAGCTTTGATCGCTCTCGTCTGCTTTTGCATGTTTGGTGGTGCTGTCAGGTCAACGTTTGTGTATACTCTCCCTCAATCCATGCAATGCATGCAATATCTCTCTCCAAGTGAAAAATTATCAGGATGCATATGCATGATATGTTATGACCCGGATGGTCGGATGTTACTTAGGACGTGCTGCTCCTTTTTCTGCTATCTTTACGTATACATAGTTATATATAGTTACGGAGCAATCCGTGGTCATCTCGGTTCTAAGTGGTTTCTCTTTTGCTGGCATCACCTGTGATCGATGAGGTATTATTCATTCATTAGATGGATCTGAATGGGTTTTCCTGCCTGCACAGCTAGCGCCACGTCGACTCCGGAACAGTGGCGAGGGGTCGAAGATTAGAGGGCCGCCGATCATAAAGAAACTGTTCATCTCTGGGACCTAACTTCTCCATCACCACCACCTGCACGCTGCACTGCACACCAATTGTTCGTTTGTTTTTCCTCCTCCTGAAAAAGAAGGACTGGCTTTCGTTAATGGAAAGGAACGACGAGATTTCGTGTGGCGTGAGAGGCTCAACTCTCAGCTTGGGTGGCCACGAGAAAGTCGTGCATGGGCCAAGATGACGGAGACGAAGGAGCGAGCTCTGACGTGGAGGCCACCGAGCTGCGATGGAGTCTGTTCCACCACTTGAACCGCGGCGGCCATGGCCATGGCCGCCGGCGCGCCGCTCACCGGTCGCCACCGTTTTTACCTTGGCGCCTACCTTTTGGACGCTCCTCCGAGCACCGCGCCGCTGTTCCGTCCCACTACAAGGAACGCCTTTATCTCCCTCCATCGTTTCTGCTTGTTGTTTTGCTGCGTCGGTTGGACTTGGACCTCCCTCTCTCGCTCCTTCGCCCTGTCGGGCCCGTGCATGGTCACCCACCTGGGAGGTCAGGAGGAGGACGAGGGCCCTGCTTCTTCTTCCTCTGGCAGCAGCGGCGCCATGCACGGCCGTACGTCAGGAACGGTCGGCTCGTCAGTCATATCTCATCATCGGCGCGACGACGGCGGCGGCGGTCTTCGATTCAGTGCCCATCGAGTGCGCCGTGGAAAGGAGATCTTTCTGTGCAGCTGTAATTAGCAGTGTCATCGATCGATCTGCGACGCCATGCTCCGATCCTCCCATGCTGCCATGCATGACTCGCCTGGCTAGCTTCCTGCACTGCACGCAGAGAAATTTCTACAGAACACTACTCCCTCCGGTATCTTGCTGGATTTTACCACACGCCGGAGCATCTTACTAGCACTGCGCATCGATGGCGAGAGAGAGTCAGTCAACTGTTCATCTCCTTCCTTTTTCTGACACCGACTGTGTCCTGAGACGCTGAGCGACTGCTCATGGCCACAAAAGGCCGTCGTCAGCCAGTGTGGTCATCAGCGCCCCACGGGTACTCGATCGGGCTCTTTTCGCAGGCCTCGCTCGATCGCCACCTGTTTCTTGTGCCGACTATCCAATCACTCGATCCAAAACTATGCGGAGTATCGATTTACTCCATCGGATCGATCAAAAAACATAAACATTTATACGCATGAGTTTCATTGCAAACGTGGGCGTTTAATTAGAAACAACCAGAAAAGTTTAGGATGGAGGGAGTACTATAACTATAACGATAACGTTATCAATCACAGGTAATCAGTAGCGCAATGGACTCTTGATGCAGTTTGAAATAATTCGCTCCGATCCTCTTGAATGCGCTTCTGCTGATTTGTGACACATGCTTTGCGTTTCCCGTGTCCTAGTCTTCGATTTATCGGAGAATTATTGTGCGTGTGCTGTAGCACCACACTGCTCTCCCTTTTGACGAAATGCGCACAAGAAAGATACCCTGGTTTTTCTTAGGGCCGCCAAAAGAGCGACCTGCACACGGACTGTTGTGTGAAAAGGAAATTTAATTATATTCTAATAAGGGCACTAAGTTTTGCACTACTACTTATTACGCCCTTTTGCTTTAGAGAATGAATCCCTTTCGTGGGCTGCACAACCGATTCTTTTCGTTTCACAGAAACTGAAGAATCGTATGTCATTTTCTGGTAATTACCGTGAAGGTTCCTCGTGCCTCGCATGAAAGCATGTATTACCTCACGGGAAAAATCCATTTTCTGACAGTGCTTCTACATATGTCATCTTGAATCTCTTGCACTTGTTTCCATCTGTCATGGTGTTAGCTGGAACAACAAGAGTCTCATCCTGCTCTCGGAGACGATGGAAGTGACGACGGCTCTTTCAGCTCATCAAGCGTCACCTGAAGACGCCGACCGACCGATCGATTTGGATGGGTCGCTCAGAGTCAGATTACGACGGACATTAGTAGGAGTTCCGTGCTGGTTAACCTCTCTATTACCAACCGTCAGCGCCTGATCCATTCTAGTGTACTACCGTGAAGGCCTGGTCTCTCGATCCGATCGATCTCGGGCACGTGTCCGTGACAGCGACATGCGGAACGCTGCCACCCCTCCGATGGCTCGAGAAAAGTTGATGGCGATCGTACGCCGGGGGATCGGAGAGTTGTGATTTTCCTTCTCAATTCTGATTCGCGGAGCGAGCGCCAGTGGTGGCAACGTGGTAATTAAATTGGCAACACGTTGATAAATGACGTGGCGTGTCCTCCATAAAGAGGAAAAGTATATAGAGACAAAGGAAATAAGCAAACAGTAAATGACGTGACGTGAAAGGCCGGGCGGCCGGCCGCATGAACAGTGGCGAAGCTAGCGACGTGACCGTCCGAGTGCGATCGAACGCATATGTTTTATTTTAGATGTGTCATGTAAGGTGAAAATAAGAAACTGTTCGCTGAAATTATACTTTCCTAGCGGGCCGGGATGGACCAGCATTAACGCACCTCGTTGACCTTGCTCCAACAGGTCGTGGCGTGGGTGGAGTAATATCGGCTTGGTTTGTGTTCATAACTTCGTGTCAAGGTCAGCTTTGCTAAAATCAGTTTGGCCCACGAGTTCAGTCTGGAATTGGTTTCGTGTATAGTTAGGTGGTGCATCTTTGATCATGTCTAATGCATCTCGTTGCCGTTTCTTGGCTAACTACGGGGAGTATGTGTAACGATCAAGTTTTCACTTACCTTTTAAAAAGTCTCGATCTCTCGTGACATTGTCAATCCCAGAAGTTTGGCAATCACGATATCACAAACGATCAATCAAGAAACCATAACAGAAATATTAAACAAGAAACAAATTAAAAAATAGTATATCAGAGTGAAATTATTAGAATAAAATCCTCTAAAGGGGTTCATCGGCACGCAGGCCGGAAATATCTCAGAGCAGATATATCACTATCGTGTATTCGACAAAAGCAACAGCGGAAGCATCTTTATGGCAGCGGTAGTGAACCTCCTCTACACAGGCTAGCTCGAGCGCAGGAGCGGACGTCACGGACCGTCAGAGACGTAGTCGAAGTCGAAGCTGAGCGTATCCTCTGAAAACAACAAATTAGAAAGCCGTGAGTACGAATACTCAGCAAACCGCGTACTACCTAACAACAATGTATGCATGCAAATAGTTTCAAGGGTAAAGGCATGGCTCAAGTGCTAAATGCAAGTTTAAAATATTTATTTTATTTAAAGATGCAAGAAAGCTTTTATTTTCAAACTTGTCAAATTTTATTATCTTGCCCCGCAGAGATCTCTGTTATCTCGGACGGGGGTTCATTTTAATGCCGATGTAATCTCCACACTCGGCCACAGCTCAAAGCCCGGAGTCAAAAACATTTGAAAAAGAAGAGGAGAAAGAAAAACAAAGCTACTCAACGAGAAGCACAACTCAGGGTGGTGTCCTTCCAAAAAGACGTGGCAATGCGCGTCGACTAAAACTCTGCAGAGGTTATGCACCTGAACCCACGGGATGCGTCATCGGGAACTACTGTCGTAGCCCCGACGAACACACAAGACCCGTCCACAAGCTTTAACTGGCGTCATCCGTCCTCCAGGATAGGGATCCCAAAAGCCTACGCAATTAGGTCCTGAAGTTGTGAAGAGCCTACCACTGATCAGGTGGGGTATCTCGATCTCATATGGGGAGTCAGAGCTCTACACCACACTAACACTACACCGCCAACCCACGGGTAAACAAACCAGTCTCGACAAGCTTCAAGATCAAGCCAACTGCCCATACAGGGTAACGTGGTGTGCATGGTTGTCAACTGAGCGTACAAGGCTCAAAGGACTCGGTCCTTAATTGCCGGGGCAGGCACCAACTCCAACCTCAACGCTAACAACAAGTCTCACGGAAAGATCCCAACCCGGATCTTCCCGTTGTACCCGCAACAGGTACGCCCACAGGGACTTCCCAAAAGTCCTCTAACTCTTCATATTCCAACCTGCCCCCGCTAGATAGTTATGTACAGTTATTTGCAATACACACACATTTGAAGCACAGTTCAAAAGCATTTAACACAAATTCCATTTTATAGTGATAGGTGTGAGATAAAAAAAAATAAATGCGACTAAGTATGGCTAAGCATAAAAGTAAAACAAATGTACTAAAGCCGTCCTAGGGTTGATATTTGTGGAACAGCAAACAGGCACGGCTTAGGAATGTTGCTAGCACATTTTAAAATAGTTGGCATGCAAATTAGGGTTGTAAACAAAACATGCAGTTTAAAATACTGGGTACAAAGTGATCAAGGAACGCGGCTTGTCTGGCAAATTGAGATCGAAGTCGAGATC
Source organism: Zoysia japonica (assembly GCA_001602275.1). Lineage (NCBI taxonomy): Eukaryota > Viridiplantae > Streptophyta > Magnoliopsida > Poales > Poaceae > Zoysia > Zoysia japonica. The sequence continues at coordinate 429,021 of BCLF01000128.1, forward strand.
CGGATCGTCGAACTGAGCTGGCTCGCAGAACTCCTCCTCAGGGACAGCAGCTAATCACAACACGAACAAGAGGGATTAGACACTAATTACGCGACAAAGAATAGAACCGGAAATTGAATCTAAATCGAAATTACTAGACTAAACGCGCGCAAAACGTTTCCCGGAACAACTCTACACGATAAACGAGACGAGACTAATTAACGGAACAATTTCGGGATTAAACGGAGATCAAACGAAGTTCTCCGAAATTGTAGATAATCGAGACCACAAGGATTTAGATAAATTGCAGAATAATTAATCGCAGATTAAAATAGCAATTAATCTACAATTAATCGGAACGGAAAATGAATTCAAGAGAGAGAGGAATTTCTCACCACGAAATTGGAAGTCAGAGATCGGAAATCGGAAAAACCGAAGAGCAGAACCGGGACCGGAGAGGGACGATGTCGGGCGTCAGACACCGATGACGCGCGGTGACGGAAGACGGCAGCAGGCGAATCAACTCGGCTGGGACGGCGGGGACCAGCGCACTCCAGCAGCGACCGAGACACCAGGACAGTGATCGAGTTGACGGCGACGCAGTCGGCACCAGGACGGCATGCGCCACACGGACCAACGGATCGTGCGGGGTTGCCTTCGGACCGGAGGACGTCGCGCGGGGCTCGACTGGGGCGGCTGCAGTCTTCGGCGCTAGCTGACAACGACCCGTGGACGACGCAGAGACCGAGACGAGCGGCGACGCGGGCTTCGGGGCGACTCGGCGCTGGATCCAGCGGACGGCTGCTGGCGACGTTGACGCGCGACTCGAGGAATCGGTGCGGCGACGCGATCCACGGCGCGGAGGGCGAGATCGGCGCAGAAAACTCGGTCGCGAGGCAGGAAAATTGAAGAGCGGCGGCGCGGAAATCGGGGTGAGCAGGAGGGGAGAGAAAAAGTGGTTAGGGATTTCTCTGGACAAATAGAGAGGGGTAAAGGGATTAGGATTAAGGGGTATTTATAGTAGGGGAAAATGAATAGGGTTAGAAATAAATCTGAAAATTTAATTGGAAATTGCGAAATAATTTAAAAAGGCTGAAAAGATTAATTCGGGAAAAATATTTAGAGACTCGAAAATTAATTAGAGAAATCCGGAAAATAAATTTAGTCAAACGTAAAAATTATGCGGACTAAATTATTCCGGCACTGGATTAATTTAGATAAAATGATTGCGGATTGGACAGAACGAGATTCGGAACGAATGATTTTTTTTGAACGGAACGCAAAATTGAGACAAACAATTAAATTAGAACGAAATTGGGGATAAATTGCTGCTTTATTCAATTCGAATTTTACGGGATGTTACAGACTCCCCCCCTTACAGGATCTCGTCCTCGAGATCAAGAAGCGAACTCAAACAGATAGGGGAACTCCTGCCTCAGATCATCTTCCTTCTCCCAGGTAGCCTCTCGCTCAGTGTGGTTGCTCCACTGAACTTTGAGAAACTTGATTTTGTACTTCCGCGTTTCCTTGAACGCCTCATCAAGAATCTTCACCGGGTACTCTAAGTACTCGAGCGTGTCCTTAATATCCAAAGCATCAGAGACAACTCGCTCCTCCGGCACTCGAAGGCACTTCTTCAAGTGAGATACGTGGAACACCGGATGCACATCCGCAAGCTCGAATGGCAAGTCCAACCTGTAAGCAAGATCACCGATCTTCCTGAGAATTCGGAAAGGTCCAACAAACCTCGGAGCCAACTTCCCTCGGACATGGAAGCGACGCGTGCCACGAAGAGGTGACACCTTGAGATACACCCAATCATCAACCTCGAAAGAAAGGGGTCTCCTCCTCTTATCCGCATAGCTCTTCTGACGGCTCTGAGCAACCCGAAGATGCTCTCTGACCTTCTCAACCTTCTCCTCAGCAGCTCGGATAGAATCAGGACCAAAGAAAGATCTCTCACCAACCTCTGACCACATGAGCGGGGTACGGCATCTCCTACCATACAACGCCTCAAAAGGTGATATACCCAAACTGGCCTGAAAGCTGTTGTTGTAAGAGAACTCCGTAAAAGAAAGACTGTCCTCCCAGCTCTGGCCATAGGTGATCACGCAAGCTCTCAACATATCCTCCAGAATCTGGTTCACACGCTCTGTCTGACCATCTGTCTGAGGATGATAAGCTGAACCGTACACCAGGTGTGTACCCATAGCCTCATGCAAACTCCTCCAGAACCTCGCGGTAAACTGAGGACCGCGATCAGACAGAATGCTCCTCGGTGCACCATGCAACCTCACAATGTGATCAATGTACAGCTTGGCCAACTGATCAACTGAGTACCTCTCATTCACAGGAATGAAATGAGCGGTCTTAGTCAATCGATCCACCACCACCACCAAGATAGCATTATGGCAACGCGACGTCAACGGTAAACCCGTAATGAAGTCTATACTGATGTCATCCCACTTTCAGAAAGGAATCGACAGCGGCTTCAGCAATCCAGTTGGCCTCTGGTGCTCAGCCTTAACTCGCCGACAAACATCACACAAGGTAACATACTCAGCAATGTCTGCCTTCATGCCAACCCACCAGAAACGAGTCTTCAGATCCTCGAACATTTTGGTGCAACCTGGGTGGATAGAGAACCTCGAATCATGAGCCTTTCTGAGAATAGCATCCCGCAACTCTGGCACTCTGGGAACACAGATACGGTCCTCAAACCATAAAGCTCCCTGCTGATCCACACGGAAACCCGGTGCTTTGCCTCTCCTCATCTTCTTTAAGATCGACTGAACCTCTCTATCAAGCCTCTGAGCAGACTTGATCTCCTCAATCAACAACGGCTGCAACCTGAGCTCACACACGAAACCCTGAGGAACAATCTCAACTCTCAAACTGGCCAGATCTGCAAGAATCTCTGACTGCTCAGACAACAAAGAAGAACAATAAGCCTTACGACTTAAAGCATCGGCTACCACATTGGCTTTACCCGGGTGATAGTTAATGCTAAGATCGTAATCCTTGATCAACTCAAGCCACCTCCTCTGCCTCATGTTCAGTTCTGACTAGGTGAAGATGTACTTGAGACTCTTGTGATCGGTGAAGATCTCGCATCTGTTGCCGAACAGGTAATGCCTTCAAATCTTCAAAGCATGCACAACAGCTGCCAACTCAAGATCATGCGTCGGATAGTTCAACTCATGCTTCTTCAACTGCCTCGAAGCATAGCAAACCACCTTCTTGTTCTGCATCAGCACACAACCCAAACCCTGACGGGAAGCATCACAGAAAACCTGAAAGTCCTGGTGAATATCCGGCAAGGTCAGAACAGGCGCAGATGTCAGCCTCATCTTCAGCTCCTGAAAACTCCTCTCACAAGCATCCGACCAGACAAACGGCACACCTAACTGAGTCAACTCGGTCATAGGCTTAGCAATCCTGGAGAAGTTCTCAATGAATCGACGATAGTAACCTGCCAATCCAAGAAAACTCTTCACCTCAGAAACTGACCTCGGAGACTCCCACTCCACAACAGCCTTGACCTTCTCAGGATCAACGGAAATGCCCTCAGCTGTGACAACATGATCGAGAAAAGCAACCTTCTCAAGCCAAAACTTGCACTTGCTGAACTTGGCATACAGCTGATGAGATTTCAACCTCCCAAGCACAACTCTCAGGTGCTGCTCATGCTCTTCAGCTGACTTGGAATAGACGAGAATATCATCAATGAAAACCACCACGAACTTATCCAGCTCAGCCATGAACACCTTGTTCATCATGTTCATGAAGTAGGCAGGGGCATTAGTGAGTCCAAAAGAAACGACCAGGAACTCATAAGACCCATACCTCGTCACGAACGAAGTCTTCGGAATGTCAGAAGGTCGAATCTTCATCTGGTGATACCCCGATCTCAAATCAATCGAGAAAAAGAACTTCGCACACTTCAACTGATCAAACAGATCATCGATCCTCGACAAAGGGTACTTGTTCTTTATCGTCACCTCGTTCAAAGAACGATAGTCAACGCACATGCGCATTGACCCATCCTTCTTCTTCACGAATAGCACTGGGGCTCCCCACGGTGAAGCACTCGACCGAATGAACCCTTTACTCAAGAGCTCATCAATGTGCTCCTTAAGTAAAGCAAGCTCATCAGAAGACATCCGATACAGCCGCTTGGCAATCGGCGCGGTACCAGGAAGAAGATCGATCATGAACTCAACATCTCGATCTGGAGGATGTCCCGGCAACTCATCGGGAAACACCTCTGAAAACTCACGAACAACAGGAATCTGCTCCAAAGATAGCTCCTGCAAGCTGCAAACTGAAGGTGGAACTTTGGACGTTCTAGGCGCACACACCACTCGAACACCGTGGTGGTTGACCAAAGACACAACCCTCTCAGCACAAGTGATGACTCCCTCGTGCCTCGCTAGCCAATCCATCCCCAAGATGACATCAATGTCACGCGAGGGAAGGACGATGAGATCGGCTAGGAAAACCACACCCTCTATCAAGATCCGAACACCTCTACACTCAACACGACTCTTGTAGACTCCAAGAGGTGAAGTGGTAAGTGTAGGTATAGCTAAGAGTGAGGTAGGAAGACTGTGTGTAGACGCAAACGCCGACGACACAAACGAGTACGTTGCCCCCGAGTCGAACAAAACCGTCGCTAGGTGAGAGTGAACCAAGAACTCACCAACGACGACGTCCGGCGCCTCCTGAGCCTCCTCCATCGAGATGTGGTTCAGGCGGCTGCGCGTGACGCTCGGCTGAGCAGCGCCACGGCCCGCTGAACGCACTCCTCGTCCTCCCGACTGGTGCGGTGGCCTAGCGGGAGTGGCAAACTGAGCACCACCTCCCCCAGGTCTCTGCTGCTGGCGCCTCGAACACTGAAACGCCTTGTGACCCTCCTGGCCACACTCGAAGCAGCGAACCGAGGGCTGACCCTCTGTCGGACGGAAAGAGGACTGCTGCTGCTGGAAGGCACCTCTCTGGCGCTGAGAACTCTGCTGCTGGACTGAAACTGGAGCAGGAGCAGTGGATCGGGCGAAGGTGGACTGTCACGATCCCTGCTGGAAAGAACCACTGAAACGCTGACGCTGCGAAGCCTCACGACTGGGTCCCTGGCCAAGAGCTCTCCTCTTAGCATCTCTGGACCGGTCGAGCTTCTGAAGTGACACCTCCAAAGCTAGGCATCTGTCAATCAGCTCACGAAGGGTCCTCTGAACACCTCCGTCCAGGTACGAAAGCATATCAAGACGTAGGCCCTTGCGGAACCAGTACATCTTACGACGCTCAGTCGAGACCTCCTCAGGTGCAAAATGACTCAGCTGAGTGAAGCGGTTGGCGTACTCGGTGACAGTCATACTCCCCTGACGAAGAGTACGGAACTCCTCCGCCTTCGCCTCTATGGCTCCCTCTGAGATATGGAAACCACGGAAGGCGGTGACGAAGTCGTCCCAAGTGAACAGCTCAGGCTCGTCAAGTGTGGCGTATAGAGTGTCCCACCAAGCACCAGCTGCACCTGTCAACTGGTGTGCTGCCAGACGAACTGCCTCCTGGTCGTCACACTGAATTAGGTCCAGCTTCTTCTCGATATCTCTGAGCCAGTCGTCAGCATCCAGAGGATCGACTGCACGGTCAAAAGTAGGAGGGCGCATGTTCAGAAACATCGCCATGCGAGAACCGGCTGACTGGTGGTACGGTGCTGCGTCAGAAGCAGGAGCACGACCACGAGGCTGCTGCTGTGACTGCTCGACAATACGCTCAAGCAGAAGCGTTTGTCGAGCCATCACCTCCGCCAGGTTCGGAGCAGCTGGAAGCTCCTCACCAGGCGCGGCAACTCCAGCAGGCTCAACATCAGGGTCCATGGCATCTCCTCTGCCACGACCTCCGGCCTGAGGGGCTGGGGCTCCAGCACGGCCACGCCCACGGCCACGCCCTCGACCAACGCCAGGCGCGTCAGCCGCAGGTGGTACTGGTACACGGCCTCCAGCGCCGCGACCATGACCTCTGGGGACAGCACCTCGACCACGCCCAGTGGGTGGCGGTACCTCAGGGTCCTCCAGAGCGGCCTCCTCAAAACGAACGTGAAGGTGTCCAGACCTCCTCAAAGCCATCTGTTGCAGGAAAACAATTCTGATCAGAAAGATAGCATTAGCAGAAACAGAATTACTGAAGAAGATAGAAAGCGAGCGGATTAGAACGATAATATCTAAACAAGCTCTATTCTAAACAAACAAGACTTCCACCAAGCAATCGACGAGATTTACAAAAACAACTTTCACGATGAAGGTTTGTTAGCAGATTAGGAACTCTAGAATTAATCCTTATTTACGTCCGGTTCTACGGTTACGCTCCTACGGTCAAGTATGGCTCTGATACCACTCTGTAACATCCCAAGCCCGGAATACGGCTCCAGACCCGCTCGCACGCCGTGCGGGTCTCACCTCGCAGAATAACTGCTTACGCTTTCGTCCTCGCTTCGCGTAAAAGGGTTAACCCGAGTTATTCTACATTCCACGGCCGGGTATTTAAATTGTTCTCTACCCCCTCAAATTCTCCATGTGTTCCCACACTATCCCATTCCACTCTGGGCCTTTTTCTTTATTGGGCTGGGATTTCACATTCTCCCCCCTCAAGACTCAACGTCCTCGTTGAGGAGTGGGTCAATTTACCCTTTCGGGACAGATATATCCAGGATCTCCTCTCTTGGCCACGTCTGTAGGCCCAGTGCCGGTATACGTGTCATGCTGTGTCCACGTTGGGCCCATGCGCCATGCACACCGTACCCGCGCCCCTGGCACGTACACGCCCGTGAAACAGCGAGAGTCGGCTCTGATACCACCCGTAACGACCGGGTTTTCACTTACCTTTCGATAAGTCCCGATCTCTAGTGACATTGCCAATCCCAGGAGTTTGGCAATCACGATATCACAAGCGATCAATCAAGAAGCCATAACAGAAATATTAAACAAGAAACAAATTAGGAAATAGTAGATCAGAGTGAAATTATTAGAATAAAATCCTCCAAAGGGGTCCATCGACACGCAGGCCGGAAATATCTCAGAGCAGATATATCACCATCGTGTATTCGACAAAAGTAACAGCGGAAGCATCTTCATGGCAGCACTAGCGAACCTCCTCCACACAGGCTAGCTTGAGCGCAGGAGCGGACGTCATGGACCGTCAGAGACGTAGTCGAAGTCGAAGCTGAGCGTATCCTCTGAAAACAATAAATTAGAAAGCCGTGAATACGAATACTCAGCAAACTGCGTACTACCTAACAACAATGTATGCATGCAAATAGTTTCAAGGGTAAAGGCATGGCTCAAGTGCTAAATGCAAGTTTAAAACATTTATTTTATTTAAAGATGCAAGAAAGCTTTTATTTTCAAACTTGTCAAATTTTATTATCTTGCCCCGCAGAGATCTCCGTTATCTCGGACGGGGGTTCATTTTAATGCCGATGTAATCTCCACACTCGGCCACAGCTCAAAGGCCGGAGTCAAAAACATTTGAAAAAGAAGAGGAGGAAGAAAAACAAAGCTACTCAACGAGGAGGAGCACAACTCAGGGTGGTGTCCTTCCAAAAGGACGTGGCAATGCGCATCGACTAAAACTCTGCAGAGGTTATGCATCTAGACCCACGGGATGCGTCATCGGGAACTACCGTCGTAGCCCCGACGAACACACAAGACCCGTCCACAAGCTTTAACTGGCGTCATCCGTCCTCCAGAATAGAGATCCCAAAAGCCTACGCAATCAGGTCCTAAAGTTGTGAAGAGCCTACCACTGATCAGGTGGGGTATCTCGATCTCATGTGAGGAGTCAGAGCTCTACACCACACTAACACTACACCACCAACCCACGGGTAAACAAACCAGTCTCGGCAAGCTTCAAGATCAAGCCAACTGCCCATACAGGGTAACGTGGTGTGCATGGTTGTCAACTGAGCGTACAAGGCTCGAAGGACTCGGTCCTTAATTGCCGGGGCAGGCACCAACTCCAACCTCAACGTCAACAACAAGTCTCACGGAAAGATCCCAGCCCGGATCTTCCTGTTGTACCCGCAACAGGTACACCCACAGAGACTTTCAAAAGTCTCCTAGCTCCTCATACTCCAACCTGCCCCCGCTAAATAGTTATGTACAGTTATTTGAAATACACACACATTTGAACCACAGTTCAAAAGCATTTAACACAAATTCTATTTTATAGTGATAGGTGTGAGATAAAAAAAATAAATGCGACTAAGCATGGCTAAGCATAAAAGTAAAACAAATGTACTAAAACAGTCATAGGGTTGATATTTGTGGAACAACAAACAGCCACGGCTTAGGAATGTTGCTAGCACATTTTAAAATAGTTGGCATGCAAATTAGGGTTGTAAACAAAACATGCAGTTTAAAATACTGGGTACAAAGTGATCAAGGAACGCGGCTTACCTGACATATCGGGATCGAAGTCGGGATCCGGATCGTCGAACTGAGCTGGCTCGCAGAACTCCTCCTCAGGGACAGCAGCTAATCACAACACGAACAAGAGAGATTAGACACTAATTACGCGACAAAGAATAGAACCGAAAATTGAATCTAAATCGAAATTATTAGACTAAACGCGCGCAAAACGTTTTCCGGAACAACTCTACACGATAAACGAGACGAGACTAATTAACGGAACAATTTCGGGATTAAACGGAGATCAAACGGAGTTCCCCGAGAATTGTAGATAATCGAGACCACAAGGATTTAGATAAATTGCAGAATAATTAATCGCAGATTAAAATAGCAATTAATCTACAATTAATCGGAACGGAAAATGAATTCAAGAGAGAGAGGAATTTCTCACCACGAAATTGGAAGTCGGAGATCGGAAATCGGAAAAACCGAAGAGCAGAACCGGGACCGGAGAGGGACGATGTCGGGCGTCAGACACCGATGACGCGCGGTGACGGAAGACGGCAGCAGGCGAATCAACTCGGCTAGGACGGCGGGGACCAGCGCACTCCAGCAGCGACCGAGACACCAGGACAGTGATCGAGTTGACGGCGACGCAGTCGGCACCAGGACGGCACGCGCCACACGGACCAACGGATCGTGCGGGGTTGCCTTTGGACCGGAGGACGTCGCGCGGGGCTCGACTGGGGCGGCTGCAGTCTTCGACGCTAGCTGACAACGACCCGTGGACGACGCAGAGACCGAGATGAGCGGCGACGCGGGCTTCGGGGCGACTCGGCGCTGGATCCAGCGGACGGCTGCTGGCAACGTTGACGCGCGACTCGAGGAATCGGTGCGGCGACGCGATCCACGGCGCGGAGGGCGAGATCGGCGCAGAAAACTCGGTCGCGAGGCAGGAAAATTGAAGAGCGGCGGCGCGGAAATCGGGGTGGAGCAGGAGGGGAGAGAAACAACGGTTAGGGAAAATGGGTAGGGTTAGAAATAAATCTTGAAATTTAATTGGAAATTGCGAAATAATCTAAAAAGGCTGAAGAGATTAATTCGGGAAAAATATTTAGAGACTCGAAAATTAATTAGAGAAATCTAGAAAATAAATTTAGTCAAACATAAAAATTACGCGGACTAAATTATTCTGGCACTGGATTAATTTAGATAAAATGATTACGGATTGGACGAACGAGGTTCGGAACGAATAAATTTTTTTTGAACGGAACGCAAAATTGAGACAGACAATTAAATTAAAACGAAATTAGAGATAAATTGCTGCTTTATTCAATTCAAATTTTACGGGATGTTACAGTACGGTAGCTACTAGCTCGGTTAAAAGGAAATGCACGGAGCCACTGAAGCTTGTGGCTCGAAAATAACAAAAGTACGACACCATCAACATAACCTGTTGCTAAACTTCCATCCATTTTTTGCGCATATACCCGTAGTCAAAGTTTCCAAGGACCGCATGCTTTTGGCAAGAAATTACTTCTCCGCATGTTTTTTACAAGATGTTGTTCCCCTCCTTAAAAATGTACCATGTTCTTAATCAGGGTGTGCTTGTGTAGATCACCAGCATGGGAGATAACATATAATCTCTCTGGTTTTAAAATATTGACACCGTTATCTTCTGACATCATATTTAACATTCATCTCATTCAAAAAAGTATAATATATATAAACATATTTTATTATAATTTATTTTATCATTAAAGGTATTTGAAGCATGAATAATAGTTTTACACATTTGAACAAGTTTTTTTAATGAGATGAATAAGTAAAAAATGATATAAAATTCGCTGATGTAAATATTTTAAAATCGTTGTGAGTATCATTTATCAAAAACAACATCGTTACATTTTAATTGGGTTATAAAGTTACTTGTTGGATGACTAGTTTCCTGAGCTAGCTAAGTACTTCGAAGCAAGCTGGGCCACAGGCCCAGGAAGGCTGATGATTAGATTACGGCCCTGCATGGATCAGTTCGTTCTAGAGCAGCGGGCGTGCGCTTTCCGCCGAGGCCCATCAAATCGAGCCCGTTTCCGGCCTGGACAGGAACTCTCCTCCTCCGGGTCCTCCCTCACCGGCGCTACCGGCCTTCCGCCTGAGCTCGTGCCACCCTCGCGCCGCCGGTTGCAGGGCTCCGCCGCCGCCTCCGGTGAGTCCCACTACGCTGCGCTCACTGTTCCGATATGATGTGTGCGGTCGCATTTGTTGGGAAAAAAAGCAAGCTGTTTTTTAAATGTTGGCCTTGATTGGGCCCTACTAGAACGCAATGACGACCTCACGGATTAGGTTGGCTAGTTATGTGTTTGAGCTGTTTGTATGCTCGCGGCATCTGGAAAGGAAATCTCCATATTCAATTTTCAACAATGTAAACACCCGTCGCCTGAAAAACATTATGTAAATTGTGGGCTTTCCATGCAGGAAGTTCCGCGGTAGTGTATTTTTTAGGGTTCTGTATTTTTAGGCTCCGAAATTCTATCTTGCAATATGAGATATTGAATAAGGCAGGTTCCATTTGGTAAAAGGAAAAAAAACATGGTTCTTTTGGATGTAATCTCTACCCATATTGTAGGAACTTTGAAGTGCTTTTCAATCCAATCCCGGTATCCCATCAGTGCAGCTGACAAATTCATTCATCTTTGGATTCATGGCGTAGTCAAAAGTTTGTCTATTATGCATTATAAGTTTTTTCTTCTTCTTCTTCTGAAAACTCTACTTCTCTGATCATTCTGTGCGTAGTTTTCTGATCATTCTGTGCGAGCGACATGGTCACATTGTGGTATGAAAAATTGCTAATTAATTTTAGAAGGGTCATATTAAAACATGAGTTTGTTGCTTTATTGTGAGGATGTGATAAGATACTTAATGTCTTCTTCTCCATGACTTAGTAACTTCTGAACTACAGATATTCTTGATCAGATAGAACAGTGAAGGTAAACCTAAAACACATTGACAATGTCCCTTTTATTTGTCTTGCTTCACAGGGAAAAATCATCTTCATTCATCTAACTTTTAAAGATCGCAAATAACAACATTTATATGTATAGTCTATAGCTCAGAGATCTTAATAGCTTAAGTTACAGGACAAACCAAAAATTGCATGGCATTACTAGACTCTAGACCCTTAAAATGTTAAAACTTTAATGGTTGATCTCATCTTGGTGAGATACCTGCTTGTGTTGTTGATGTAACACCGTCTAATTCTGACTCAACCATGGCTTGCTCTCTGGCAAAGTCACTTGCTTTAGTTTCATTGTGTAAATCCACACTCGCTCCACTGAGATTGATTGCACTACTTGAGACAGAGCTATAATAGTTCAGTGCATGAGACGCTTCCAGATCCAAACACTCTTTCAGCTCCACCACAATGTCAGTCATTGTTGGCTGTTTCCGTGATGGCTCTTCTTTACACTTCAGAGCCAATTCTGCAACTTTCCAGAAAGAGTTGACATCATACTCCCCTCCCATTCTTGGGTCAGCAATGCTCGGGTAATGTCACCCTCGGAAAGCTTTTGGCGCACCCATAGCGCGACGTGGATGTTCTCAGTGTTGCTTATGGGGACTGCTGGTGGTTTGCCTGTGATAAGCTCCAGTAGCACAACTCCAAAGCTGTATACATCGCTCTTCTCACTGAGCTGGGATGTATGGTAGTACTCTGGGTCAAGATAACCAAGGGTACCTGCTGGCATAGTGGTGACGTGGGTCACAAATTCATTGGCAAACGCTTTCATGAGCCCAAAGTCAGCTATCTTTGCTTCAAGATCAGTAGACAGCAGAGTATTCCTTGTTTTCACGTCCCTATGGATCAGTGGCGGCTGGCATGATTTGTGTAGATATTCCAATCCTAAATCCACAGCAGAAGAACCAGTAAATTGTCTACAAACTGGCTTGGCATTACAGTCCGACGGATTAGTATAAGCTGGCCAAACTTGTTAATAGGCATTGTTTTCCTACATTTCAAGTGCTGTAAGTAGAAATTTAATAGATGTATGTTAATGTAAGTAAAAATAATAATAGATGCATGCAAGTTCTATAAAGAATGCTATAGAATTTACTGGTGTAAGTCTTATTACTACTGTACAGTTTCAGGTATGTGTGATTTTTACGAACCATGAGCGGAGTCAAGAGCAATCTTGAGACGTTGATGCCAAGTGAGGGGTGTAGCAGCAGCAACCTCCCCTGTGATGGATGATCACAAAAAAAAAAAAAGAAATTGATTATTGTGAGGTACAGGATAATGATAAAAATTGCATGTGGTTAGCTCATGAAATAGCCATAATCAATATAATCTAACTTCATTTTTATTTTGAAAATATCCCATAACTGGAAAGATTATATTCTTTTCTAACCAACTTCCTAGAATTTTTTGTTTGATGAAGCCTTAATAATGCAATTTTATTGATATCAACCAGATATATATCTTTGACGTGTCTCATTGATAGAGAGCTGTCAAGATGCGGCATGTAATTTTTCTACAGGTCAGCTTCCTAGAAGTTGTCTCATGTATTAACGCCTACCTCTTAGACGATCCTCTAGGTTTCCTCCATGCATGTACTCATATACAAGGGCCAGATGTTTCTTGTCCTTGCAAAATCCAACCAAGGAAACTAGGTTTTTGTGATGAACTCTACTCAGGTGTTGAGCCTGCAATATATAGGAATTATTAGTATATTTGTTTAGTTTCATATGCACAGAAAGATGAAAACCATCTTCTGGGTTTACCTCAGCTGAAAATTCTTTATCCCCTTGAGACGATGCTTTCGAACGCACCTTGACAGCAACTGGACTTCCATTCTCCAAATAGCCCAGGAATACACCACCAAATCCACCTCGCCCTATTTCTTCTTTGAAGTTAGATGTCATGAGCTTCAACTCCTTGTAGGTGAACCGTCTGTTCTCAAATATCTTTGACGTGTCTCGAGGACTATTAAGGTTTGAGGTGTTTGACACCCATTTATCTAGAATCAAACCAGATGCTGTATGAACAAGAAGATTCAGAATGCAGATTTAGTGGCCTTTTTGATGAAATGTTACCTCGTCTTTCTCGTGTTTTACGAAGGGTAAGACATGCTGCCACAAAGAGTAGAGTTGCTTCTGCTATCGGAATAACTGTTGCAAGGACAAGTATTTTGTTTGTCTTCTTGTTCCCCGACTCACATGTAGCACCATCGCCACAAAGATTTGCATTGTTATCAACCCTAGTTTTGGAGCAACACAATCCAAATCAATAAAAATTTAGGGGAAAAATAATTTGTGGCAACTTATTCGTTTGAAGTCACATGATTCTGATCAACAATTGTATTTGCATAATCATTCTCAATTCAAAAGAATATCGCTGAATTTTGTGAACTTTCGAATCATAAGTTAGCTATATGCTGTAAAGCTTAGCACAAGTGATCCCTTTTGATGATTTTCTAGTAGCTCTGCAGGAAGCATTCCACTAAGTTCGTTGCTTGACAAATCACTGCAGAAACCAAGTAACGTGTTGTATATATTAATGAAACTCTATATAGAAAAAAGTGGCTTCTTGTAAGTTGAAATACTTACAGGAACTGGAGTGATGGCATTTGCGCTAGAAAAACAGGAATTGGACCGGATAGGCTGTTATTGGACAAGTCCCTGGAATTGCGAAAATCAAATTCATGAAAGTGCTAATGTAGACATGAGAACTGGTGAATAAAAGTTATAACAGTATGTGTAATCGATTGCTACTTCAGTTTTATGGAAGTAAAATTATCTTAACACATGGCATGCAGGTAAGAACCATGGGCGGTTATAAAATCAGAATGTAGAGTTCTGAGTGATGATATTGGTTACATACAGTGTTGCAGGGACTTTAGATCACCAAAAGAAGAATCAATTACTCCAGACAACCCACTAGATGATAAACGCCTGTAGCACAACCAAATGTAGTGTAAATAGGTAATGGAGAACATGCAGTGTATTTAGTTTGATCAAGCTAATCATCCATGTTAGTCTACAATGCTTTTTACAATTTCTCTGGAATTCTTCAGGTGTAGTGCTTACAGGACTGTTACAGATGCTGGGCCAGATGAAGGATAACTACAGTTCAGGCCATCCCAAGCAAATGCTTTTGGTGCACAAGGATCACCCATCCAGTTTTTCTTCAGTGCATACTTCATGCGAATGGTCATCATTGCCTTTGCTGTTCATGTGAAAAAGGAAGTATAATTCTGAAGCCATGCTTTGTGAGATTGAGGTGAATAATCATTTAAAATTGATCTATCATCTATATGAATTCTCACTGATATTTTTTTTAAAAAAAAATCTCTGACAAAATGATCAAATCCACAGGTCAACGCAAGGAATTCTGCACCCTATTTGCTTCCAATCAAAATGTGTCTACCCCTTCATAAATTAGCACAATTCTAGAAGATTCCAGTAACTACGAGAACTTCAACCAAGAGGGTGTAAGAAGTATACCATCCGCATCATTTGTCGCAACCTCGGTCATTGGATTTATTGAGTATATCTCAAATGCATTTAGGATGGGTGGAAGAGTCGCATCTGGCGTGGCAACAAGAGAGACAGCATGCTGTCCTGACCCCTTCACCGCCGTTTTCACAACCTCTGCGGAGAGGTACTTTGGTGTGAAGCCCTGGCTGCCATTCCATGCCGCATTGTCGACAAGGATATCAAACCGCCTCGACGCGTTGCTTGGCAGCCTCTGCAACTCTGCAAAGTACAACAACAGGAGGTATGTTGCGTTATGGTTCGTCCCAAAGGTATCTGGACTCCATGTGAACTCGATCCGGGTCCCGTTCACTGGAGTGGCAGCACTCCGAAGGATGTCCGTTGGCTCGTCGAAGCTGCTGATTATGTTCGAGGTGTCGACGGTGGCTGAGGTGGTGATGTTGGTCCATGCGGCGACGGTGCCGTACCTTTGCCAGAGGCGGTCGAATGGATCGTAGGGATACCTGTGTTTTCAAGAAACCGAGTCGATGTCAGTCATTGTGCAAGGGTTAGCAGCTGATTTTTTTTTTTTTAACTGAAGCTCCTCTGCAAAAGTAGCCGACGATCAAACTCACCTGAACAGTGGGTAACCTGCTGTCCAGAACTGGTACCGGTTGAAACCGAATGTGGCTGATGGCCGGGGATGGTTGAGAAGAAACAGTGACTGGTTGACCGTGGCCTCCGGGTACATGGTCCACCTGAGCGGCCTCAAGTCCAGTCCAGAGATGAATGGTGTACCCAGCCCTGTGTTCACCAGGCACACCTATACACATACACACATGATCTCTATTTTAAGTTTTTGAAATGAAAATCAACATGTTAGTTAAGAACTTATGTTGACTTTATAATCCAGAAACTGTACAGATTTCTTGGAAAGTATACTATTGAATTGATGTTGAGACAGATACTTTTGGCATAGTTATCAATGCTTGCATGAAGGATATTTGGAGAAGAAATATTATTGTGAAGAAAATAGTTTAGTGACAAGCCTTTTGAAACAATATTTTGATGTCAGAACCATGCTCAGAGATGAAGAGACAGAGCTCCACTCCATCATGCATTGAAAATGAGGATGCTGTTACAGATTTTCTTCTATTCTTATATTGCTCGTTTCGTCTGCTAATCTGATGTGATCATACCGTTCGATTATTTTAGGGACCCTTCTGTTAAATGCCTGCTTCTATTGACTACCGTATTTCCTTCTACTCTTTGGAGGTTCCTCCGACGTGGCGCGCACGACAAGGCGCAAGTGGAGTTTACTATGCCCCAGGTCAAGCAGCCTAACGTGAAGGAGAGTCAAGGTTGGAGAAGGGTTTTGTTTTTTAAGTTGATGTGGTATGATTCATAACGTAACAGGTTTGCAAATTTGTTGTACTGTGGACTGCGGTAGCTTAAGCTGCCACTCATGTACTCTATTCTGAAGTTGTTGTCCCCAGCTAATTCAAATTTATATTGTGTATCTAATTCAAATTTATATTCTGTGGTAGCAGGAATTGGTGAAGCGCTTTCTTTTATCTCCCCTCAAACAAATCAAACCACTTTGTGTCATGCTGTATACTCTTATAAACTGATAAGCTTAGCTGGTGCAGATGATGATCAGCGGCGCACATAGACATCAGAAAAACTAACCTCAAAGAAGTCGGCCGGCGACACGGCCACAGCCTCGAGGATGTACCGCTCGCCGGCGTCGGTGACGTTCACAGTCGCCCAGCGGTTCACGCCGAGGTGAAGGTCGAAGACGGGGAGCCTGTGGAGCCCGTCGTAGTCGCCGTAGTAGAAGGCGGCCCTGACGAGGAACTTGCCGCCGGGCGCGACCGGCCGGAGCGTGTAGCAGTTGCGCTCGCCGCCGTCTTCGGGGAAGTACCGGACGGTGCGGTACCGCTCGGCCATGTCCGGGTTGTCGTACGGCGCGCCGACGCCGGCGTTGCGGCCCGCGTCGGTGAACCCGGCGTCGGAGACGTAGCGCAGCCCGCTGGTCGACCGGTCGGAGTACGCCCGGCCCGCGTCGATGCCGCAGTCGATGCTGATGAAACCTGGCGGCCAGCGAGCAAACATGATCGGTCAGAGCACGGCTATGGAGATCGTCGACTTGGCGTCGAGGAACCGCAGCAGAGCAGAGCTCGTTAATGAAGTGTACGCCTTTACTCTACCTGAAGAATCGAGCTGCTGGCCATGGACGACGGTGAGAAGCTCCGACGACGCTGCCAAGTACAGGACTAGGAGGACCAAGAACGGCGTAGCGGTGGATGGCGCCATGGATCTCTCTCTGGCGAGCTCTAAGCTTGTTATGGTACTAGCAGTATATGTACGGGTTGGTACGTACGAACAGCCCGTCGATCGAGGAGAAGAAAACGAATGGACGAGGTACAGGTGTTCACACGCGCATGGTCAACGTCGTGCATCATAAGCGTTGGAGTTATCAATTGGGAAGTAGCGCCACATGATCATGGCCTAATCTTTCACAACCAGATCGAAGTCAACGAGACAAGCTGCTTAAACTCTGGTTTGAAGTCAAGATGCACATGACACGTCGAGACTAGAATGCAGTTATCAGTGGACGGCTTTCAAAGATATGGTTAGCGATTCCAGGTAATAGTAGTGTATGCAACAACTGTCTCTTGCTTGTAGTCAGAGAATCAAAGAACTGTTTTGATGTTAGGCCCCAGGTTTTAGTATTATAGGGACCTTGTCACATGGTGTTCTTGTATGTATATTGTCTGCAAGCTACTGCTTTTATGTACTTCCTTCAGATCTATATTTCTTGACGTTTTAAATAATGACACGGTGTTCAAAATGCAATTTTGACTTTTATTTTTCTCGTAAGTTTTAATTTAAAAGTGGCATATGTATATTTTTATGAAAAAAAATTACAAATTTATTCATATAGTTTTTACATTTTCAAACTTAACATTTTAAAGTTATTTGTAATTTATGTTTTCAATTTTTGACCAAGATATATCCAAAATGTCAAGAATAATAGTACTAGAGGAGTATATTCACACAAATGCTCAACGATAAGGTGGTTGCATCTTTAAAAATACTTGTTTGTTACTCTCGTCTTTCCCAATCACTTATCATCTTAGAGCTCACAAGTTTTTTTATTTTACTTGTTATTCTCACTTTTCAATATAATTTTTTTTATTTTTAATACATCTTTATATCTATCTCTCTCCTCATCGTTTTGCATTCCGCATTTTTCACAGTCTTTATTCCCCGTGCTCATATCTAAAACGATAAATAAAAAGAGACGAAGGGAGTACCTGATAAATAATACTCCTACAGAACAAGGACTTTGTCCTTCTAGCTCGGACCAATGATGGTTATACAGTGATGCAGATGATCAGCTGGTTCGATCAGGTTTAAATATTACAAGAAAATGCATTTGGTTATCCCTGCACCAGTTGAGTTCCTTTAAAATAGTTGTTCGACTGATTGGATATGCTATTCTAAAACATACTTATATTCATCAATCAAATATTTAGGGTCAGGGTTCGTTCGTTAGTCATGTTTGGCCTGATCACCGAACGGTCTAGGTGTAGATAGAATGAATTCCCAAATGATTCGTATCGGCTTCTTAATCGCAAGTGCCGTCTTCAGTAGTAGTTAACTGCAGGGGTAATTTCGACCAAATTCGCGGCCCTACGATCGTGCAATGGTCTTGTTCGTCCTACCATTGCTCTGGCCGCGTTGACTTGTTAGAAGCTCACTGGCCGGCCTGCTGAATTTCCTCGTCACTCTCATCAGGCCCATCAATCATGCACGCCGACCTTGAACCTCCTCTAGCCAATAACCTCCTCACGACACGACACGACACGACGCGTACGACAACGACGACAGGCCGAGCTGAATGAACGCCAGGTCAGATGCTCGGAGTGAGTGTATAAGCTTGTTTCCAGTCTCGATGGCCGGATCAGGTGACAAAAGCCAGAGATATATTGTTGCTTGCTTGTTGCGTGGATTCAGCCATGGTGACGACGTTGACCCTCTTCTTCGTCGTCGTCCTGTGCTTCAGCTGGCCCGAGCTCACCGCCCGCGTCCATGGCCAGCAGCTCGACACTCTCGGTACGTGCAGATTCCCGTCGTCTTCACCGAGCACACCCTGATGACCTAGCTAGCTAAGCACCGAGCTGACCGATCGACTTCGTGCAGGGTTCATCAGCATCGACTGCGGCATCGCGGCCGACGCGGCGTACGCGGACCAGTCGACGCGCGGGCTGTGGTACGTCTCGGACGCGGGGTTCACCGACGCGGGGCTCAACGCCGAGGTCAACCCGCCGTACAACGTCAAGGGCCTGGCCGACCGGTACCTTACCGCGCGGTACTTCCCCGGCGCCGGCGAGCGGAGCTGCTACACGCTCCGGCCGGTCAGGGCGGGCGGCAGGTACCTGGTCCGCGCCACCTTCTACTACGGCAACTACGACGCAAAAAACAGGCTCCCGGCCTTCGACCTCCACCTCGGCGTCAACCGCTGGGTCACCGTCAACGTCACCGACGCCGGCCGCTCCTACATCTTCGAGGCGGTGGTCGTCTCGCCGGCCGACTTCTTCCAGGTGCACATATACACATATTTTAAAACATGTCACAAAATTCTTTCCATTTTGCGAACAACTCGCTTACTAAGCTTTTGGTTGGTATATATGCGGAAATAAATATATATAGGTGTGCCTGGTGAACCGAGGGCTGGGAACGCCGTTCATTTCAGGGCTTGACCTGAGGCCGCTCCGGAACGAAATGTACCCGGAGGCCACCGTCAACCAGTCCCTGGCGTTGCTCAACCTTCCCCGGACGGCGGCGGCATACAGCTTCAACCGGTACCATTTCTGGCGTCCGGCCAACACGTACAACATATTCAGGTGAGCAGGAATATGGTCCGCTTGTCCCTAACTAGAGTTTGAGCTTCAAGAAATTTAAAATGTTTTATTCTCTTGCACATAAGTATTCTGGTCTACTCGATGGATATGCGTATTATATTGTATCAGAATATCACTCCTATGCAAAGTATAGTCTGCTGAACATTTTAAGTTAATTTCACGCCAAAATTAGCCACTTATGAAAAAGACTAGCACTTACTCTCTCCGTTCTTAATTTGTCGTTTCAGACAAGGAGGTTGAACTAAAAATGAACTAGATGCTCCTAACAACTGTAAGAAAAGAACAGAGGAGTACGTAAGGAGAATTATGCACAAACTATGTCGTCAACAGATATTAATAGGAATTTGTGGTGCAAATATTAGTAGGAACTATTGCATATGGATATATATAAAATATACATGAATTACAGACAGCACACTGGTAATGTACAAAGAGCGAAAAGGTACAAATTTTGCATTGGACAACCAGTTCAATATAATGTTAGACTAACCTCCGATGGGGAGATTTTTCACATGTTTCTTTTGAGTCAACCATGATCTAAGATAGTCCTTTTGAGGTTGAAATTAACTTTCTCCATTTTCCATAAATGGATATTCCGGTGCATGTAGCTCTGGCTTGCATCTAGGTCTTTTGTTTCCATGACTTAGAAGCTGTGACCTCATGGTCACAAGGCAGCTGCTTTTACCGTTATGCTTGGGCTCCCCTTCTATTTCCATTTTACTTGTGTTCCAAAAGTGCCCTGAGCTTGCCGTGGCATTATGCTGATTAAATTTTCTCCAAATCTTCTCTGATAACAAAATGCATCTTCTGATGCTAAACAAGATGCAATAATACATTCAGATCCCAAATGCATTCCAGCTTTCTTGTACTGCATAAATTTCTAAGCATCTTTCAGTCAACACAGTTCACATTGTTCTCCCGCAAACAACAGGTACCCTTTCGATCCATACGACCGCCTCTGGCAATCCTACGGCGACATCGAGGAATGGACCAACATAACAACCTCAACAGCCGTCGATGTCTCCAACATCAGCAGCTTCGATACCTCATCAAAGATACTGTGGAGCGCCACCACTCCGGTGAACGGAACCCGGATCGACTTCACATGGAGTCCGGATTCCTCCGTAAACGATGACAACACAACATACCTCCTGCTGCTGTACTTCGCAGAGTTGCAGAGGCTGCCAGCCAACGAGCTGAGGCAGTTCGATATCCTTGTTGATAACGATGCATGGACCGGAAGCCAGCGCTACACCCCGAAGTACCTTTCGGCGGAGCTTGTGAAAAGAATGGTGCAGGGATCCAGCCAACATACAGTCTCGCTGGTCGCCACAGCAGATGCAACGCTTCCACCAATCCTGAATGCGTTCGAGATATATTCGGTGCTGCCGATGACTGAGCTCGCAACAAATGATGCAGATGGTATCTGTTTCAACTCTTGCTCAAATGCCTTAAGACCACATGCATCCATCAGCACTGTGTTATAAGCAGAGAGATGAATTTCTTTTGATCGCAAGCAAATACTAGCGTCCAGCGCTTCTTTCATCGCCTAGCATATTTGATCATCTCGTCCAACATCTTAACATCAGATTAAATTCACATGCTCAATTTTGAATGATTTGGACGTTGCAAAGCATGACTTGGGAGTTACCTTATTGTTTTCCATATGAACAGCCAAGGCCATGATGATGATTCGCACAAAGTATGCACTGAAGAAAAATTGGATGGGTGATCCTTGTGCGCCAAAAGCGTTTGCTTGGGACGGCCTGAACTGCAGCTACCCATCGTCTGACCCTGCACGGATAATAGCTCTGTAAGCACTAGACATGAAGTCATTTTCTACCAAATATTTCAAAAGCGTTATAGGCGTACATGGATGCTAAGTAACTACTCCCTCCAGTCCCATATTTCTTGACGTTTTGGACAATGACACGGTCTCCAAAATGCAACTTTGACTTCTATTTATTCCATAAGTTTTTATTTAAAAGTGACATATGTATACTTTTATGAAAGAATTTTTAAAGACAAATCTATTCATATAGTTTTCGCATTTTTAAACTTAATCACTTTAAAGTTATTTGTAATTTATGTTTCTAATGTTTGACTCGAGACATATCCAAAACGTCAAGAATAATGGTCCTGGAGGGAGTAACAATGAATGAATAATTTTTCCATACCATGGTATTGATGAACTATTGTATTCCCTTCAGGAGCTTATCATCTAGTGAGTTGATTGGTGACATCGATGCTTCTTTTGGTGATCTAAAATACCTCCAATACCTGTAAGGCAACACTTCCATACAAGATGCTCTGCTTTGTGCATTCTAAACAATATAGACCCTTCATATTCTCACCTCTATTACTTAGCTATCAATTTTACATACAGAATCTCAAACCAAATCAATGTTTAGCTTCTATTTATCTGTTCTAATGTCTAATTATTATATTCATACGAATTGTAATTTCAGGGACCTTTCAAATAACAGCTTATCTGGTTCAGTACCTGATTTCCTTGCACAAATGCCATCACTAACATTCCTGTAAGTATTTTAGTTTACCTGAAATCGCATTATGATATATTGCAACAGCATATTAAATTGGGTTTCTTCAGTGACTTGTCAAGCAATAAATTCAATGGGCCAATTCCTGCAGTTCTACTACAAAAACGCCAAAATGGATCTCTTGTATTAAGGTTGGTAGCAGCTTCAAGATCTTGTATGATTCAAAGACCTTTTTTTTTTCAAGGACTGTGAGGCTTAGTAGATAATAAAAAATGTAAAAGGAAATAAATCCTAATTCTTGAATCAAACAAGTACAATTACCATGCTCTCTCTCCAAAATCCAAATGTAATCAATTCGGAGAATGTTGCTTCAATTTCAGGACCGGTAACAATGCAAACCTGTGTGATAATGGTGCTTCTACCTGCAACAAGAAAAGCAACAGGATACTTGTCATCGCAACCGTTGTTCCAATAGCAGTAGCAACGCTACTATTCGTGGTGGCGCTTCTTGTCCTTTGTAAAATGAAAAATCAGCAAGGTAACATTTCATAAAGAAAACGACTAAATCTGCATTATTTTAAAGGTGTTCATATCAGATGTTGCTTGATTCTAGCTTCATGGGCTGCAAACAATGCAAGTCTTCGTGACCCTCCAGAAAAGTCACATGTATATGAGAATAGACAGTTCACCTACAAGGAGCTAAAGCTCATGACAGGTAACTTCAAAGAAGAAATAGGGCGAGGAGGATTTGGTTCTGTCTTCCTAGGGCATCTGGAGAATGGAAGTCCAGTTGCTGTTAAGATGTGTTCAAAAACAGCATCACAAGGAGATAAAGAATTTTCAGCAGAGGTAGTCCTTCAACTATAACTTATTTTGTGTGCGCGCTTGCAAACTGAAACAAATATTCTTATGTGTTGCAGGCTCAACACCTGACCAGAATTCATCACAGAAACCTTGTTTCCATGATTGGATATTGCAAGGATAAGAAACATCTAGGCCTCGTCTATGAATACATGCATGGAGGAAACCTAAATGACCAACTAAGAGGTCCGTAAGCACCCTTGCCCTGCTCCAGATTGGAAAACATCATATTTCGATGCTGCTTTACTTCAACATAGTCTCTCTCATTATCGAGTTTCTACTTCAGCTTCTCAAGCACTGTTTCAGCATGTGTAAAACCTAAATAAATCAAATCTTATGGATATTTGTTTAATTATGATTTCAAATATAGTCAGTTGTAATGTCTCAAGCTTATCTATCTGGCCATACTCTAGTGGCATTACCAGGGTCCTAGTTCTTCTGCCAAGACCGACTTTTAAGTTTTTAATTTAAGTTCAGACATAATCCTTATTGCACATACCTTTCTCTAACCAACTTTTCATCATCATCTATCACAGGAAAGGCCTCTGCTACTACACCCCTCACATGGCATCAGCGTCTCAAGATTGCTCTTGACTCTGCCCATGGTTTGTAGCAGTATACACCTGAAATAGTAATATAGCTGAAATAGTAATATAGTAGTAAGAGATATATCTTGCATTATGGTTTATGGAACTTGTAGGCATGTGCTATAACCAGCTGATTATACCAAATAAATCTAGAAATGCCTCTGTCATTAGAAAGTTTAGCAAGCTTCTACCAATCCATCTAACACTTAACCAATTACAACCTAGTAACTAGCTCATGAACTCAAATGCAGGTTTGGAGTACTTACATAAGGCATGCCAACCACCACTGATCCATAGGGACGTGAAGACAACAAACATTCTACTATCTGCTGATCTTGAGGCAAAGATATCTGACTTTGGGCTCATGAAGGTGTTTGCTGATGAGTCCAGGACCCACATCACAACCCAACCAGCAGGTACCCTGGGGTATCTGGACCCTGAATACTACAATACATCAAGACTCAGTGAGAAGAGTGATGTGTACAGCTTTGGAGTTGTACTGCTGGAGCTTATCACAGGCCAGCCACCAGCAGTCCTTATAAGTGACACTGAGAGCGTCCACATTCCACGATGGGTGCGCCAAAAGCTCTCAGTGGGCGAAATTGAGAGCATTGCTGATCAGAGGATGGAAGGAAAGTATGATGTCAACTCTGTATGGAAAGTCACAGAATTGGCACTGCTGTGCATAGAGCGGCCATCTCATGAACGCCCAACAATGACTGAAGTTGTACTGGAGCTCAAGGAAAGCTTGGCGCCAGAATTGTTGCATGCAATGGGATATTATAGTTCAGCCCCAAGCAGCACAGTCGACCTTAGTGCAGTAAGTATTGACTTGCAGAGTGATGCACGAGTAAGTAATGCAAGACAGGAAACTATGCATGAGTTGGAAAAGCTTGGTGATGGATCAGCAACTCACAGGGGTCCTGCACCACAATGAGACCCTTCACTCAACTTGTATGATAAAAGATATACAATATATCCATTCATCCATTGGGGGAAAAAAAAGGATGCAGAATTCAAAACGTAAGTGGAAGATGCATCAGAAACCTAAATTAATCATTTCGTTTGAGATGTTAACTTGCAAAACTTTCCGTTACAGTTATGATATAAGCTAAAGATGAAGTTTCCATACTGTTCTGGATATATAAACAACATGATTACCATCACTCAAAATTTAAGGCAAAATATTTGAGTAGAGAATCAGAGATAGGGAAATAAAGAGTCAAAATACAAGAACTCGTCTTGTATAACAATATCTGATGTGATCAAGTACTGCCAATAACTTAATGGCTACATCAATGACCAATAGGTGAAATTCATGTTGCAAACTGGAAACCTTGTATACAAGATCAATTTTACACAATACCAAATAGATAACTAATTATACCTAATGATAACAGCAGTTGTATTTACCGCTCTTTATATTTTCAAACGAATGAGATGCCTAAGACGGTGCCATTTCTATTCACATAGATGGAATTTCTCACTCTTTTTATAGCCACTACTAGCATCTCAGATGTTCTTCTGATCTCAATATAGCCTAGTGTGGAGATGGATATGACCCAGCCAGGATTCAATTCTCACCTTGTAAATAACTTTACATCACGTCTCTCCCCCTGTTGAGTTTTTTGTGAACATAGTTCCACAAATGGCCTCCATATAGAGTGCTGCAGAGAAGTTCCCATTTCAGAAAGACTTACCCACGCTTTACTTTGTAATACATATGGATACAGTATTTAGTCAGCTCTCATATACTGAACTGCATAGTTGAATCCTAATGCAACGAACAGATTTTTCAAATAATGTAATCGCGCCCATCAGTGATATGTCACTGTTCAGCAAGAAATTCTAGTGATGCAGCAAGAAAGAAACTTTAGTCTGTAAAAAAGGCCTGCTAATAACCATTGCAAAAAAAAAAGGCCAGTTAATAAGCTAGCTCGTAACAGCTTTAAAGGAAAGGTCACAATTTCAAGCACTTCTCTTCGCAACAGGCATCAATTGACAAAATATAACTGCAAAGAAAAAGTGCTAGCTGAATGTTCCACCATTCGACTCCTGCTTCAAACACAACGCCGTCACCCCTGCCGGGTAAAGTAAGATGCTTATTGCAGATTGCAGAAGGCGCCGCATCATCAGCCAACGCAAAGCAGACAAAAAATCCTGAGCCCACAGGAATAAAAAAAAGGGGACCGAATATCCTAGAGAAATTCAGTGCAGAAGGAACCATCTACTCGCAGTCCCACCACTAATGCATAGTACCACTCACAAGACATATATCGAAGTAGGGACCGGGTAGGGGGTCATCGGTGGTATTGGCGGCGCGATTGGAATCATGGACGACGGTACCAAGAGACCGCAGCCGGCGGCGATATATCGAAGTAGGGTAGGGGGTCACCGGTGGTATTGGCGGCGTGATTGGAATCATGGACGACGGTACCAACAGACCGCCGCCGCCGGGTCGTGCCCAGTTGCATGCTTCACGGGCCGAAGTGTAAACGGGCCGTGCTCGTGCCGCCCATCAGGCCAGACCTCGGCCCAAGCACACCCCTCAGCTCGTGTCGGGCCGGCCTGAGCACGAAATGGATCGGCCCGTGCCGTGCTTGGGTCGGGCCATTTTTTATGTGCTTCGGATTGACCCACTTGGCCTGACCCGTTTGGAAATCTCTAACTTCAAAACGGCTTCCCTTTGGAAATTCAAACGAATGTCTCATAGAGCGTAGATGTGAAGAGTAATTAATTTTCAAAAATCAATGAAGTATCATCAGTCTTATTTTCATAAAATGAATCACCAAGCTCTTAACTCGAACATAAGATCTTTAATTTTAAAAAATACATAGTTATGAATTTGACGGTACAAGTGTATTTGAGAAGATGCCAGGATACCTGATTTTAGAGCATCTTCAAAAAGTTCCTTAAAATTTTACCCAAAAACCATTTTGGGACAACCTAAAAAATTTATGGGAGTATTTTTCATCCCTCCTCCAACAACACCTTAATTAGGTCCTTAAAAATTATTTAAATTGGCCAGATCAGCCGTTTTGGTTCGTTTTACGGTTGGCCTATCGACGGACCGGATCGGCTACAGCAGGATCGTGAGAACCATACAGGGCAAATAACGAACACCAACAAATAGAGAGGAAAAGAGGGGCCTCGATTTGCCCCTGGCGCACCCTTGGAATCCTGGTGACGCGGTGTGCTGCTCGCTGCCGCTGGTTCGAGCTGCTGCCCTTAACGATAGTCGACGACGGAGAGATCTGGGACCCGCAGGGGCCAACAGGGGAACGAATCGGGATGTGTGGTGGACGTCATTGGGGACGATGCGCGGGACCGGTAGGGGACCATGCGAGACGCTCGTCGGCCGTCTCCGGTGACGCCTCGGGACGGCGCGGGAAGACGGACAGATCGGCGTCGGGTCGAAGCAGAGAGGCGCGGATGAGCGGTGGTCTCGACGGGAAGCGAAAATCCTTGCGCGAGAGGATTATCGATGTAAAACAGAACAGAGAGAGAGAGAGAGATTTGGGGAAGCTGTAAAACAGAATAATGAGAGAGATTCGGGGAAGCTCGCACATTCAACAGAGGATTTATGCTAGTGATCTGTATGTTATTCATATAGATGATAAATTCATAAAAAAAAACAACGTTTCAAATCTTAAATACGTAAATTTCTCCCCTCAACAGATGCTAGCGTCCATCGCCTATATAGCCATGTACAAGCGAACAAACATATCTGATTACAAAGAGTATATATGCAAAAAACATAAAACTAATTAACATAATTTGTTGTAGAGAAGCTCGTGCACTCAACAGGTGCTGGCGTCCATTGCTTATATAGCCATGTACAGGGAACAAACATCCCTGATTCTAAGGAGCAGATATGCATAAAACGTGAAACTAATCAACAGAATTTGTTGTAACAAATATACACATTTAACAATCGAGGAGCCCATAAACTTCTCGGTATCTAGCTGCGAACTGAGAATTTTTTGAGGACGCAAAAGTATACGGGGGAAGTTAAAGAGATCTGTTGGAGAGGAGATTTTGCATATTCTCCTTATAATGATTTAGAGAAAGTTTTTAAAAAGCTTTTGGAGATGCTTCTTATGTGGTTAATGAAAAAACTCTCTAATTGTTAAGCCAAAACTACTAATTACCATTAAAAGTTTTTTGGGCAAGGAGGGGTCGCGGCCCCCTCTGGCCTCTACGTCGCTTCGCCGGTGTTGTTGTGTTCCGTTGCCTGAAAATGAGCGGAGCTTGCAGCCACGCATGCAAACTGCAAAAGTGCTTGTCAAGGTGGGTCCGCAGAAACGGGAATATATTTCGTTTGGAATAATTCTATTTATACTGTTGCATTTTTATTTATATTATTATTTTGAGTCCATGACGATCAAACTCTATATATCGTTGACTAGTTTGATGATATAAATAAAAAATACATTTAAAGTAATAGTATAGATGCAAATAGCTTTCTGACTGACGCCGGCACAAAGAGAGATTGGGTGGGAGAAAAAAATAGCTGGCGATGATTGGGCATGCATGCAACCAATCAACTCTGTACCTGACCTGGCTGAAATGGCGCTAGCAACCAACCAGAGTATTGCTGCATGCGATGGGCCTCTAGCGCAATCTAATTCACACATACGAGCTAAGCTGGGTACGGAAGAGAACCAATCAGACTCGATATGTATGTGTTTTTAGAGAGGACGATAATAGATTCCAAATGAAGGGTCAAACTGCAATGAGCAAAAGCAATGTGCTTCTATATGACAATAACAAATGTGAACCTAAAATATTTTTTATATTATTGATTAACCTAACTCTAAGAGAATATGTTATTACATTATCTATGTAATATGAGTACATAAAACATGTTTCCTTGAAGTTCGAAAAGTAGAAAATTTTAGGTGCAGAAAACTCTTGTTACACCTTTTATAGGTTTTGTAGGTTTGTGCATTTTTATCTTAGGAAGGTAGGTTTGTGCATTTTTATCTTAGGAAGATTTTACATTAATCTTTTTTTCAAGATATAGTAACAAAAATATATTATTTACAGGATCTCTAGTGAGAAGCAGAGGGTATGTTTGGTTTGTTACATATGGTTATCTTATCAAATCATAGTAAAGCCAAAGTGAGCGTAATACCAAATAATTGGCAAAGTAGTGTTTGGATCTCAACCTTACCAAAATCATTTTTTCATGTATTTATGACATGTGAGGCATATTATATATTTTCATTATTACTTTTTAAATAATATATTTTATTATCATTATATATTCAAGTATGATCTTGTTTTATAGAGTTCATTATAAGTAGTAAGATAATTCAAACGGATTATGAAACTAATATATAGTTTAAGAGATATTATTGCTTATAACTTGCAAATTGAATAAACAAAGCATTTAATATAACCCATATGCATTTGACGCGTCAAAGTAGCAGTGAGCTGCAGCACGCCAAAGTTTGACGACCAGTTTCGCCGCCCACGATGCGCCATTGCTTTTGCTGAGAATTGCTAAGTCGTTACCAAATTTTATTTGACATTTTTAAAATTTAGATGCAAAATAAATATCTATTAATTTTATGAACAGCACCAACTTTAAAAAAATTAAAACCAAACAGCCCCAGAAAAGCCCAAGCTGTTCACGCAGCCGAGCCAAGCAGCCACTCCCACGCACTTCGCGCGGGACGGGCACGGGGCCACGGGGGTGGTGTCCTGCGAGAGGGGCCCACTTGCAGGTTCACACTGAGTGACTATTACCAGGCATGACTGAGGACGCCAGCCAGAGTAGAGACGAGATCCACATTCAGAAGCTCGAATCGAACCCTAGCAACGCGAAGGCGAACAC
The DNA here is from genome assembly GCA_001602275.1 of Zoysia japonica. Classification (NCBI taxonomy): domain Eukaryota; kingdom Viridiplantae; phylum Streptophyta; class Magnoliopsida; order Poales; family Poaceae; genus Zoysia; species Zoysia japonica. The sequence continues at coordinate 458,595 of BCLF01000128.1, forward strand.
CATGGCGCGGTCCCTTCCGCCCCTCGCCGCCCTTCTCCTCCTCCTCCTCGGACTCGCCGCCACCGCCTCCGCGGCCGACGCGCCCTTCATCGTCGCGCACAAGAAGGTGGCGCTGTCCCGGCCCAAGCCCGGCGTCGAGCGCCTCGCCGTCTCCGTCGACCTCTACAACCAGGGATCCGCGTCAGTACTATCTCCTATCTCTCACGCCCAACGCGGATCCTGATCTGTTTGTTTCTATTTGTTGGGTACCGGGAGAATTGAGATCTGAGTCGTGGTTTAGGGGATCTTAAACCTGAAGAGGTTTTATGGGTTTAGCTAGATCTGAGTATCGATTTCTCAATTGTGATACAACACTACTAGGACATGATAGATTTCTAGGCGCTTCAGGCTCAGGAATGCTTAAATTCCGTCCAGCGCACGTCTTTGCTTGCTGGATCTAGATCATGCTGTTTATAATTGCGAATTATTCAATGATTTCCCGTGCTGAAGACATGGTTCTGTTTATCCAGCCTAAAGTAGCGAGCTAGTATTAGAGGCAATTTGCCATGCTTTTGACGCAATGAAGTGGCACATTAAATGGCGCACTGTTAACTCACAAGAGCTTGACAGCTGCTTTTAAGCAGAAGATGATGTTATCTGCATGTTAAGCTGCACTCGGAAAGAAAGTATGTTTCTATTCATCTGAACAACCGGTGGAGGTAAATAGCTGATTCATGATTAGGAAGATTAGATGCACCTTGAAATTTGGATGGATTAATGAGTGTAGGCGGTAGTAATCAAAAGGGAATATGAGTTGTAGTTTCACGTTTGAAATATTTTACCTGTTATAGATATACTCCCCCCTTCCTGATTTAATTGTAGTTTTGGTTTTGGCCGTGGAAATTAAGAGGTGGAAAAGGTGGCATTTACTGAAAATGAGGAGGATAGAGATAAGAGATAGAGATGCATTGGGAAGAGAGAAAGTTGTATTGGAAAGTAAGAATGGCAGTTAAATTGGGACAAATGGAAGAAGCTAGAATGACAGATAAAATGGGACGGATTGGGTAATATATAGAGAATATGTGTTGTAATTTCACATTTGGAATATTTTACTTGTTTTGGATGGATCAATGAGTGATAGGCAGTAGTAACCAACAGGCAACTACCTGACGCATGACGTTATAGATTACTGTTGCATACTTGGCTGCATTGCTGATGTAGCAACTCAGGTGAACCATGTTAGATGTATTTCTTTGTCTTTAAGGATAATCTAATGGCTAACATATTAGATGTATTTCTATGTGAGGATCTAAATCTAATGACATGCTTTGACGTGCTAATAGAATGTGTATCATACTATATGCTTTGGCTGTCTGTTACTGTCGAGCGTTGCTTCCTTCCATGGCCAAACCATTTCAATCAACTTTAATTCCTTTATTTGCAATATGATGGCTAGCGGCTATCCATATATTGTGCGTGGTCAACTGATTTGACTTATTCATTGTTTTTTTTTCTCAGAACTGCCTATGATGTAGCCATTAATGATGACTCTTGGCCAACAGAAGCTTTTGAGCTTTTGTCTGGAGAGAAATCCAAGACATTGGAAAGGCTTGACCCGTGAGTATACATTTATATATATCTGCTTATCGTGCATCCATATTTAGTATGACAGTAAATGACACTGTTTGTTATAGTGGTGCCACTGCTTCCCACACATTTGTCCTGGAGACCAAAACGCAGGGCAGGTTCCAAGGATCACCTGCTATCATTAAATACCGTATTCCCACAAAGACTGCACTTCAGGTTTGGCCCATTGCTTAGATAGTGTTTCCTGTACGCAATCCCATCCTTTTTTCCCCTTTAGGCAGCAATTCCTCAACGCCCTTTTGCAAATATCATGTTTTTGTATGTTTAAGGAGGCTTATTCAACTCCCATCTTTCCACTGGATATTCTGGCTGAAAGACCTCCAGAGAAGAAGTTTGAATGGGTAAGTAATAATGGTATGCACAGATCCTAGTCCATGTCTCTTTTTGATACTGATTTGATTTCTGTTTTTATGTGGCTTCCATGTGGATCTGGATTTGCTCCTGTAATATATTCAGGCTAAGGTAATTTTATTTTCTTTTCTCCTGTATTGGTCAGATTTAGTGTAGTTTTGTTAATCTCGTTTCTATTCCATCTCAATAATCTGCTCTAGAGTAGCTATTATCATAGCATAGATACTAAAAGAGATTCTTATCCGTTTGCAGAGGCTTGTGGCTAAATACGGGGCACTGGTGTCTGTTGTTTCGTTCGTTGGAATGTTTATCTACCTGGTCGCGAGCCCATCGAAAAACAGTGGAAAATCAAGCAAGAAGAGACGTTGATCTATTCATAGGTCGCAGTTTCTGTGTAGGTGATGGTGCGGCCTGGAGGAACACTTCATACTGAGAACCTAGAGAAAACAACGTTTGATGTTACTTTTAGTCACCTCAACCTTGAACTGAAACGAAATGAGCTTCAACTAGCAAAGTGGACCTTAATTTTCCTGTTTTGTTGTCTGTGACTTAACTCAGAGTAGATCCCAATGAAATTTGAAATAACATTTTGGGCCGGGGCCTTTGCTATATTTTTTCCCTTTGTGATGAATGGTTAACGCTGTCTTGTGGAAGCAATCAAACACTTGTTGAGTCCTAGAAGCAATTGAACTGCTAAGGGCTTCTTTGAAATGCACACATTTCACATTAATCAGTTTAATTTTATAGGAAAAACATAAAAACAGGAATTTTGTCCTCTGTCCCAGAAGAATCTTTTCTACTCCCATCCGATTAGTTGTAAAAAAAAAAAACTTCCATCCGATTCTTCTGCCCCTGGCCAGAGTAATTCAATTACGGGCCACAATTTCCACTCGTGCTCAGAGCCCACATCGAGATGCCGATCAACTCAGGTCCTTCTACCCAATGTTTTTTCACTAGGCCAGGCCTCAGTCCAATACAACAGAATGCAGAGCCCATGAAAACCAGCCCATTCCTCACTTGCCCAGTTTACCTCCTGTCACACTGACACGGCAGGCCCACTGTTCCCGGACGAATCCAACAGTCCAAACGATACCTCTTCCTCCATCTCGACCGTCCGCACTAGGGTAATCCCTCCGCAAACCCCCCGCCGCGAGCTATATAAATGTCTCCCTTCTCCCACCTCCAACCCTAGCCGCGCCCATTCCCGCACCTCCCCTACCGCCGCCGCCTCCGCCGTCGCCGCCGAGATGGGTCGCGTGATCCGCGCGCAGCGTAAGGGTGCGGGGTCTGTGTTCAAGTCTCACACCCACCACCGCAAGGGGCCCGCCCGATTCCGCTCCCTCGACTACGGCGAGCGCAACGGGTACCTCAAGGGCGTCGTCACCGATGTCATCCACGACCCCGGCCGCGGCGCGCCGCTCGCCAAGGTCACCTTCCGCCACCCCTTCAGGTACAAGCACCAGAAGGAGCTCTTCGTCGCCGCGGAGGGCATGTACACCGGCCAGTTCGTCTACTGCGGACGCCGCGCCACGCTGTCCATCGGCAACGTGCTGCCCCTGCGCGGGATCCCCGAGGGAGCTGTCGTCTGCAATGTGGAGCACCACGTTGGTGACCGCGGTGTTTTCGCCAGGTGCTCCGGTGACTACGCCATCGTCATCAGCCACAACCCGGACAACGGCACCTCCAGGTAAGAACACCGTCCTACATCTCCTCTAATTCGTTCGATCGTGGGATCTGTTAGACATGGTCTAGCATGATGATTATCTTTTTAGATCTGATGTGATAGTAATAGTATGGACATTCGGTAGAATTTGCTTTGAAAATCATGATGCTCTGTTCTGTAGCGTATGGCTTATACGATGTGAACATGTATATTTGCTCATTTGAATTACCGGAAAAGTTCACTAGTTGGTTCAATTGTTGCATGTGATCGTATATTGACATGAGCACTAATGATTTTCTGTTGCATGTTATTCAATCTGAATTAGGTCTGGATGCTGCTGGTTATGGTTTTGATTAGCAGACAAACATGAACAAATAATAATTTTTTTGACACATGCATCTGTTTTACATTATTTGCTGACTATCTTGGCATTGCTAGCTTTAACATTTGTAGTTCTATGCAAGCAAGTTGGTTTTGTACTACTTGGTTTCAATGTCTTAAATAAATGCCTTGTGCTATATCAGCCTATTGCAAAAGTTAAGCTAGGTTACATGTGTGCCTACTCTAATGCATTCACTAGATCATTTTGTTTTTTATTATCCTTGTTCATTATCTCGTGGGGGTTTCATCTCTAGCCCTCCCCAACTTTCTTGTATGCTGTTCTAGTGTTTGTATTCCGCCCATGTGTTATTGAGATTTTTTGAATCACCTGTCTGCTGGCACCCATCCTTCTCATTTCTTTCAGGATCAAGCTCCCCTCTGGTGCCAAGAAGATTGTCCCTAGCAGCTGCCGTGCCATGATCGGCCAGGTTGCTGGTGGAGGCAGGACTGAGAAGCCCATGCTGAAGGCTGGTAACGCCTACCACAAGTACCGTGTGAAGAGGAACTGCTGGCCTAAGGTGCGTGGTGTGGCCATGAACCCAGTGGAGCATCCCCACGGAGGAGGTAACCACCAGCACATTGGTCACGCATCCACTGTCCGCCGTGATGCTCCTCCTGGCCAAAAGGTTGGTCTCATTGCTGCAAGGAGGACTGGACGACTCAGGGGACAGGCTGCCGCAACTGCTGCCAAGTCTGACAAGGGCGCTTAGAGCTATCATCGCTGTTTATCTATATCTGCTTAGATTAAAGAACAGGACATGTATTCCAGTATGGATGTGTTATCTACTCTGGTGAACATCTCGATGGATGTTAGTGTCAGGTTTCGTGGACATCGTGTGGAGTTTTCGTTCAACCTAAAGAAGTTTTTGCTTGGATTTGGATATTCAGTCCTAAATGATACTGTTGTTATTTTAGTCCTTGAGTGCACCTGTTATCTTGGTTATGTTCATGTGTTGTGCGAACCTAATGATACTGTTCTGTGGGTTGATTGCAGAGTTAACGTTTATCGATTTGAATGCATTTTCTGGCAATCCTTTGCTCTGGCTAGCTAAAATCGAGGCCCTGGTTGGGAACAATTTTCTCTGCCTTGTTTTGCTTATTAGCAAAGCAAAGAATTTCTCACTTTTTTATTTCTTATTATGGTTCAAATCTCTAAAGTGATGATTAATTAGAAGTGACAATAAGCTGGGCAGTGAGATTATTGTTAATGTTGACTGATAAACCATCTCTCTCGTCTCTACGAAATTGAACTTACGGACTATGCCGATGGAACCGCTCCATATCAATTTCATGGTTTTTGCGATTGATCCAGCCGGTTACGGTTACGGCAACTAAGCAGTTGTTGAATCCGTCTCCGGGTCTACAATAAAGTCCGAACGATGCACCTGTTCCGAAACAGTCGATCGACACTGGAGTTTCTTCCAATTCAAATAAACAGATTTGAGTATCGTTCAGTTCAAGAGTTCAAGAGAATAATAACCTTCTGTCCCAACCTTCTGGTTTTTTTTTTTAATCTGTTCACGGGAATCTGATGGATACCGGAAAGACTTTTGGACTTCATTTCATATCAGCCCAGTATTCTACAACCTACTTCCGTTAGAGCATCTCTAATAGTTATGTATAATTGGTACTCTCAATAGATAGTTTTTGGTTCCACTTAAAATCAATTGGGAGAACAAAAATTGTCTTCCTCCAACAACTTCCAATAATCATACAAAATACTAAGGAGTATTTTGAATCTAACTGGTTCTTCCTTTGACAACTCGAGCATTGTATGATACTTGTCCAGTCCAAGTCCTCTAAACAAAATATCACGAGCGTACAATTCTTGTCACGTTGACAATCCTACTGTCCTGAGTCAAGAGCCAAGAGTGTGTGAGGCCTTGAGGAAAGCCAAGAGCGTGAAGCAGGCGTCCATGGCGGCTACCCGGGAGGGTCCGAGCGGCTTGGCAGCTAGCATGGCTGGTGGTCATCCGACTCATCCGCCAGTCCGCTGAGGGCACCTTCACCACGGGCTGGCCCAAGTTCATGACTAGGCACTGCAAGAGCTCGAGTTAGTCGTGTTCCACTACGATGGCAACACGCGTTGTTCGGTACGTTGGACTACGAGCAGACGGGAAGATGGCCAACTGAGCGCGGCGACCGGCGACGGACATGTGAAAGCAGTTCCAAAAAGGCACGAGGAAGACGAAGGCAACTGGTTTTGCTGAAAGATTTGACGCGCGGTTTAAGCGGGAGGTGGTTGGATTCGAGGTTGGGAGTGCGAATGAGGGATGCAAATGTAGGGGGAGAACAACCGGGTTTAGGAGGCAGCGAAAGTTTAGGGTCCTTTTTAGAGCAACTGTTGGGAACGTGATTTTATTCATTCTACCTAAATAATGTATTTAGAGAGAGTTTTAAATAACTGTTGGAGATGTTTTTATTCATTAGTTGCCGTTTGGCAACATTAGGTTTGAAAAAATAAAACAGAGGAGAAGATCTGGACTCTTTATTTCTCCATCTCATTCAATCTCAATCTTTCATTTATTTTTCAATCTTAAACTCATATCTTATTTCTCAATTACCAAACGCCATCTAATTGAAATAAGTTCTATCGTCCTCTTTCAACTATCGCGGTCTTTCAATTTTTGTCTTTTATTCAGAATACCAGATATTTTTACTTCTTTAATTTTTCAACGTGTTTGTTTTTCTCCCTCGATGGTTTTGAGAGTGGTTTAGCTTACGTAGTAGGATGATGTGGATGTGGATGAGGATTATAAATTTGTTTTTTAAATTTTGTAAAAATAAATTTATTTCAAATTTGAAAATAAGTTCAAAACAAAAGTTGTTTCTCATGAAGAGATATATCATTCAACAAAGTTTCAAATTTATATGAATTTAAATTATTATGTTTTTGAAGCAAAACAAAAAGATGCCGCCAAATTTAGAAAAATCAAAAAAAGGAAAAAAAAAGCCTCACGGATCCCATCCGTCAGCCGGCATGGGGAAAGAGTGAGAGGAAATGAGGTGAGCTCGATGGCCGACGGGTGGGGTCCGTGGCGCCACCCTAATGCCCGAGGCCGTGCTGCTCTAGTTGTCTGTAGGCTCGTGGAGGCCCTAATGCCGGAGGCTCGTGGAGGCCCGGGCGCCGCGGCGTGTCTGTAGGCCGACGTCGTCGTCGGCCTCGGTTTCGCGGGTTCGCGTTCCTGGCTCTCACCGCGCTCGTCACCGGCTTCCGCCTCGCCTGCTTCCTCTCCCGTCGCCGGTGTCGTCGTCCTACTGATCACCGGTGGACCCTGGGCTGAGCGCTGGTCCAACTAAAACACTCCTTAAGCTAATCTATTTTTAGGAATTAATGTTAATGCTATAACTAAGTTAAATTATAGTAATGATATCCGTGACGGCGTTTTGAAGCAAACCTACAAGTATGTTACTAAAATTCAAGGACAAGTTAGTAGAGTACACTCCATCTGTCTCTAAATTGATACCATCAATTTGATCATTTATTTTATTAAAAAATTAATTTAAATATGAAAAATTATAATTTATGATTTAAACTACTTTAACGATAAAATAAATTATAATAAAATATATAATATTTATTGAACTTTTTAAATATGACGAATAGTTAAATTTGATTTTAAAAGTAAACAGCTAGAACAATTTAAGAATGGAAAGAGTGTATTTTAAAGGTTCCAATAAATCTCTTATTTTTCCTCCCACAGAATTTGTACCACGTGATTCAAGGGCATTTTCAAAAACATGGTACTCCATCTATTGCAAAATATAGTTTTTTTATTTGATTAAAGTCAAAAAAAATTTAACCTTGACTAATAATATTGAGAAAATTAAATAATTTCTATAAACACTTATCCATTATGAAACTTTAATTTACGATGAATCTACTAATATAATTTATACGTAATAAAATATTATTAATTCTTCATTGTTAATGTTCAAAGTTAAAACAAATCGACTTTAACCAAACCTAGATGTGCTTATATTTTGGATCGGAGGAAGCACAAAAATATTATTAATTCTAAACTATTACAGTTATCATCTATTGTTATATTAGTGACAAGTAAATTTTTATGAACTTATTATCCTCTATGATAATCGCCCAGGCTTCACAAAAATTTTGTCTGATCACGTTCCCGTAGACCCGACGTGAGTTGTACTTTGGTGACGGAAGGGAAGAGTGGCATGTGTTTGCATGACAATGTAATAGAGCAAATTACTCATTTTCCTCTGTTTTGAGTCTCTTATTTGTCTCTAAAAGTTTATACTTTTCATATATATACCGAAGTTTAAAAGTCTATCTCTTTTATCATTCTTTTCTATATTTTTTGAATCTGTGAACAATTTTACCCTCAACAAGCTAACTTTTATTTACCCTCAAATTAAATAAATTAAAAATAATTATTTTTGGATTAATAATTAATCAAAAGTCAAAATAATATAAAAATATAAGAACATTAGCACGCAACAACACTAATTTTACACATAATAGAAAATAACTTAACACATTTAGTATCATTCGAAATAATATAATAATATGTAAAATTAGTATTGTTCCGTACTTATGTTTTTATATTTTATATTATTCATAATATCTTAGCTCTTGATTAATTAATAATTTGAAAAGAAAAACATAAATAATCTTTTTGTTCATTTATTTAATTTGAGGGTAAATAAAAAATAGCTCTTTAAAATTGTTCACATACTAAAAAAATATGAAAAAATGGAATAAAAGAGATAGAGTTATAGAACTCGAGTATATAAAAGAAGTAGAAACTTGTAAGCACAAATAAGGGATAGTTTCTCCAAATATGGAAAATAAATAATTTACTCGATGTAATATTGTCTCCCAAATGGTATCTGATTGCAGTTGATGTTCTTATAAAAAAAAAGTTAACACATGTAGTCAATAACTGAATTTATAATAAATAGATTGTTTGAAAAAAAAACAGATAGGTACGCATCAAATGAATGTAAACCGTTGATTTATCAGATTCGATGACTCTGATGTTATCTTATTACAGGTGATGGCGAAAAAAGTTATGTAATTTTTAGATATTGTTAAGTAAAAATAAAAAAAATTGATTTTATTTAAACTTAGAAATATGTTCTACGAATAAGGACCATAAAACTTGATTTTTTATGAAATCTACTTTCTGCTTTATTAAAAGATCATTATATTTAACCAAAGAAAAACTGCGCGGAAGGCACGGACGCCACACGGTAGCGTCCAAAACCCAATAAACAAACCCAACACGAAATCATTCATCACCTGCAAGAATACGAAAACAAATCCCGCACCAATCAAAACCCCCTCACCCAGTCACGACCGTCCACGTCAGATCCAACGGTCAGTAACGCCTCCACGTCCCCCCACCACCCCGGCCTGCCAGAAACGCCCCCTTTTCATTTCTCCGCATTACTCTCGCTCGCCCTCCTCCCCCTCTCTCTCCTCCTTCTCTCTTCCTCTCCCCGCCGCCGCCGCCCATCCTCCCCGCCCCCCTCGCGCGCGCCGCCTCGTCGATCGTGTTCGCGGCCGCACGACCCCCGAAACCCGCCCAGGGAGACGAAATCCGCCGGTTCGGTCGTCCGGCTCAGCGCGGCGCCCTCCGCGCCTACGACGACGTAAGTGTGCCGAGTCAAAACCCTAGTCTCCCGAGCCGGATCTGGGCGCCGGTCCCGATCTGCGCCGGATCTCCGCCCCGATCACTCCGCTTGATTTGCCTTCGGATTGCTCGCGCCTCCATCCGTGGGGTTGGTTTCGTGTCTGCGCCTGCGCGATATCGGATTGCGCGTGCGCCGATGGATCTGAGCTTTTTTGTAGCTTTAGAGATTGTGGATTGCACGGTTTCGCCATCTCAGAAGTTAGATTCATGGGTGACACGGCGTTCGTGGTCGTGTCCTTCGGCCTTAGACGAATCTGATGATTGATGAACGCGTTTTACTATTGTCCAGTAGAGCTTACTGTTTGAAGTCTAGCTGACTAGTGGACGTCGACTGCCACGTGCTGCCTCTACCGTTCCGTTTCCGTTTCGTGAGCCGTGGGTGGCTTTGCTTGTACTTTCGTGCGCTCATGCTATTATTACCGGTGCGAGTGGAAGTCCCATGTTCGCTGCTAAAATTTGTCACTGAGGCTGCTTCGTATTATTGTTGTGGTTGTAGTATAGTTATGTAAGCGCGCTGTAACTTCTAGTGCGACTCTGTAGTGGGCCAATTTTACCGCTCCAATTATTTGTGATTAGGACACACGTGCTTGCTTGCTCGAGCACTTTAGCGTCGTTATGTTCACTGTTAGATTGGTGGCTAGGAGGCTACAACTATCTACCGGTCTCAGTATCAGTTGCTGTAAACAGGGGCAGGCTGAATTTAGTTTAATTTGTGCTTAGGGTGTTATATTATGGATTGCTCATGTTGATTTTTTGTACATTATTCTGTAGAGCATAGGCGTAGGTGGGTTGATCTACTGATGTCTGTATTGGATTATTCTTGATGCTATGGCATCTTATTCAACTGTTATCCCTAGAGTCTATCACACTGTCTTGATATAATCTGTTTCTTCTGTATATGTTGGTATGCTGATATTAAACTGTTATTGTTGTGATTGCTGCTAGCATAAAGCTTTTTTTCTTCTATTTATATTATTATTTTATTTACATGGCTGTGCAGCTATTTTACTTTGATGGTGCTTTATGGTACATCATGAACCATATATGTCTAATTCCCTCTTATTTTGGTCTTTACAGAGTCAGGATGTCTCTCGATGTTACTCAAGTTCTCTTAAGCGCACAATCTGCTGATGGTGCGATTAGGAAGCATGCTGAAGAAAGTCTCAAGCAGTTCCAGGAGCAAAACCTTCCAGGGTTCTTACTCTCACTCTCTAGTGAGTTGGCCAATGAAGAGAAACCTGAGGAGAGCCGTAGGTTAGCTGGTTTGATCCTGAAGAATGCACTTGATGCAAAGGAGCAGCACAGGAAGAATGAACTTTTCCAGAGATGGCTTGCACTGGATGCTGGTGCCAAGGCTCAGATTAAAGGATTGTTACTGCAAACTCTCTCATCTCCAGTTGCAAATGCCAGATCTACTGCCTCTCAAGTTATTGCGAAGGTTGCTGGTATCGAGATTCCTCAGAAACAATGGCCAGAGCTTATAGCATCATTGCTCTCTAACATACATCAGGTCCAGCCAAATGTCAAGCAGGCAACGCTGGAGACACTTGGCTATTTGTGTGAGGAAGTTTCACCTGAAGCTGTTGATCAAGACCAAGTTAATAAAATACTTACAGCTGTTGTTCAGGGTATGAATGCTTCTGAGGGGAACTCTGATGTCAGACTGGCAGCTACACGTGCACTGTATAATGCTTTGGGCTTTGCTCAGGTTAACTTCTCAAATGATATGGAGCGTGACTATATCATGAGAGTTGTTTGTGAAGCAACACAGTCTCCGGAGGTGAAGATAAGGCAGGCTGCCTTTGAGTGTTTGGTGGCTATCTCATCTACTTATTATGATAAGCTGGCCACATACATGCAGGACATATTTAATATCACAGCAAAAGCTGTCAGGGAAGATGAGGAGTCTGTTGCACTTCAGGCTATTGAGTTCTGGAGTTCCATATGTGACGAGGAAATTGACATTCTTGACGAGTACAGTAGTGAATTCACAGCTGATTCTGATGTTCCTTGCTACTATTTTATCAAGCAGGCGCTTCCTGCCTTAGTGCCGATGCTGTTGGAGACTCTCCTGAAGCAGGAGGAAGACCAGGATTTGGATGAAGGTGCTTGGAATCTTGCCATGGCGGGGGGAACTTGTTTGGGCCTTGTGGCAAGGACTGTTGGGGATGATATTGTTCCTCTTGTTATGCCTTTTGTTGAGGAAAACATAACAAAGTCTGAATGGAGGCAAAGAGAGGCTGCAACATATGCTTTTGGCTCCATTTTGGAAGGCCCATCAGCAGATAAACTGGCTCCACTTGTTAATGTTGCATTGAACTTTATGTTGACTGCATTGATGAAGGATCCAAGTAATCATGTGAAGGACACGACCGCTTGGACCCTTGGAAGAATCTTTGAATTCCTTCATGGTTCAGCACTGGAAACTCCTCCTATCATTACGGCTGAAAACTGTCAGCAAATTCTTACTGTTCTGCTTCACAGCATGAAGGATGTCCCCAATGTTGCTGAAAAAGCATGTGGAGCTCTGTATTTTCTTGCTCAAGGCTATGTGGATGCTGGATCTGCATCGCCGTTGTCACCTTTCTTTCAAGATATTGTTCAGAACCTTCTTATGGTTACTCACAGGGAGGATGCTGGTGAATCGAGGCTGCGGACAGCAGCTTATGAGACATTAAATGAAGTGGTCAGGTGTTCTACTGAGGAGACTGCCCCTATTGTTATGCAGTTGGTACCTGTTATCATGATGGAGCTGCATCAAACACTTGAGGCAGGAAAGTTATCAACTGATGAGAGGGAGAAGAGGAGTGAAATGCAGGGCCTTCTCTGTGGCTGCTTGCAGGTCATGAT
>BCLF01000128.1:471154-490414 GCA_001602275.1 Zoysia japonica
AAAAGTTGGGTGGGATGGAGTCAACAAAGTACTCTTTCTTGCAGTATGCAGATCAGATGATGGATCTGTTTTTGAGAGTGTTCGCTTGTCGAAATGCTACAGTGCACGAGGAGGCTATGCTTGCTATTGGTGCCTTGGCATATGCAGCTGGTCCAAGCTTTGCGAAGTACATGGCTCAGTTTTATCAGTATTTGGAGATGGGACTTCAGAACTTTGAGGAGTATCAGGTCTGTGCCATTACCGTGGGTGTAGTGGGTGACTTGTGCAGGGCATTGGAAGACAAAATTTTGCCCTACTGTGATGGAATCATGACTCAGCTCCTGAAGGACTTATCCAGCAACCAGCTGCATAGATCTGTAAAACCACCAATATTTTCATGCTTCGGTGATATTGCACTGGCAATTGGGGAGAATTTTGAGAAGTATTTGATCTACGCTATGCCTATGCTGCAGAGTGCAGCTGATCTTTCGGCACATGCCACTGCAGCTGATGATGAAATGCTTGACTACACTAATCAGTTGAGGAATGGAATCTTGGAAGCCTACTCTGGTATTCTTCAAGGATTCAAGAGCTCACCTAAGACACAGCTGCTGATGCCGTATGCACCACATATTCTTCAATTCCTCGACGCTCTGTACAATGGAAAGGATATGTAAGTCTTCATCAATACAATCTGATTTCCTACCTTGTTTTATCATTGATACAAGTTAGTAGTTGCCCTAATTCTTGTTATATTATTATCTGCAGGGATGATATGGTGATGAAGACTGCAATAGGTGTTTTGGGTGATTTGGCAGACACATTGGGGGTCAATGCTGGTCCTTTGATCAATCAATCCTCCTCAAGCAAACAATTTTTAGAAGAATGCTTAGCATCAGATGATCCTTTGGTCAAGGATTCAGCTGACTGGGCAAGGATAGCAATCAGCCGGGCAGTTTCAGGTTGATATCTCCATGATCTCGAGTTTGCACTTGCATCCATCCGCATGTCACGTCTGGGTTTTCGATTGCATCGTGTCCAGACCTGCTCTTTGGAGAAGTCCCACATCCATATAGCAGCGTTAAAGGGTCCTCACTAACTCATGCATCAGTACGTGTCAACCCATCCTTTTCACCCTGTGAAAAGAGGGTTAAGTTGGCTGCCCGCTAACTTTGCTAAAGGCATCTGCAACTTTAAAATTATTGGAGGTGAGATGAGCTTCTCTTGTTGCCTGACATGCTGAATTTTCCTCAGCATGGCACGCCGGTCTGGTCTGACTATCATTTTCCCCCGCATTTATCACATGCATAAAACTTTGGTCGGATGGTCAGTTGGGACATTGCCCAATTGCTTACTGCTCCAGTAAGCAAAAGCGGGCTCGAGGGTATATCACAAGATAAATTTTTGTAAGGGTGGCCAAGTCCATTATTTCAGATATACCCTCAAGCTGTTAGCTTTTTTTTTTCTTAGCATTTTCTTTCTTCACTTGCATTGCATTGCCTAGCATTCATTATTGGTCTGTTTTGTAAAAGTCCTTTGGGGCAAAACTTTTGTTCGGTCTGGTATGGCACGCCAATGTACAAGACTTCGTGTGCATCGGTTTATTTCCATGTGGTGTTGGATTAGCAGGCGTCTGTTTATTTTTTTCCCTATATCTGCGCATTGCTCTGTTTCGGGTTTCTTGAATTTGGGATGGTGAAAAACAGATATAGGTCCTGCAGATTTTTTTTTTTGAGTTGAATTGGGTTATAAAATTTGTACTACTTGTGGAGTTCTGCCTCCTGGTACAAGTCATATCATTTGTTTGAACATATGAGAATATGATGATGAATGTGTCAAGTGATAATAGTATTCACTTTTTAGCCTCTTCCTGTTATGCCAGCGATTTGTTTGCCTCTGTTTTATTGTTTGAGCTCGTGCAGGATCCATCAGTGGATCCCAACTGATAATGTACCCCCTACGTCACTATACTGTCACAACCGAAAGGAGTGCTGATCGAGTGGCAACATGTGTACTTCACGTCTTCACATATATAAACATTTCTAGGGTTAATCAAAGTTAAATAATTTTGATTGACTATCAGTAGAGAAAAAAATATAATATTAATTAATCAAGTAAAAATGACATTGATCGATAAAATTCATTGCAGGAAACTATCATAATAACTACTCTTTTTTAACAAAATATAAGCATTTTTAGGTTTAATTAAAGTTAAATTTTTTTCACTTAGATCACTAATAATATATACTAATGTTTTATTATATAAAAATTATATTTTTTGGATTCATCATGAAATAAAGTTGCATAAAAAGTATATTTTTATATTAAAAATTATGTAATTTTTTAATTATTATTAGTAAAAGTTAAAAGAATTTGATCTTATTCAAAATTAGAAATGCTTATATTTTAAAATGGAGGTAGTATCTCTTAATCTTTGAAATAACGAATCTATTGAGATATTACTATTCAAAGCAAACCCGTCGCTAGCTAGTGCACTGATGATCTTGGCGTACTGCGTGCTGACACTTCAATCGCTTTCAAGTCTTCTACGCCGGCTAACTGCATAACCAGCTCCTCATGCATGCGACCGGTAACTGGCCCATGGGTTCTGAGCTTTGTTTGAATTTTTTGACGTGTTAGCAAGACGAATAAGAACCTTTGTAAAACCTTTGTAAAAGGGTCCTGGAATCTCAAATGGGGCGGTGAAAGTTCAGAGGTCGCTTCCAAGGGGCTGCAAGAAACCCGTGCTCTCGGTCAGCCTGTCTGCTTAGAGACGGACCGGGATCCTCTGGGACATCGTCATTATGTGTGGGTTGCCACGTGCGTGAGACCCACCCGACAGTGGCTTACTAATCGATAATTTGCACTGACACTATAAAAAAAGTTTATCCTAACACCCTCTACTGTCTGTCAACCGTGTATACTGAGATGATCCTATAAATAGACCTTAATATTTTACAAACTGTATATCAGTGTCATAGGCTCATAGCTTTGAATTGTTCGGCTATAGAACCCAGAGACTAGATAAACGCTTCAATTCTTGCATCACCTACATCTGCAGTTGTTTCATCACTTCACTTCTTGCTCCAGTGTAATGCTTATCTGACATAGCTGAAACGCCTCTCTTCCTATTCATTTCGAATGGGCATGAAATATAATTTATAATGAAACAGCCGTATGCTCAGTCCAATATCTACAATAGAAGGCAAAATAAATATATAGTTTATGTTCTAAATCTTCTTATGAGTAATTTTGCAGTCTTATAATGTACATCAAAGATGTTCTGAGAAAGATGGTCTTGAGCATCCAAATGTAATTCTGATTCATCTATCAGTGCCAAACAGCTCAAAAAATCATCTAAAGTAACACTTCGAAACAAAATAATAGTGCTATACTCCATACTGTTCAAAAATACCATGATCAAACCTCGGTAGGAGATTATTCAAAGACCATTGACAAGATACAAAGGCAGTTCATATTCACTGTACGTTATTACAAGCCATACTTTCTATGGCCCGTAATCATGTGGTCTAGGGTTGCGGCAATCACCCTTAAGATCATAGGTCTTGTTAAACCATTCACAGAAAGCCAATGCCGCTGCATCGTCGTCTGAAGGCGGCGACGCGGGGGACTTGGTCATGGTCTCGTGCCCCAGGGGGCGGGCGGAGATAGTCGCCGCCATTGTTAGGAAGATGAGAAGGAGAATGGCGGTCGCGGTGGAGGTAGACTTGGCCATGGTTTGATGGTTTGGTGATGGTTGTGTTTGTCGTGCAGAGGGTAATTTATACTAGTGCTGTGGTGTGTAACTACACATCAAAACAAATATAAAGGTTCAGCTCTAATAATGTAGTATATATATTACAACAAAGGTGTTATATGTGTTTATGTACTAGTAAAGACAATAAATGTCTAGTAACTTAACAGGGGTTAATGGTGTAACATCTTTTCTAGGTATTATATATGCAATTGATGACACATTGGTAACAACACATAATTAAATCACCATACTATTTAGGGTGACATATATGTTACCTCTCGAAATGATAATACATGTCATCTATTTAGGTAATGTTAAACTTCTCGCTAATTAACATTTCTTCTTATTTTTAAAATTTTCAAACTTTTTTCCTTGTTATTTCTTATTTATTGTTATTTTAGAATTTTTATATCTCATCCACTTGAAGCATGCAATAATTGACATATTTGGAGTAATTTTTTTAATATAGAAAACAGTTTATTTTAACAACAATTAAAATTATTTATTATCTTTTTTCCTATCCCCTTCTATTTCATGTATGCATCCATCGAAATATTTAGTACAATTTATTTAAACCGTTGAAACAATTGATTCTTACCACTATTATAATCTAGCTTCTTACTACTAGAAAAAGATACTCCATTCATTAAGACATTAACATATGCATTGTGTAGATTTTAGTACAAGTATAAAAACAAAATTGAGTTTGCATTTTTCAAAGCTCGTGACCAAACAATATGCATTGTCTAATGCTGTAGCAAATTATTTCTTGGAATTAATAAATTTGAAAATTAAACGAAAACAGATTACGTCACACCTATATGGACTCCCCCCAATCATGGGATCTTGCATTGGCCACAACGGATCTAGCTGGAGGTCAATGTAGCTAGCTGGAGTTCATGTCTGTGGTGGCACTCTCAGATAGAGCTCGTTGGAAAGGGCTAAAAGCCAAGAAAAAAAATCCCAAATAAAATACCAGCATGATGCTTGTCGGCGTTGTCGCGCCGTGCAACCTTCCTATGAGTTTCTTGCCGACGAGGCTCACCGGAATTGGCTGGCGTCAAACACAACAGGCAGCCGTTATCGAGGTCGTACGCTAGCAAGGATTATGAAAACATTAGGCTGACGAGTGTGCCCTCCTCCATGGCTTTCTAATTTCAAACAAAGTTTTCAAGATTGAAACTGCAGTGACTATTTTGACTCAGAAAAACTAGTTCGAGGGCTAAAAAGAAAATATGCCAATTTTCTGAGTGGTACATCACATCAAGTGGAACATTTTTTTTGTTTTTGGACCGAGTCATGATTCTGCATATAATTTAAATTAAATTCAAAAAGTAGAAAGGAAATTTGAACATTAAATGAATTTTTAATGTGCATTTTAAATTTGATAAAATCTCAAAAATCACCGACATACTTTCTTGGTATGATCTTCCCGATAATATTTTTGCAAGGTCAAAATTTTATAGATATTTTTGAAGTTTCTTTGAAAGGTACATTTTGTCATTTATTTGAATAATTCAAACTAGAAAGCCATTGATCTTTTAAAAATTGAATTATTTTTACATTTTGGGCATTGCAGGGTGACAAAAGTGCAAAAAGAGGTACATGTCGACACCTGTGGTGTTACAACCAGTAGCCACGGCTGCAAGGATAAGTTCATCATTGTGCGAGTGCACCACACTTGTGTGATCTATATATAATCCCTTCGCTTTTAAATTGCTATTATGATAAAAAAAATCATGTTTGAAATCTGAATAAAGCTGTTATCATCCAAAGCAACACTTGAAAAATGAATTAAAGATTTGCTGGCGTAATGTCAATTTTTATTCATCTTTCAATGCCGAGGAACTGGCGGTATTATCTGAAACAACACTTCAAAAATAGGAGGATATTATTATGTTACACACACATGAATTTATTATATAGAGTTTGATGAGATGCAGGGTGTTGGAACTCTGATTCTATTTCGTCCGCCTCGCTGACGATGTCGCTAGAGCCGAGAACGTACCCAAGGAAAACACATCGTGAATTCATGGATAAACAAACTGAATTTTGGAATTCCTGAATAAACATACTGAATTTGCATGGACAACTGAATCACTTTTTTTTGATTCAATGCCTTGCATAAATAGGAAGATACAATGTGGTTTTGTTTCACCCACGACGCAGCGTCCGCCATGAACCGCATTACGCGCTCATGCCGCACGACCCGGACTCCACTACCTGGCGTTCCCACACGAACTGGCGCGCGTCGAACAGGACGCTCTCCAACAGATTCGGAGCTCAATTGAAATTCAAACTACACCAACTGAAAACCGATATAAAAACAGCCTAGGATTACTCCACTTCACACAGGGCACCATGCACATTGCTATGCAGCTCCAACTATGTTTATTGTGACCGGTTCAGCACCATCGGTTGGCAGCAAAAGCCCTGAAACTAGCTAGGCATGGGTGGCGGCGACATGTTCGGGTTTGCAGGCAGCTCCCTGCCGGCGAGGAAGTGGGAGAACATCTGCCGGGCTTCAACTGGTGCGAACTCCGGCGCCGCGTGCCCTGCGCCACGGATGGTGACGTACACCAAACCCTTGTAAACCACCGTGAACCCGGCCACCTGATCCCCGCCGGCGGCGAACCACTTACGCCACGGCCGCGCCGTCTCCAAATTCAGCTTGCGCAGCGCGTAGCGCGTGGACGCCGCGGGCACGCGGGCGTCCGTGTCGCCGCTGTACACCCAGACGCGGAGGCTCGCGTCCACCAGCTTCTTGATCACCGGCAGCACGGACGCCGGCGAGCCGTGCCAGTTCTCGAACAGGTGGTAGTTGCACACCGTCCACGGACCATTCTTGGCGGCGGTCGCGTGCAGGGCCCGCTGCACGTCGGCGCGGTTGAGGTAGGCTTCGGAGTAGTTGCGCGCGCACGGGTCGTAGCCGACGTACCGGAGTCCAGCACGGTGGTGGCGGCGACGGACGGCCGAGGTGGTGGCGTTGGTGCAGGTCGGGCTGTACAAGCTGTACAGGTCGACGTTGTTTCCGAACGTTGCGTAGAATCTGTCCAGCAATTCGTCGCAAGTATCCCTCTTGCGCTCGTAGGAGGCGTCGCTCTCGCCGGAGTCGTCAGAGAAGTGGTGGCAGGCTCTGGTGATGTTGCCGTACAGCTCGTCGGGCATCACGGCGTGTTCCCACGCCGACTGGATCATGCCGCGGTCGTCAGCGGCCTTATCGAGGGCCGGGTTGCCGATCTATATACGAACAAGAAGAATCAATTTCTATTCCGATTAACCAGGATAATTATTTTCTTCTTTATCATGATTCCCTTCAAGTTTATGCGGCGACGTCCCTTGTTCATCTCCAAGATCTTTTCAGCCAGCTGTGGCACCTGGTGACCTACGCAAAATAAAACATACGGAGTAGTATTTATATGTGAGACAAATATTTCTTCTTTCTCGCGTTGGATTGAAATGGGCTGCATGCCTTATCATCTGTGTTGGTGTCAATCGGGTTAGAATAAATCAAAATGACGTTATGCTGAAATGCTCTAATTCACGCAAATGTCACGCCATTATATACAGCTTTCATGCTTCTAAATCATTGCTTAAGTCAGGAACTAACTTACTAATTGAGAATTTGTTTAAACCACCCCTTTCCGCCGGCACTAACCTGCATAGCTCTCCCCGGCTATGTAGAATTCATGCCCTTTGAAATTTGGAAACATTTTGAACCAGCCAACCATGAACTTGTACATATCGTGAGCTTGATTGAGTTCAAATCAAATGAATAAAGCATCAGTTGAAGAAAAAAATCAGAGAGATCAATGACGTGTGAACTAGTAATGACTAATGACACATGCATATATACTTCCTCCGGTTTTAAATTATTGACACCGTTGACTTCCAACATTAACTTTGACCATTCGTCTTATTCAAAAAATTTATTTCAATGTGTAAAATTATTAGCCGTGATTTAAATTTCATCAATGATAAAGAAAATAATAATAAAAGTTGATATAAAATGTCAACGGAGTATATACCAGCTAGTGTGTCGCCAAACTGGCTGAGATCCTTTGTTGTGTTGGTGTAAGAGAACCCCACGCCTGCCGGGCTCTCCAAGAACAACAGGTTTGCCTCTGTAAACAAATTAGAAGATTGTGTTTGAGACCTAAGATTTTTTAGACTGGATTATACACATGTGCAAGAGAATTTCAAGAGAGAATTTGTGTATGTATACGCTAAAGCCTCAACTGTGCATCAACAACTTAATTGAGCATATTGCTCATCGTTTTCAGTTTGTTGTTAGCTAGATGAACATATACTACCTTTGTTCCAAGCTTCTGGGTTGCGGTGGAGCTCGGGTTTACCCTTTTGGATTAAAAAGGGCCCCAGCTCCTGGATTATACAGCGATGAGCATTCGGGTCCTGCATCCATGTATATATATATACAAAGTGAATGAGAGAAATGTTACGATGCTTGGAGGTACTAAAGGTACCTCCTTCTTCTCAATTAATCGAAGCTATATGAATAGAGAATATGTTTACACACACAATGGAATAATTGGATCATCGAAGCCATGTATAGAGAATGCACGGAGACGGCAGACAGCTCCTGCCTCCTGGCAGGTGAGATCGATCGACCCGGAGCAGAGTTGGAGTTCGGATCAGCGACTTATTACCTCCGTTGAGCCAGAGCACGAGCGGCTTCTTGTCGGCGCCGGCGGTGGTCTCGACGAACCAGTAGAAGAGGGCGCGTCCGTGCGTCTCGTTCACCGTCACGTAGCCCGCGTGCTGCCGGAACCCCGCGCGCGGCTGCCCTGGAAGTCGCACCACGCGGTCGGCGGTCGCCTGCTGCGCCGCGGCCACTGCGTCCTGGGTGGCGCCGGCGCCGGCGGCACTGACGGTGAGCGCGAGCAGCACAAGCAAGGCGCAGCGGCTATCGGCGGCCATGGTCAGTGCGTGCATGGAAGGGGAGAACGCGTGGTCTTGCTGCTGCTGGTGGTGCGTCCTTCGCACTGTCCCGAGTGGGCTCTATATAGAGCATGAGCTTAGTAATAAGTATACATTGCAGAGTAGGAGCTACAAAAACTAGACCTGTGCAAGTAGTTTACAGAATCATTACGCAGTCGCAGCTACATCCAAGAAGAGAATTTGGGGTTTGATATTAAAAAAAAAAGAGAGAAAATTTCTTATTATTCTACTACCTCATTATCGACAGCAACAGCGTGGAAGCAGTAGTTTTAAATTGTACACGCCTTACCAAATAAGCAACTACTACTCGGAATGTTTCCGGTTGTTGCATGAGAACTCAGTTGGAAATCTCGTACAGTTGACACTTCCTGGAATTACCTAAATTCTAATTTTGGGATGTAACCCTGTGCAAGCAAGAAGGACAGCAGCAGCAGCGGCATTAGGTACTTTGTAACTGTGATCTTTAGGGGGTGAAATGAGCAGTACTACTGAACTGCAGGCAGCAACCAAGATTTAAAATGGTTTAGTTTGACCAGAAAGAAACATTTTTTCTTTTCTGCTCTGAAAATATCTCTTATTTTACAGTACTAATTAGAATATGGGCAAGTGGATTTTCTTGAGACGCCCAAGATCATCTGAACCTTCCACTATGAAAAATTAGAGTCAACTATACGAAGTTTCAGCATGAGGATACAAAAGTTGGCTCTATATAGCTTGGAAGCTTCAGCTGCTGCTGCTGCAGCAGTTGCAGCTAGTTTTCCTTACGTTTTGGATAGCTGCATTGCATGAGAGGTATTGTAAGACATTTCTAGGACTGACCTAAGTGGCATTACTGCTTGCTTGCAGCGTCACTACATCCAGTCGAACTGTGATCATTTTCATTACTAGGTCAGAGACTCAGAGGAAATGGTAGGAAAGGAACATATATGGAGATCGGAGGGCAATTATTTTGTAAAAGCGTTGAAATTCTTCTGTTGTATGCCCACTGAGATACAAGCCAAACAACTGTTGGGACTGTAGTCATTTGTGAAAGCAAAAGGGCAATACAAGTTTTCATAAATATGTTGGTGTAAACACCGGTGGAGTCAGTCCTAGACACTTGCGAAAGCAAAAGGGCAGTAACGATGAACAAAAATATTCACAGACTAGTTTGAATAGCACAGCTTAAATTTCCGTGATGTAGATTGTAGTACTTGAGATTTGAGACATCTGTTAGAAATTTATGCATTTTATGGTATATTTTAATTTCAAATTTATGAAAGAATATGAGTAATATTGTGACAAATTGTACGTTCGTGCTCATAATTAATCTGTACAAAAACAGAAAGAATATTATGAAAAAACACAAGAAATTCAGGATATACCTTGAGACGCCAATGGCATCGTTCTCAACATTCGACATGATAAGCTGCTTGATGTCGTCGATCAGAGTTGATACAGAAAGAATATAAATCGTGCAGTCTCACGAACAACCTTCTGGAAGTAGTAGAAAGTAGTCGAATAGGAGCGAAAAGTCGCGCAGACAATGCGCTCCTAAAAAACTTTGATCGCCCGCCTACCTGTGCAGGTGTCGCAGCTGGACGAAGTTTCGAAGGCTTGCTCTCACGAGTTATGTGGGCACAGAAACTCGCGAAAAGAATGCAGAGCTCGCAGCAGTGAAATGTTTGTCTAGTGTGTCTCAGAATGAGAGGAGCCTCTTTTATAGGCGCACATAGGTGCACGGAGAGGAGGTGCAATGAATCAGAATTATTGCTGGGATTAAACACCATCAATTACCAGAGTAATAGCCACCAATTAATTCATCCGTTACTAAAACCAACATATTAAATTGATTTGAACCTCTGGTAACGTCAGAAATTAATTCACCATTTAGCAAAACACTAACTCAACGCAATAATACGAGGCTCTGTACACACGCGCAAGTCGCAAATCACAATTCACACGAAAACATGTACACGGCACGGCTCGGTGCGCGTGTGGCTTTCTTCTCCTCTCTCCTAGCTTTTCAACCAGTGAACACTAGCTCACATATTTAAGTTGGTTGACATCTCCTCAATTATTTATGTGAGACTAAAGATTTAGTCCCCTAGCATTTAAATGGGCCTTAAAATTAAATTGTGAAATCAATGGACCAAGCCCAAATATTCCAACAATATCATCATTTTTCATTGCAGATACTAGGCTTCTGATTATTGTAACAACATCTTCATTTTATTCAGAACTGAGAGAGACGGATCAGAAGTAAACATTTTACGAACTTTGTCCAGATTTCACATTATTTTCACCTCATTATCTCGATCCACACCATTAATAAAGAGCCTTGGTTTTAGGTTTGTATCAGAGTCATAGATCTGAAGTGTTCGGCCATACAAGCTAGAGACTAAATAGACGCTTTCATTCTTGCACCATCTACATATGCAGTTATTTCATCACTTCACTTCTTACTCCATTGTAAATTGTAATGCATGCTTATCTGAACTAGCTGAAACGCCTCTCTTCTGTCCATTTCAGATGGGGATGAAATGGAATTTAGAGTGAAAGAATCGTAGCTCAGTACCAATGTCTATAATAGAAGGCAATATAGATATATATCGTGTTTTTTTTAATCTTCTAACGAGTAATTTTGTTGGCTTTTTATGAATATCGAAGATGTTCTATTCTGAGAAAGATGAGATGTAGAAGCGTTGAACTCATGGTGATCGATGGTCGTGAGCATCCGGATGTAATTCCGATTCATCTATCATTTACAAACAGCTCGAGACATCATCTAAAGCAACACTTCAAAAACAAAATAACAGTGATCAATATACTTCATATTGTTTAATAATATCATAATCAAATCTCGGTAGGAGATTATTTAGAGACGATTGACATGGATACAACTGTAGTTCATATTCACTATACGTGATGATAATTTGTACTTTTTATGGCCTGTAGTCATGTGTTTTAGGGCTGTGGTAGTCATTCTTAAGATCGTAGGTCTTGTTATAACTATTCACAGAAAGCTAGTGCCGCTGCATCGTTGTCTGAAGGCAGTGACGCGGGGGACTTGGTCGTAGTTGCGTGCTCCAGCGGGCGGGCGGCGACGGTCGCCGCCGCCATGGCCAAGAGGACGAGGTGGAGAACGGCGGTCGTGGCGGAAGCAAACTTGGCCATGATTTGATGGTCTGGTGATGGTTGTGTTTGTCGCACAATGGGAGATTTATACAGGTGCTGTGGTGGTGTAGTTACACGTTGAAACTTACATGGTGGTTTAGCTCTAGTAACAGCAGAGATGTTATGTTTCCTTAAAAAATGGAGGTGTTATTTAATAGCCTAATAGGGGTTACTGATGTAACATCTTTTTCTAGGTGTAGTTGGAGTTGCTGCTGGAATTTCAGCTGTCCGTTTCCATCCAAACTCTACATAATCGGTTTCTTTTGAGTGCAAATGAAATACCTCAGTTGACATTCCCTATTTTATCGAATTGATAACAATACTTGTAAGAACATGGAGTATAATTAAATCAGCAAGTGGGTACGTAACACATAATTTGATAACCCTAACTGGCATCTGTGAATTAGAACAATGCATCTGTGACTGATCAGAACAATGCTACCTGACGCGCTTGGTATAAAGCTCCCAATAATTCGGTGGGAGATGAGATCGATATGAGCCCTACCAAGAATGTTTACAAAGTGTTAGCTTCATGGGTCATGGCTAGTTCCCGGGAAAAACTTGATTTCTCCTTCACACTTGTTCCTATGTGTTGCATGGCAACAGATAGATCTGGCAATTGACATTTCTAGTACTCATAAGTGGCTCCTCTTTTCACCATATCTGTGCCACCCCTCCTCACAGCTCAGTTTGAGTGAGGTGGCGAGAATTGCAAGGGATGGATCCATTTCTCTCTCCATAATACAAAGATATGCAGCTCTCATGTGTGTTCGACAAAAAAAAAAAACAAGCTGCTTTGATGTGCTACTGTTGTGGCTCGTGCCCCTGCATTTTCAGTGTGGTGTAGGTACTGCACGCAGGCAACAACTATGATTTAAAATGGTCTAACTTGACTAAAAAAAACCTTTTTCATTTTCTGCTCTGAATATCCTCAGGTGGGGTGTTCTTGGGACCAGGATGCTATGAACCTTCCACTATGAAAAATTAGAGTGAAATGAAGTTTGCTCCAAGCTTCAGCATGAGGATACATAAGTTGGCTCTATATAGCTTGGAAACTTGCATTGTATGAGAGGTATTTTATTGGACATATCTAGGACTGACCTATATGGCATGAGTCTTGGTTTTAGCATTTAGTTTTGTACTACATCCGTTCTAAAATATAAGCATTTTTAGGTTTGGATAAGATCAAATTCTTTTAACTTTTACTAATGATATATAAAAAATTACATAATTTTTAATATAAAATATATTTTTAATGAAAGCTTATTTCATAATGAATCAAAAAAATATAATTTTTATATGATAAAATATTATTAATTATGCATTATTAGTTGTCAAAATGATAAAAGTTTGACTTTGACTAAACTTAAAAATACTTATATTTTGGAACATAGAAAGTATCAGTGTTGTGGTTTTAGGTTTGTTTCAGTGTTATATAGCTTTGAAGTACTAGATAGACGCTTGCATTCCTGTACCACCTACATCTGCAGTTGTTTCGTCACTTCACTTCTTACTCTAGCGTAATGCTTAACTGAACTAGATGAAGCGCCTCTCTTTTCAGCCATTTCAGATGGATATGAAATGGAATTTAGAATGAAACAATTGTATGCTCAGCATCAGTATCTATAATAGAAGGCAACATAAAAAAAAATAGTGCTCTAACTCTAAATCTTCTAATGAGTGGTTGATTTTCTAGTCTTATTATGGACATCGAAGATGTTCATTCTGTTCTGAGAAAGATGAGGTGTAGAAGCATGAACTCATGATGATGGTCGTGAGCATCCGAAAGTAGGGTAATTCTGATTTGTCTATCAGTGCCAAACAGCTCGCCGCATCATCTAGGGCAACAATTTAGAAATAAAATAACAGAAATATATTCCACGCATAATGTTCAACAATATCGTAAATGTATCTCGGTACATAGGAGATTATACAGAGGCCATTGACATGGATACAATGGTAGTTCATATTCGCTATATGTGATGACAAGTCGTCTATTTTATGGCCCGTAATCAAGTGGTCCGGGGTTGTGGCAGTCACCCGCAAGATTGTTCGTCTTAGTAAACCATTTGCAGAAAGCCATTGCCTCTGCGGCGTCTGAAGGAGGTGATGCGGGGGACATGGCCGTGTCCACGTGCTCCAGGGGGTGGGCGGCGACGGTCGCTGCCGGCATGGCCAGGAAGATGAGGAGGAGAACGGTGGTCACGGTGGAGGCAGACTTGGCCATGGTTTTGATGGTTTGGTGATGGTTGTGTTCGTCCCGCAAAGGGTGATATATACAGGTGGTGGTGTAATTACATGTTGATGAAACTTACATGGTGGTTTAATAATGTAGGAGTAACATATTTTTTAGGTGTTGCTGTTGGAGTTGCTACTGGAACTTTAGCTGTCCGTTTCTCATCCAAGCTCTAGATGATCGGTTCCTGTTTGCATGCAAAAGAAATACACAGGCGTTCCCTGTTTTTATGGAATTGATGACAATATTGGTAACAACATAATTAAATTAATCAACATACTATTCAGAGAAGACATACATGTACCTCTCGAGATGATAATACATGTTATCAGTTTAGCTATTTAAGGCTACTATTAGAATTTCTCACTAGTAACATGTAAGGCCCTGTTTTGTACCAGTGTGAAACCCTCACATATTCCATTTTGGGCCACTGTAGAAGTATACTGAAATGCTCCTAGTCAACAGATGAAAACGATCGTTGGGCCTAAATATTTCCCAGACTTTAAATTTCTTATTGATTGTTTCAACATCATTATCCCCGCTAGCAGCATAGAAGCTATACCTTCAAAAAAGTTCATACTCAATTCACAAAAAAGGAACTGTTTTTCCATTTGTTTTTTTGGTGTAGCATGAGGGATCAGTTGCAGCTCTGGTAATTGACATTTCTACGTGCTGTCTCTTCCCATCAACATTTTGAGGCATAAGTGTAACTGCTTGCTTGCAGAGTCATTGCAGCAAGTGTGGTTGCACTGATAATTTTTGGCTGTAATCATGCACAAGTAGGAAGGCCAGCAGTAATTGTTAGCTGCATGCGACAGCCAAGATCTAAAATAGCTAGCTTTGGACAGAAAGGAAAAATATTTTCTTCTGTAATCATATCTATTACAGTGCTACTCTTATTAGAATGCTTGCAATGTGGATTTTCTTGAGACCTAGATCCTATGAATTCCACTAGGGAAAATTAGAGTCAGGAAACTGATGAACTTTGCTCTTCACCAAGAGGATCACAAGAGTTGATCTTAATTACCTTTAAGATAACACATGCAAGATTGTCTGGTTGTCTTTGGTGCAAGGTTTTAACCATCTACTTTCTCCGTTCCAAAATAAGTATTTTTTTTGTAATTTTAGACATCACATTTAACCATTCGTCTTACTAAAAAAATAAGTGCAAATATAAAAATTAACAAGTTATGCTTAAATTATTGCTAATGATAAAACAATTCACAACAAAATAAATAATATTTTCATAAAATTTTTAAATAAGACAAATGATCAAATGTGATTTCTAAAAGTAAAAAAACACTTATTTTCGTGCGGCGGGAGTATATATTAGAAAAACTAAGTTTTAATTAAATTGCACAAAACCCTAGCTGTTGTGGTCATTTTCTTATAAAACATCAGTATTTTATCTCGTGTCACTTAACTCTGAACTTCCGGCCATATTATTTTACCGAAACCTCACCATTATCAAAATAATATGAATTTTACGTGTAAAATTTCACTTTCATATGGACAGATCGTGTGCCAATCCATCTCACTCAGAGCAACTCCAAAAGATTCTTTAAAACACTTTTCAAAGGTAAATATACCTCCAGCATTGTAGGATCTCATCCAACGGCCAGTAGGGCCTGCAAATGGGTTGAGTTAAAATGAGGTTTTTGAGTTGCATTTTCAAACGGGTTGTTTTGGGTGGATTGAAACGGGTTTAGAAAGTAGGCGAGTTGGGTCAGATTGAGTCCAAGTAAATGTGGGTTGAAACGGATTTTCTTAGTTGCTAATATAATTGTGTTATTTTTTTCGTTCTGTTAAAAGTTTTAGATTTTTAGTTGGTTGCTAACACTCAATTGTGTATGTTTCATTCACTGATTAGGTGAAATTGGGTTCAAATTAGCTAGCGGGTTAGGGCGAGTTGGATAGAGTCTTTAATATTTTTTTTTGGTAGAGTTAAGGTTTAGAAAATATACAAGTATAACTATGAAGTGGTTTTGGGTACGAGGTGAGTTCTTCCCCGTTAACAGGCCTAACGGCCAGCTCGTCAATTCTGCCAGAGGACGGTGCTGATGATTGTTTGTCGCCCTCTACGTGGAGTACTTTAGAGAGTTTGTTGGGCTGCTGCAGTTTTTCAAAGGGTGATTTATTTTAGAGAAGAGTTAAAATC
Source organism: Zoysia japonica (assembly GCA_001602275.1). Taxonomy (NCBI): domain Eukaryota; kingdom Viridiplantae; phylum Streptophyta; class Magnoliopsida; order Poales; family Poaceae; genus Zoysia; species Zoysia japonica. Next base: position 487,400 of record BCLF01000128.1, read on the forward strand.
AGTAAATTTAGAATTTATTTTAGATGATCTCTCGGAGATGCTCTCAGCCTCGTCGGTTAGTATGGGGCTGGAGGGTATGGAATGGAATGTAGAGAATTACATCCTCAACAAATGATTAAATCCTTTCAATCCCACCCCTGCTGCACACGGGAATAACCGCGAATGACCCTGTAATGATTTCATTGCTTGATATGGGTTTATCAAACAGTACGACCATAAAAATTATGGTTAAAATGTCACAATCAAAATACGTAAGATATTAGTATGAAACAAGGACAATAAAACAAATATTTTTATAAAACTTACTTTTTCATTTAAAAACATTATTTAACCAAAAGATAACCGAAACCGCAGGGCTCGAAGTCTAGCAGTAATACTCTTTCTGTCTCGATAGAAGTTTATTTTTAAGTTTTGTTGACTATGATATTTGACTAATGATTTTGATAAATTTAATAGTTTTAATAATATAAATTATATATATTATGAAAATATTTTTTTGATAATTTTAAAAATACAATACTAAATTTTTTAATTTAATTAAATATATAAAAATTATTGATCAAACTATCAATTAATAAAAGTTAGAAATAAACATCTTCAACGGATGTCGTACTTGGGCCGTGAAAGTCACTGACGCCCACAACACGGACACGGTAGCGTCCAAAACCCCCAATAAACAAACTCGACACGAAATCATCACCTGCAAGAATATGGAAACAAATCCAGCACCCAATCAAAACCCCTCATCCAGTCACACCTGTCCACGTCAGATCCAACGGCCGGAAACGCCTCCACGCCGTGCCCAGCCGGCGCCCACGTCCCACCATCCCACCCTGCAGAGACGCCCCCCTTCTTTTCTTTTCTCCTCCCCTTCTCTCTCCTCTCTCCTCCCTCTCTCCCCGCCGCCGCCCCTCCTCCCCTAGTGCGCGCCGCCTCGCCGATCGGGTTCGCGGCCGCGCGACCCCCGAGACCCCCCCCCTCAGGGAGCCGAAGCCCACCGGTCCGGTCCTCCAGCACAGCGCGGCGCCCTCCGCGCCTCCGACGACGTAAGTGTGCCGAGTCAAAACCCTAGTCTCCCTAGCCGGATCTGGGCGCCGGTCCCGATCCGCGCCGGATCTCCTCCCCGATCTCTCCGCCCGATTTGCCTTCGTTTTCCTCGCGCCTCGATCCGTGGGGTCGGTTTCGCGGCCGGCTGCTCGATTGCGTCTGCGCCCGATGTATTGAGCTTTGCGTGCGCGGCTGGATCTGAGCTCTGTTGTTGCTTTAGAGATTGTGGATTGCGCGGCTTCACCATCTCCAGAGTTAGATTCATGGGGTGACGCGGTGTCCGTGCCGTGTTGCGTTGGTCTTAAATGAATCTAATGAGCGCGTTTTACTGTCCTGTCCAATAGAGCTTGCTGTTTGAAGTATAGCTGACTCGTGTGACTGCCACGTGCTGCTGCCTCTACCGTTCCGTTTCCGTTTCGTGAGCCGTGTGTAGCTTAGCTTCTACTTTCGCGCGCCCATGCTATTATTACTAGTGTTAGGGGAAAGTCAAAGTTTGCAGCTAAAATTTGTCACGGAGGTTTGAACCAATCATTTACTGCTTCGCATTGTGGTTATGGTTGTGGTATAGTTTTAGGCGCGCTGTAACTTCTAGTAGTGCGGATCTGTAGTGGGCCAATTTTACAGAGAACAATTATTTGAGCTTAGGCCACACGTGTTTGCTTGCTCGAGCACTGTAGCTTAGTTATGTTCACTGTTAGATTGGTGGCTAGATGTTACATCTACCGGTCTGAGTATCTGTTGCAGTAAACAGGGCAAGCTGAACTTAATTTAATTTGTGCTTTATATTATGGATTGCTCATGTTGCTAGTTGTTACATGATCCTGTAGAGCATAGGCATAGGTGATTTGATCTACTGATGGCTGTATTGGATCATTCTTGCTGCTATGATGCTATGTCATCTTATTCAATTGTTACCCCTAGAGTCTATCACACTGTCTTGAATAATCGATCTTCTGTATATGTTGGTATGCTGATATTGAACTATTATTGTTGTGACTGCTGCTAGCATACAGTTTTTTCCCTTCTATTTGGTACATCATGAATCAGTGTCTAATTCCGTCTTATTTTGGTCTTTAAAGAGTCAATATGTCACTCGATGTTACTCAAGTTCTCTTAAGTGCACAATCTGCTGATGGTGCGATTAGGAAGCATGCTGAAGAAAGTATCAAGCAGTTCCAGGAGCAAAACCTTCCAGGGTTCTTGCTCTCACTCTCTAATGAGTTGGCCAATGAAGAGAAACCTGAGGAGAGCCGTAGGTTATCTGGTTTGATTCTGAAGAATGCACTGGATGCAAAGGAGCAGCACAGGAAGAACGAACTTTTCCAGAGATGGCTTGCATTGGATGCTGGTGCCAAGGCTCAGATTAAAGGATTGTTACTGCAAACTCTCTCATCTCCGGTTGCAAGTGCCAGATCTACTGCCTCTCAAGTTATTGCGAAGGTTGCTGGTATCGAGATTCCTCAGAAGCAATGGCCTGAGCTTATAGCATCATTGCTCTCTAACATACATCAGGTCCGGCCAAATGTCAAGCAGGCAACGCTGGAGACACTTGGCTATTTGTGTGAGGAAGTTTCACCTGAAGCTGTTGATCAAGACCAAGTTAATAAAATACTTACAGCTGTTGTTCAGGGTATGAATGCTTCTGAGGGAAACTCTGATGTCAGACTGGCAGCTACACGTGCATTGTATAATGCTTTGGGCTTTGCTCAGGTTAACTTCTCAAATGATATGGAGCGTGACTATATCATGAGAGTTGTTTGTGAAGCAACACAGTCTCCGGAGGTGAAGATAAGGCAGGCTGCCTTTGAGTGTTTGGTGGCTATCTCATCTACTTATTATGATAAGCTGGCCACATACATGCAGGACATATTTAATATCACAGCAAAAGCTGTCAGGGAAGATGAGGAGTCTGTTGCACTTCAGGCTATTGAGTTCTGGAGTTCCATATGTGACGAGGAAATTGACATT
>BCLF01000128.1:496648-516779 GCA_001602275.1 Zoysia japonica
GGGGGGTTTGGCGGCTGTATACTTGGACAAACCGGTATCTAAAATTCTTGTCAGTCCATATGGTGGACAAACTGCAGCGGTGCAGTTTGTTTCCAGAAGTGCCTTGTGACACGGCCTGGGGCAACTGAATCAATATATGCCCGAGGGAGATCTTGCAACTCTAGCCTAGAAAGGCTTTCCAGCAGCTTCCATCATCTCCTTTGCTCGGATCAATCTCTCAATTTGCTTCACAATCTGCGACAGAATAAGCATATAAGCAGGCGTGCCCAATGTCGCCATCAAATACATTTAGGTGAAGTTAAATGAGCTCTGCAAGCGATGCTAAGTGACTTACTTCGAGGACCATGTCCTCTAGAGTCACCGAGTCGATACTGCTGTAGCCTAGCTGAGAAGTCACATCTGAAATGTGTTGAACAGCATGTTACTATGTCAGAATACTTTATTTAATTATAGATATTCAGCACTAAAAAATTGAAAACAAAGGCATAATAGGCTGTACTTTGTACTGAAACAGTAATATCAGAGATTCCATAGCGCTCTTTCAGTTCGTCATACCGCTGACGAAGCTTGCCCATTGCCTGAAACAGTATATGGATACATAATTACTGTAGTTAGTAACATCTTACATGGGAACAGGCTACTAAAGCAATACTTCAATTTCAAACTGATAGGAGAGGAGGGCTTGCCTGGATTCAGTGAACTCTCTAAGAGCTAGTGGAGTGTCAAGCACAATTTTACAATAAAAAAATGAGTTTGTAGAACTGAACTAAATTATTGTTCAATAACATGGAATGAGAAAAATATCATGGTACCTTTGCTACTACGTCACTACGTCTATAGCAAACATGAATGATGAAATCACAAAGAGCATGGCCTGCCATCAAAGAGAGAGGATGACCTGAGCAAAGGAGTCTGGATCTGAACTAACTTCTGTCCCCATGCTCTTCAACATATCGTTCACCACCATTTCGAGAGGAAAATCGATCCAGATGGTGACCCCATGCCTCAGTAGCCCTCTAAAGGTTTAAAATCAACATCTCAACGTGTTAGATTGACCTAAGTGCACAGCAACTTGAATCGATGATGAATGCACAGCCACACATACAGATTGGTTGAGTTCATGACTGCACCGTCTCCGCAGCAAAGCACTAGACTTCCCATGGATGTCAGCTGCTTCAACCCTTCAGTCTGACACAAGAGTAACAAATTGGTTCTATGTCCTTTTGGAGCAACCAAACTACTGAAGAATTACAGAAGAGAGAGACTGATAAAGGATCAAATTTAAATGAGAAGAAAGACACCTCGACTTCGAGATAACCCTTCTCATCGGATTCCTTGAAAGCTCTGAGGGCGTCCTTGCCTCCAAGAACATCCTCAAGCAGTTCCTCACTACACAGGTAGCGATATATGATCGTGTTGGCGAGGAGCTTGGAGATGTTGCGCTTTGCCGTGCAATCCGTGCCTGTGCAGGAATGAACCAGTTAGACCAGATTAGTACCTGCATTTTGCTGGGTTCCAGTTCCCCATAAGAGTTCACAATGGCGAATTGTGCTCAAGGAGCATACCAACAATATATATTGGTGTCTTCCTGAAATCGCCAACAGCCTCAGCAGTTTTTCTCTGGAATTGACTCCAATAACCATATAAAGTCCATAAGTAACACATAAAAAATGATGGGACATACAGTTAATTTGACTCATACAAAAAAAAAATCTATTAGGGCTACTTCAGAAACACCCCTATGTCCAAAATTTTTTTTTCCTGTTCATCATCTTTTTTTTTCAAAGGAATTTATTTTATCAAGCCAAGTCAACAATCTATTCGGCTATTCCAAACATACTATCTGAAATCCCACATTGATTTACCACGGGGCAACAATATATCATGAGATATCTTCTGTGCCGAACTGGTAAGGATGCCAAGCATGATGTATCAGATTAGACATGCCCAAGCCTCAATATTTCCAGAGCATCCATCAGTATTCTTGAAAGAGGAACCAAGGAATGACTTGAGGCGAGAATGATGCGGTCTACGGACAAGATGTTTACTTATGCAATAGCACGAGAGTTTCAAGAAGCCAAAATGAAAGAAAGAGAGTGAGGCAGACAGACTCACCAGCAGATCGACGGACGGGTTGAGCTCCTCCAGAGTCATTTCCGAGGCTACAACAGAAAAATCCACAAACTGGAGTGAGACAATCAGGCGATGGTGTGCCGCGCACGCATAGGTGAACTGGAAACAGGAGTACTGTACCTGGGAAGGCGCGTAGGCGGCGGCAGTGCACGGACCGCCCCGCGGAGTTGGACACCCGCGGCGCGGCGGAGAAGAAGGGCCGTGGGGAGACGGGGGAGGACGAGAATAAGGTCGCCGCCGCCGCCGCTCGCATCGCCATGGCTGCTACTGCTGCTCACGCGCGCGTGCCTGTGCCGCGCGGCCTCCTCCCCGGTTATCCTTCGCAAAGGCGGAACGAGCTATGCATTCGCAGCCACCCGACCGGGGAAGGCAGGGGCGGAACGAGCTATGCTTTCGCAGCCACCCGATCGGGGAAGGCAGGGGCGGGATGATGATGGTGACGGCAATTGTGCGCGGTGCACCCTGAAATGAGACGCGGTTTCGATTTGCATCCTCCTCGTCAGGCAAACAAACTTAACGGTAAACCCCTGCGTTTCTCTAATATATGTGTGAGTGTTATTTGTGTCTCGAGATGTTCAAAGTCTGAGAAGATAGGAGTACATGTGTTCATGTAACAAATTGTTGCAGCGTTGCGAATTTTGGTGCGAAATGCTCGTTTTCTGCCATCCTGGCTGAGTGCCTCCTCCATCCCAACAGCCAACAGATAGTCTATGGTCCGATCGGGACAAAATTCAGAGGAATACTGTAGCAGAGAATTTGTTCTCTTTTATAATTAATCGATCCAAGATTAACGGTCTAGATAAAATGCTACAGCGCTCTACTATAATAACTATTTGCAATGCTTATTGCTGCATGCAGCATTGAGGACCTCGATTTGGAGAAATTGCATCTCCGTTGGTCACGCAGAGTGGATTTGGAAAGTCATTGTATTCCATGTGTTTCACCTCAGCAAAGAAAGAAAACGACGCACCGTTATGTCAATTCATACTCTGAATCTCCATGAACATGTACTTATAATTAATATTGATGACAAAGGGAATGCGCTGCCTGGCTAAAAAGGCCACCAATGAGCTAAACTTACGAGTACCGCTACCAATCACTCCCTCCGACTTTGTGTTTGAAAGTGACAATTTGTGCTAACTTGACATCACCAAAAGAAAACCGGAAGGAATATTCCATTTGTGCTAAACATCCAAGCTACAATTTGCAAAGTATGGATCCGTTCAGATGTGCAGAACAATATTTCATGTGCATAGCCGCAGCTGCGGTCGTAAGTAGGGTAGCTGAACACACAATATTAAATCAATCAAAAATTATATTTTAAAAAAGGAACATATTACTTTGGGCCTAGCAGTCGTCCTGAAAAAGGGCCAGAAGCGAGGTGGGGGCCCAGAGCTTTGGGGTGGACGGTGGAGTATGATCTGGACTGGGAGGGGCCTAGCAGTGGCCCATGCCCATCCAGTCTGTGCCTCACGAGTGGGTCCGATTTTTTTTACGCATCTTGAAAGCAGCCTCGGCAACAGAAAAGAGCCGTTCGAACCAGCTCCCGTCTCGAAAGGCGGCTAACGACGCGCCCCCAGCCGCACGATCAAATCTCAACGGTTGGTATCTTTCCGCGCCAAGCGCAAGAACATTCTAGAACAGCATCGCGCGCCCGCCGTCTCCCTTATAAAATCTCCCCTCCCAGCGACGCTCCTTCCTCCTCTCGAAACCCTAGTCCTTTCTCGCACCTCGCCGCCTCCCCTCCGTCTCTCCCATCCTCCTGCTCCATCGAGCGAAGCGTCAGTGAAGCAGCAGAGGGCGATGGCGGGCAAGGGCGAGGGTCCGGCGATCGGCATCGACCTCGGGACCACCTACTCGTGCGTCGGCGTTTGGCAGCACGACCGCGTCGAGATCATCGCCAACGACCAGGGGAACCGCACCACCCCGTCCTACGTCGCCTTCACCGACACCGAGCGGCTCATCGGAGATGCCGCCAAGAACCAGGTCGCCATGAACCCGATCAACACAGTCTTTGGTGAGAACCCCTGCTGCCTTCCCTCGCTTGGCTTACCCCTGATGCATTTCAGATCTGGTTCTTAGTGTCCCGATCTGGTTGGCTTAGGTAGGTCTGCGTTAGAGGTAGATTGATTTATTATAATAACCATTCTGTATGATTTGACCGGGTTAAGCTCAGATCCATATGTTCGTAGATGTTTATGATTGGTTTAGTTTCAGTACAGTCAGTCAAGGATTATGGAACTAACTAGTAGTAGATGTTAATCGCTGTTTTATTCTGTAGTGTTCTCGCTATTAGATTTGTCTGACTCAGATCTATGTATAGTAATCAAGTCAAGCTAGTGAGGCACTTTATCTATGGCTCTTTACAGATCTGTTCCGTGTGTTGCTTTAGACTGTTCATTAGCTCTGCTCTACTTGTTTTAGAAAGGATCGCTTTGTTTTCCTATGTGCCGTGCTGCATCTAGTTTGGTAATTTGGTCAATTAAATTGAGCCATTTTCTGTAGTTCACACGATGGCACTCAGTTTAGTTTCATGCCGGATATGAAATTGAGCTGGCAGATTGATGATGATAAATTACCCCAAGCGCTTTGTTTTACTGATCCTATGTGATGGGAGGCTACCTAGTAGCCTTTGGTTTTCAATCTGAATATCTCCAGCTCAAGATTTTTCCAACAATTTTATTAGTTTTTAATTTAATTTTAAAATGATTCTCTGTTTGGGTTGTCTCACAAGTTCAGTGTAGTAGTACGTAGTTGACATCTAAGGGAAGAAGTGATGAGATTATATCCACACGAGACTTCTGTATTCATTGTGATGATTACATCATGCACTACCATCTGATCTCCCATTTGTCATTTTGTTTTCGCAAGTATTTAAAATGTTAAACCTCTGGATAGTCACGCTAGAAGCCTCTGGCTGTATGGTGGTCTTGTTGATGTGCAATCTGTGATGCAAATATTCCCATTCTCATGAACCGCTGTGATTAATACAATCAAATCACCATCTTTCGGCTGAGATTGCACATTTAATTCATTTTCATTTGTCTTGGGTGTTGATTGGTTGCTGTCTAAATCCTTAATGTGGTCATTGCCATACGGTATCTGACACTCAGTTTAATTTGTGTGTAATATATCTTGCAACACTAGTCATTCATTTTTGAGGTTCCAGTTACTATATCCTCATTTACATTTGTTGCTTGTCTGGAAACCTTGCTTGTGAGTTATTCTTTCTTGGTTATGATAATACATTTCTATTTTGTTAGTATAATACATAATAATTTTCTTAGCTTGGACCTGATGGTTCCATAGTTCTGTTTCTGACAACAAATACTTCTAATTTGACATTTACTACTTTATCTTTGGTATTGTTATGTTTTTGACACATACTATTATGCAGATGCCAAGCGTCTCATCGGCAGGAGGTTCTCTGACTCTTCTGTCCAGAGCGATATTAAGCTCTGGCCCTTCAAGGTCATCGCTGGACCTGGTGAGAAGCCCATGATTGTTGTCCAGCACAAGGGTGAGGAGAAGCAGTTTGCTGCTGAGGAAATCTCCTCTATGGTTCTCATCAAGATGCGTGAGATTGCTGAAGCTTACCTTGGCAGCACTATCAAGAACGCTGTTGTCACAGTTCCTGCCTACTTCAATGACTCTCAGAGGCAGGCCACCAAGGATGCGGGTGTGATTGCTGGTCTGAATGTCCTCCGTATCATCAATGAGCCCACTGCTGCTGCTATTGCCTATGGTCTTGACAAGAAGGCTTCCAGTGTCGGTGAGAAGAACGTCCTCATCTTTGACCTTGGAGGCGGTACCTTTGATGTCTCCCTTCTCACCATTGAGGAGGGTATCTTTGAGGTCAAGGCCACTGCTGGTGACACCCATCTTGGCGGTGAGGACTTTGACAACAGGATGGTCAACCACTTCGTCCAGGAGTTCAAGAGGAAGAACAAGAAGGACATCACTGGCAACCCGAGGGCTCTTAGGAGGCTCAGGACAGCTTGTGAGAGGGCGAAGAGGACTCTGTCTTCCACTGCCCAGACCACCATTGAGATTGACTCGCTGTACGAGGGCATTGACTTCTATTCCACCATCACCCGTGCAAGGTTTGAGGAGCTCAACATGGATCTGTTCAGGAAGTGCATGGAGCCTGTGGAGAAGTGCCTGAGGGATGCTAAGATGGACAAAAGCTCTGTGCACGATGTGGTTCTTGTTGGTGGTTCCACTAGGATTCCCAGGGTGCAGCAGCTCCTCCAGGACTTCTTCAACGGCAAGGAGCTGTGCAAGAACATCAACCCTGATGAGGCCGTTGCCTACGGTGCCGCTGTCCAGGCTGCCATCCTGAGCGGTGAGGGCAACGAGAAGGTCCAGGACCTGCTCCTGCTGGATGTTACCCCTCTGTCTCTGGGTCTGGAGACTGCTGGAGGTGTGATGACTGTGCTGATCCCGAGGAACACCACCATCCCCACCAAGAAGGAGCAGGTGTTCTCCACCTACTCGGACAACCAGCCTGGTGTGCTTATCCAGGTGTACGAGGGTGAGAGGACCAGGACTCGCGACAACAACCTCCTCGGCAAGTTCGAGCTCTCTGGCATCCCCCCTGCTCCCCGTGGCGTGCCTCAGATCACGGTCTGCTTCGACATCGACGCCAACGGTATCCTGAACGTGTCTGCCGAGGACAAGACCACGGGCCAGAAGAACAAGATCACCATTACCAACGACAAGGGCCGCCTGAGCAAGGAGGAGATCGAGAAGATGGTGCATGACGCGGAGAAGTACAAGTCTGAGGACGAGGAGCACAAGAAGAAGGTTGAGTCCAAGAACTCTCTGGAGAACTACGCCTACAACATGCGCAACACCATCCGTGACGAGAAGATCGCGTCCAAGCTGCCGGCGGACGACAAGAAGAATATCGAGGACGCCATCGACCAGGCCATCCAGTGGCTGGACAACAACCAGCTGGCGGAGGCAGACGAGTTTGAGGACAAAATGAAGGAGCTTGAGAGCCTCTGCAACCCGATCATCGCCAAGATGTACCAGGGCGCTGGAGCCGACATGGGCGGTGCGGGCATGGACGAGGACACCCCTTCGGCGTCCGGCGGCGCTGGCCCCAAGATCGAGGAGGTCGACTAAGCGGCTCGCTTGCCCTGTCGCTTGTGTAGCAGCGGGTGGTGCTGCTGATTTATCGTCGTCTCTGTCTACGTAGTTAAATTTTTGGACATCGTGATTGCTGGTAGAGACGCTGGACAAGTTGCCTTTAAGGATTATTAATTCCTTCGGACATGGCGGTTACGCCTTTAATTAATGTTTCTCGGTATCGGTATCGCTGTTTCTCTCCCATTTGTCTGTTAGCTTCTCGTGTTCGTTTCTCCATCGAAGTTTTGCTTGCTGAGCATTCTGTGTTCTTATGTTTGAATCAGAAGGATGATTTCTTTTGAAGTTTAACCATAAAATTATCTTGGTTGATTGGCACGGCCGCGTCGAAACTGATATGACACAGTTACACAACAGGGTGAGGTGTACTCCTCTCGTCGCCTTTGTTTGGACCCGCCGCGGTCTGGACGTGGAACGGGCGGCCGGTCGAGAGCCACATCCGCCAGCCGGCGCGCCTCCTTTCCTTGGCATCGAAGTATGCGACGATGGCGCCGCTCGCTTGCTCTTGTCGCAGGGAGGGGCCAAAGCTGATGGCTGCTGCCTGGGACTCCGTGCCGACCAGCCAGCCAGCCAGAGTTCCGTGCCGCTGTCCTGTAGCTATCGGTTTTTCTGAGCTCCCTCCCGCCGGCCTCGCGATCTTTGAGTGGTGAGTGGGAATAGTCTTCAGGGCCAAAACTCGGACTTCTGCTGACACTGAAAAGAAACCTCCGGTGGCAGTGGCGGTGGCAGTGGCACGCACTTGCTGGACCTGGAGGCTGACGAAGGAATGTTCCTGGTGGTGCCCGGCCGGTACCCCCACCAGATTTTGTGACGACTAACGCTAACGCCGCCGGTGTTCGTCCTCCCCTCCTAATCCATACACCAAACTTTCTGCAAAACCATGGATTGGCGAAGAACCTGAAGCGCTTGCTAACGGCTGGGCGAGACCAGTGACAGGCACCACACAGAAAAAAGCTCCCGTCGCGTTGGAGCTGCGTGCTTTTTCCCCTTGCAGTCTTGCACCTACCTGTGCCGTAGTACTCCGTGCACCCAGCACTAACAGCGACCATTTGCCGTTGCACCAGTCGGATTGAGATCCTCTCGCTTCGACTGCACTAAGTCGACCACCGTGACTTCAGTGGCGAAGCCACGTTCATCTTCATTGGTGCACTAGCACCAGGGTTCGAAACATTTTTTCTTTGTTAATAGCATATAACTTTATGGATATTACTTGTAAATTATGTGTTTTATGCATCGAGGAACCAGGGCCTTTCGCTGTCTAGCTTTGTCACTGCGTGACTTCATACCGTTGAAGTCAGAAGAGTTTGACCCGCATCAATTAAGCCCATATGTACAACTGTACAAATGGGTGTGAGCGTGCGCACGGTGGCAGAGGGAAATGGACAATGGCAGGCACGAATACCGAAGGGTCAATTTTTTGGATGTTCGTCTATGTTAAGTTACTGATACGTGAGTTTGAACTCTACCTGACAGTGACCAGTAAGTACACACCGGATACGGGAGAGTGGGGGAAGGAGTGGGGGGCGTTAGGCTCACGCAGGCAGACACCGAGATCGAGATTCTTTGCGGTAATGCAGAGAATCACTGTAGCATCTCAAACTATAGTAACAAATGTTGGTTACAGTGCCGGTTTCATACGGGAATAGTAAGCATTCGCAGTGTTCATTCAAGGAGCACTGTTCACTCGAAGAAGTACTGTTCACCGCGTGTTAATGTAGCACCAAATCTTGACCGTCTATTTTGGATCGGACGGTCGGACGCGGATCCAAATTCTGAGCTGCAGTGATTGTCTGCCTTTTGACCTCTATGGGAGAGGATTTCGATCCTCAGAGACCGGCCGACGGAGGAGCAAACAGCTCGCTTTCGCTTTATTTTGCCTTTGCGACGTGTATAAATACGGGCCAGCTAGCAGGCGAGATGCACCTTGACTTCATTAGTCACTCGTTCGTCACTTGGCACCATAGCTCTCGCCGCATCCATCTCCGTCGTTCCCGTTCGAACCATTGCTGCTGCTGCGAGCTGGAGCCCTCCTCGCTTTGGCAGGAGGCGCCGTCTCCCCTTTTCCGCAGCCGCCTTTTCCCATCTCTCAAGAGCCATGACAGCACCCGTCTCCACTAGCTGATCCGTTTCCATCTCTCTCTACTACCTCAGCCTCTTGCAGTAATGTTCTTATTGGGTACTAGTTCAATCAGTGACTTCAGTCCAGTTCGTTCTCTCTTAGCAACTAAGGAATGCCACGCACATAGATTATAAAAGCCGCCGCTTGAGAGTGAAAGAAAGTTGTGGTGATTCCTTTAATTCTTCCTTCTTTCTCCCACTACTACTTCCACTCTTCTTCTCGAACCAGCAGTCTTACAAAAAGCAGCAGCTAGCCTTGGTGAAAGGAGCTCCAGTTTGTCCATTGAGGCATTGAGTCGGTCGCCATGGCTTTCTCGCTCCCGATCTTGCTAGACCCGCCAAGTTGGGACCAGGTAACAACGAAACTTATCCCTCTGCCGCTACTGCAAATTCCTTCCATTTCATCAAGATGTTACGTTCAGTGTTTCATCATGCAAATACCGACATGCATATTCGACACAAAAAGCATTGGTTCGTCTTTAATTTTCTGATCGGATCTTCATTTTTTGTCGCAGTTCTTTATCATCTGACGATAATTATTTGTTAATATTGGTGCATCACTTTGTTCTCGTTCATAAAGCAAACGATCTGACTATCTGAGCATGTTCTTGAATATTCCGTGCTTTTGAATTCCAGCCATGAGCCATAAATCCCCTCTATTTGTTGTACAGATGCAGATGCAGCAGCAGCGGTCACTGCAGTGTCTCCTGGGCGGTGGTAGCGATCACCACCAGCTGATGCCTTCGCCAGCAGGTCTTGCCCCTCTGCCAGACGGCCCGCCCGACACCGCGGCGAGAGCGCCGGCGGGCGGCGTGTCGTCCACCTCGCTGCAGCAGCAGGCGACGGCCGAGACAGCGCAACAGTCGCGGCAGGGCGTGTCGATGGCGGAGCGCGCCCGGCTGGCGCGCGTGCCGCTCCCGGAGCCCGGCACGCTGCGGTGCCCGCGCTGCGACTCCGCGAACACCAAGTTCTGCTACTTCAACAACTACTCGCTCTCGCAGCCGCGCCACTTCTGCAAGGCGTGCCGCCGCTACTGGACGCGCGGCGGCGCGCTCCGCAACGTGCCCGTCGGCGGCGGGTGCCGCCGCAACACCAAGCGCGCCAGCAAGAAGGCGTCCCGCCAGGGCGCGGCGGGTGGCGCCACCGCGGCATCGTCCTCGTCCTCCACCACCACCACCTCGACCACGGTCACGACCACCACCACGAGCTCCGCCGCGGCGGCCGAGGTCCTCGCCAGCATGCATGCCCAGCTGCCTCACCTCGGCCTCCCGCCCGCCGCCGCGCTGGAGGCGTCGCTGGAGGGGTACCACCATTACCTGCCGCTCCAGATGCAGCAGCAGTTTCTGCAGCAAGGCCTGGACGGATACCACTTCACCGACGGCGACGGCGGCGGCGTATTCGCCGACGGGCTCCCGAGAGGCGTCGCGTCGGGACTGCTCGCGCAGCTCGCCGCGGTGAAGATGGAGGGGCACAACAACGGCGGTGCTGTAGCCGCTGCGCATGAGCAGTCGTACTGGCCTGGCAGCGGCGGCAACGAGTGGCCGACGGAGTTCCTGTCTGGATTCAGCTTGTCGTCCTCGGGGAACGTGTTGTAAACTTGTGATCAGTTGCACACGACCGTCCTGCTGGATGCATGGGCTATGCATGGATGCGCTGCATGCTGAAGTGCTGAAGTAGATCACCCCGAATTAGTTCTAGGGTTTATATGGTCCGTAGACTTAATCCGAGTTGTGTTCTTCAGTTCAGTTAGAATGGTGATCATGTGTTGGGGTTTAACGTGCTCCCTTTTTTAAGAATTTGGATCTTGCATGTAGTGGGTAATGCATGTGCTAATTCATGGAGGGTGATATGTGTTTAGTTACTTAACTATACTGTTTAATTACTAGAGAACTTGGTCACAAGTCGTATCATCAGCTCGAAATTTCCTATCTGTTTGTCTCTGAGTTTTCTTGTTGATTACTGTGTGCGTGCAAAAATGCTTAATTATGTCTGGGTTCCCAAATTAAAAAAGGCGACATGTTTGCCAGTTTTCCCTTGAGACGAGGGACATACAATTTCAGTGGAAAAATGTAGCACGCCAAGTTTATAATCATGCATAAGGCATTCTTATGAGCATCATTTAGCATAAGCATTGCATAATCATAGCATTTCAAATTTCAAAATTCAAATTTGAATGAATTTAAAACCCATCTTTGTGAAGCAACTCAAAATTTTTGATAAAATTTTTGAATGCAACTTGACCCAATCAAAAATTTTGATATGAGTACTCTAGATTCCTTGAATTTACGTGATTTTTACTGAATTTTTAGGTGTTGTTTTGATGGCCTAAAAATTCAAACAATCCTTGAAAACTATTAACTTTGATGAATTTTAATTTGAATTCTACATCTCCGTTTGAGATGCTTTCACTTGTAATGGATTCATCTTCACTTGCTCTATCTCCAAAAAAATCCACAAAATATTGTGAGGCTTCTAACCTTGTTAATTTCTATGATCAAAAAAGAAAAATTGTTAAGCCTGAGAAAATCCAGAAAAAGAAAAAGAGCCACGACCCCACCTGCCAGTCTCACCCCTCTCTCATCTTCAACCTCCAGACATTGACAGAGAAAGAAGGCCACGCGCCCCATGGCGTGGCAGCTCCTCCTCCACCCCATTTTCTTGCCGTTTGACATCGTTGGGAGCTCCTCTCACTGCCCACGGACCCCACCTTTGACGCCGTTGAGTTTTCCATCCTTCTCCACCCCAAAAACCAGCCAAATTTGCTCTCTTCTCTCTCTCTCTCTCTCTCTCACCATTGTTTCTATCCCCAACGTGTTTGCAAGGGTTTGGGCGATTTCGACCATCCTCACCGCCGGAAATCAAAGGAGGAAGCTTCCCCGAGCTCCTCCACAGCTTCCCCAAGCCTCCTCAAGCCCGGAGCTCATCGTCCCCTTCTTCTTTCTCCTCAAGATCGGTGAACTCCACCATTGTTGATCTCGACATCGAAAGCTCCGCCCCCAAGACTTTCCTCTCCGTCGAGCACTTTCCCAAGCTTCTAAACGTCGAGGTGAAGCTTTTCCCCTCTCCCATTCTCTTTCTCTTGGTCGATTTGGTACCCATTGTTGAGCTTCAAGTGCATTCCATGGCTTCTCTCACCATTTTTGTTGAATCTTTGGGAAAACTTGTTGCATGTCACTTTTAGCACCTCAAATAGCATCACTTAGTCATGTTTATGCATTTAGCACATTTATTTGGCTTCCAAACAACATTTATTGCCATCGAGGTAATCATCTCCATTTTTCCCGAGCTTTTTTTTGTTCCAGGCTCGGACAAGTCCGCCTAGGCCGAACTAGTCCGAGCTGCCCCTTTGCACCCTCTCTGGAGTCCGCACAGGCCTCCGAACAAGTCCAAGGTCAGACTAGTACGCCCTTCTCGGACTAGTCCGAACCTGTCACCTTGCAAAATTCATATAAAAATCATCCGAGCTTCGATCCATGTGAAACTTGTTTTATTGGTTTCATATCTTTGTCCTTTACATGATAAAAAATATGATCAATGGAGCTAGCGTTTGAGAGTGAAGAACCTGCAACTCAAGGCAAGCATCCTGTATATCTTAACCCTTTTTGGATGAGTCATAAATGCTTATGTTGAGTTAAATAATATGAATGCATTAGTTGGGCATTAGGTAAGGTTCTTGCTATTCTAATTGATGCATTACATTCCTTGTCTTTTGTTATCACCCTACCTTGTGATAAGTTAGATAGATCTAGAAGTTGAATTTTATCGGAATTGCTTAGTATGGCTTCAACTTAAACGGTAGAAGTCAAATGGTGAAAGGACACCACTGTTCGCGCGATATAGGTGGTTACATGGGAAGAACTGACCATGCTCATTAAAAGATGGATGTTGGATGTGGTTTAGTTTAGAGAGAATTGCCTGATGGAGTGTTCTTTGTCTTTGGCACTCTTCGAACTTTCACATGCTGAAATAATGGATAGATAAGACTTCTTTCTTATTTAGCTGCGACTATTTCGCTTGCGAGTTTGAGGGTGTAGGAGGTGTTATGGATGACCCCCGTGAGGGCCTAGTGCGACCAACTCGCCTTGACCAAATGTCTATTCAAATGGTCGAAGTGTATTTAGAAGGAATTGTCACACCGAATCACTCCTTACTTCCGACGGGTGGTATGGTGAGTGGTCGTGTGGCGTGTGGGTAAAGATGTACTCCCTTGCAAGGTGTAAAAACACTTCGAATTGCCACGGTCTCGGTTATGACCCAGCTTTGGTACAACAGCATCATCATGGTACAATTCTCTAGTTGTGGTTGGGTGGATATTGTGATATGTGAGCTTATGAACTTTTACTCATTCATTGTTGGTGGTATAGTAGTGTCGCCCTTATAGCTTCACTTATGTTTAAAGTTTATAATTCATTTACTATGCAAGCTAATGCTTTTATGCGAAAAATGTTATCCTATTGCTTATTCTTGTCCAAAGCCAAATTGCATTCTCTTTGAATAGACTTAGTGGTGTAAGTCTTGCTAAGTATCTTCGTACTCAAGATGTTACTGGTTGAGTTTTGTAGATTTTGAAGAGGAGTAGGCGGTGATTAGGGGTTGAGCACCGAGGTCTTTTGGGTTGTTTTACCGCTGCGTTGTTCTCTTGAACAAGAGCCACACACTTCACCTAGCTGTGCTCTTGTTCATGTTGCTAATCATGGAGCTTTTGTTGAGCTCGAAACCCTTATTTTTGTTGTAAATATGAAAATTAAGACAACTTGTAACGCAACTTTTAAATTTGCTCTCTACTTATGTCTTGTGATGATGGTGGTTACAAATGTGGCTTAGCGATATGCATATTGTTCTTGGCACTAAAATGCATATCGGAGAATACCGATATTATATGCAATATGATCGAATATCTTTAGTTGGCATGTCGGAATAGGCTTTGACATGTGGCGTGCCGTAAGATCGATGTGTGTTAATGTTCATCCTGTGTTTAACCGCCGTATTTGGTCATAATATATATAATTTGGAATTCTCCTCCACAAAAAAACTCAGAAATCTTTGGTGCCAATTGCATGGACTCTGTCACAGAGACTTGCAATTCCAAGTTTACAGTTAATTTAAGTTCTTAGATCAGGTTCATCTCAAGAGAAACTTGCTAAGCCTCACTAGGTAGTTTCTAACAAAATTCTAAATTGTTCATTAAACTAGCTAAGCTACCTGCAAATAAACATCTTAGGAACTCATTTGTTGTCGTTAAAAAAATCCAGCAACATCATTCTTAAATTTGAATATTTAGTCGTCTATACATCATTCTTGGTTCACTAGAACAGATACACGGGTTAAAAAAAAAATCCAGCAACTGAATATTTAGTCGTCTATACATCATTCTTGGTTCTCTAGAACAGATACACTAGTTGCTGTAGTTCCTTTTCTGACTTGCTCCGTTACTGTAATCTATGATGAGTTGCTGCTGCTTCTTACTTATCTGTTCCAGCTGCAGGCAGTATAAAGCACTCGGTCAACCCAAATGATTTAACCGCAGCTAATATTTACCCCTACTAATAAGATCCCAATAAAATATGATCCCTGTCCTGTTCCTCGTGTTCTTCGCTGCTTAATTTAATTATACAACATATATATACTGCCCTTCGATCCTTCCTCGATGCTGACGATGACTCTACATGATCAAGCTCATCAATCTGATCAGATTGAACAATCCATCAGACACAATTAGGGCCGGAGAGATGATGTGTGCAGGCAGGCAGACGATAAGAAAGCTACTGAATTGAAAGAGAGGGATAGAATGAGACATGGATGCGCTTTTCACAAGGAGAATGTGCTGCCGAGATCTGCATGTCGATCTCCTTCAGATCTATATAACGCTGATATACATTGCTCACGACATGTTTATGCGTTTTCTTAAAGCGTAGTAGATATGTTTATGCATATGCAACGTACTTCTGCTGGTCATTTTCATACAGCCTCTAGAAGGTAGTACGAAACAGCGAGTGAACTGCTAGTCTAAAAAGCAGTCAAGGTCAGTACTCGCAGCAGCTTCAGCTGAACTGATCCATCACCGAAGCTTCAAAAGAAGATAGATACTACTATTAAATATTTATATATATGTATCTATCTACTAAATATGTATATTTATATATAATAAATCATAAAACTGCCATGCATGGCTGGGCGACATGAAATTCCTGGCGCATGATGAGGCGATCAGGGCCACGAAGAATATTTCGCTTTCCGATCGAATCAGCAAATGATCACGACCTCGATCGGTCCGGCCTACCGAATCGGGTAGAGTAGCTAGCCAGTCGCTGACAACGGTTGTGTATGGGACCAACTGTGCTTCAGTTGGTGTTTGCAAAGGTTGTACGTAGGCTGCGAGCAGACAGGAAGAGATGTCTTACCAGAATCCTCGCTTTATTGAGCCTGCTGTTATGCTTGGTAGGAGTACATGCAAGATTGCAAGTAAAGCAACGCGAAAATGCATTAAAATTTCAAAGATGAACATCATTGACTCGATTCAGCTTTAAGCTATGTGTGAGATGTAAAAATTTACTTATATTATAATGTGTATTTCAATCCATACTCATAACAGAGACACTGATCGTATCATGCATATTGTATGTTGCCCTTAGTAAAAAACCACAGGATCGATGATCAGAAATGTGATGAATTGGATGGCATGAATAACTCAAATTAACTGAATCGTGAAGATTAGCATAATGTGTGGTGAATGATCCTGTCGCAGTCATCATCTGAGGGAATATGGGGTTCTTTAGGAGACCTGCTTTCGCTAACTCCAACGCAGTCCACCATTCTTCATTTCTTCCTCCTTCTTCTTCTGTGGCGACGAGAGAGAAGGGAATAAAGCGGCGGCTCCCACAGCCCCTCCTCCAGCCTACGCAAAAATATCCCATCATCACTCCCCGGGCCCATGCACGCCCTACGCAGATCACTCACACACGGTCATGGCGTCTGATCCGCCATTGCTGTCCTTCTTTCCTTCCTTGGAGCAAGGGAGGTGAGCAGCAGGTCAGGTGTAGTGGAAGGGACAATGTGCTGACAAAAGATGGAAGCTGGAAGCTTGCTAACTCAGGTGCACATGCTTTGGTCTGACAGCCTCTAGCTAGGTAATTTGTGTCTTCGAGATTCGCTCTGATCAAAGCATGGAGGACACTGTTATTGAGCACTTCGATTCAGTGCAGGAATTTTGACGAGGAATTCAAGTGAAATTCACTCGAAGTAGGAGTATTACTAGCTCAGTCTCAGAGAAGGATCTTGGAATCAAACGTTGAGGCGTTAGGATCTTCCTTCCCCATAAAATACGCAACAAATCAGTCAAAAGAAGGAGGGAACAGTTCGTCGAGGCCCAAATAGAAGATCGAAGCCCATGGCAGAAGGCAGGGCTGCTAGCTGGATCTGAGCACGAACTCCGATGCATACCGGTCGATGACTGCGATTGTGAGACAGGGAGACGCCCTGTTCGCGACAAAACAAAAGGCCCAACCACACAATTCTTAATCTGAAACTGGCGATCGGGCCCCGTCCGGTCCTGTAAAAGCAGAGCAGCTTCAGCTTCAAGCTTCACATCCGTTGGTTCAGATGGTGTCGTGTGATTTGACAGGCTACGCTCCACGTCTTTGAGCGCGTGTTTGATTGTGTCAGGGATTCAGTGCGTGTGATGACAAGTTGGTAGCAGTTCTTTTTGACGGACTTAGAGATGCAAGTGGGTACCGTGAGAATCAAAATTAATTCAAATTTTATAGATATTTACGGATTATCTGGAAACATCATGGGATGGTAAAATGTTTTGACACTAGAATCTCTCTTGTGAAGCTTGTTCTAGAATTTGTTAAGTTCTTAACTGGATCAAGGAACATTCAAATTGTCCTGCCAATTCTTATGTGAATCGATAAACACAACTTGGCGTCAAAGTTCTGGCCGGTCTAGTCATTCAGCTCATGCTCTTCCACGTCCTGAATCACTTCGAGTGTCAAAGTTCTGGTCTAGTCATCGACCCATGATCTCGCCAACTGCATCCTCCCTAAACAATTGCCATCATATTTTTGTACGCACAGATGCATCGACATGCCACGATCTGCAGAGCTCACACGGCTGTAAAGGACGGAGCACGCTTGCAGTTGCAGGGCTGTGCAGCGGGCGCCTCGCTGAATCTGTCCCCATTTAGGGCTGGGTCACAGGAGCGCGCGGAACGAGCCACCCACATTTAGGCCTCAGGCTGCCTGCCCTGGACTGTATGGGCTCGGTTATGTGGGAATATAGATCGCCAAACGGGATGTGATTCCTGTGCCTGGAAAATTTGACTCGGCCCAAATATGGCAAGGAGCTACGGGCTGTGCTTGGACGGAGAGGTGCAGCCCGATTAGTGCACGACACAGCCAAATTAAAAATTATTAAAAAAATTTATATGCAATTATATAAGATGTTATTGTCTAATGTTAAAGTAGATGTTTCGCTTCCTTTAGTTTATGAGTTTTATTCTTATTTTTCACACCTATTTTGCATCATTTAGTATTGATTTTATTCTAAATTAACCGCTATGCTACATGGGCTACCATGTCAAATGGACCGGCCGGCACGAGAGATTTCAATTCTTACCATCCAATACGGGAGCCTTTTAATCTTTAACACTTAATACGTAAACCCTTTAATTCTTATCACGTTTTTTCTTCAAAATATACAATTTGGCTTCTTCTCTAACCACAGTTGCGCACTAGGCAGCAGTGGTTGGTCGCCGGTGCCGATGCTTGCGCTGGGCAGCGGCGGCACACGCCTCTCAGCGCGAGTCTTTAGAGCACTCTCCTCTGCCGCTCGGCAGACGGTAGAGCATCGCCGACAGATGAGTCAGTAGGTAGCCATAGCCCATCTGTCGGCGTCTGATCTACCCTCTACCGCTTGGCAGAGAGCACCCGGATCCAATCCCTTGACGTTTTCTAAATGGACTCTGACAACCTTATTATTTCTTTTCTGTGGTGACGAAGCCTGAACCATTTTACATATCCAAGACGTTGCAATTGGCAGCTCCATAGTTAGGCAGACTTGATCAACATCTTATAAACTCTGTTAATCTAGTACTACTGCGGTGTAGAAAAACGAACGTTTAATAAACAGTTCCTTGGAAACAGTAGCAGTAGAAAGTCAAAAGTCAACTTCTGCCCACCCTCTCTCTACGAGATCGCGAGTGCTTTCCCACCCGCACTCCACTGACGAATTCCCCGACGCGACGCGCAGGGCTCCGGCCCTAGATCTCCTCTTCAAATCCAATCCATTTACTCGCTGCGCACATCAAGGCAGGAGGAGACCGATGGCCGGCGCCGACGGCCAGCAGCTCTCGCCGCTGCGGGACGCCAGGAGGTGGGCGTGGGCCGCCTCGTTCATGTCGCGGCTGTTCGCTCCGGCAGCACAGCTGTGAGTCCATTTCTCCTCCGTCCGTCGCCTGGGCCGCTCTTTGCGACGCGACATGCACGGTTCTTCCTCCCCACCGTAGTTGTTAATAAGTTTCTGGCCTCTGCGTATATACCGATCGATGCAGGCCAGCCGAGGAGGACGGCTTCAGCTGCGGCGGCGGCGACTCGCTTTACCGGAGCGTCAGCACGGTGGAGGACGACGGCGAGCTCGGGGCGGACGCCGACGAGCCGGAGGAGCAGCTTCTGGCGGCCGACGAGGGCGAAGACCCCCGCAGGGCGAGAAGCGTGTGCGCGCGCAGCCTCAGCCACGGCGCCGTCCAGCACGCCATGAGCAGCACGGCGCACGAGCTCAGGCGGCGGCTTTCGACGGGCGCCGCGCTGCCGCTGACTCCCGCGACGGAGAACAAGGCGGAGTCGGAGCCGTTGATGTTCCGCCGCCAAGAGGCGAAACGGGCGAACGACGTGGTGGAGGCGATTGATAACCATCCTTTCGGTTGCGGGCGGCGGGAGAGGGAGTCGTCGTCGCTGCTGCTTCTTTCTTCGTAGTCCTCTGACGGCTGAAGAAAAGGAACTCGCCGCGGAAGCGAATCCTCTACCGCTCTGATCTCTGTCGGCGGGTGTAGGGCAGAGCGGCAGACGAATCCCGCGCTACTCTAGCTGATTAACTGAATAAGCCAAAGGATGCTCCTAGCCATGGTTGATATCTGGGAAATAAAAATACCACACAAGTTACCAACATGTGTGGTGCCAGTTTCTACATGTTACGGGTGATATGATTCAAGAGCCATATCAACTGAGTGTTTGATGTGTGTGTATACATACCCAGCGAGAGCTGAATGAATGTTTACTCAAGTGGCAGATGTGCTGTTCATTGTAATTCAGGAGCGTATAAGCTGAACGAAAAGACCTTCACCAGAATTTGTGCCTGATACTCTGATGAGATGAATCTACGTTTCTCCCCGAACCAGTGCTATTGCGAACGCCCCAACCGATCCATATTCTCTGCTGCAGAGAAGAAAATACACAGTACTGTAGTATCTGCTACAGTAAAAGCTGAGAAGATAAGCGGTCATCTTCAGTTTCAGTTTATTATGTGTTCATTTATACGGTACATCTGCACTGTTTGTGTGTTACTGTAACAGTGAATCTAAAACATCTATTTTAAATCAGATGGATGTAACCCTATCCAAATTTCCAGCTATGTTCCTAGAATTTTCTCTACTGACAAGATGCGAACGCCCCAACTAGGGGTCCGGTAACCTGTTACGCCGCATAGGTTATTTTCTACCCTATCTCCGGGCACC
>BCLF01000128.1:539423-549728 GCA_001602275.1 Zoysia japonica
TCCCATGTCTCTTCCTACTGAATTGGCGAGAGAAAATGGAAGAGAAATATGAGGGTGACGAACTGTGGCGCTCCATTGATGCTGGCAACGAAGCAGCACGTGAACTCACATTACGAGACGGTGCCGGCATGGATGAGGTATAACGTCTGCTATCCTATCTGCTATGGTACTGAAAACAGAGGCAAGGACAAAACGTATATATGGACAGCTTGGGAATTCCGAAAATACTGTAGGCATACAACATCGGCTCAGCCTGTTTTTGACGGAAATAGTAACAGCGATGGTAGTTTCTAACTATAAGTGCTTTTGGATGGTGATTTCCAGGTCACTAACTTTGTGATGGTAATCCCTAACACCAACAACTTTGCGACGGTAAATTTCTAAATTTCTCTTTCTCCAAACTTACTATCTACTGTATTAAGTTACTTATGCATCAACCAATTGATATTAAAAACTTAAGTTAATTAAAAAATGTGAGCAATTTACTTAAGTACGACGGACACGCCTTAGTAAACCTATACATGATCTCAAATGATTGCCCTGCGCTCCTGCTCGCTGCGTCTTGTTCCTCCACTTGCCGCGCCGCGTCTGGTAGTCCGGTCCGGCGTCGCTATCACAAACGCTGGTCCGTGACTCCGTGCTAGCTCGTATATGAACAGAACCAGCTAGCTAGTATTAGCTACCCAGCTCAGAGCGAGAGCCGGCCAACCCAAGCAGATCGGGCCAGACGCATACAGCAATGTCAGCCACCTCGCCCCGCGCCCTCTTCCTCCTCCTCTTCGGCGCCCTTCTCCTCGCTGCGTCCGCGAGCAGTCCGGTGGCCGCGGCCGGCGACAGCTTCGTCCACGCGGGCCGCAGGGCTGCAGGGGGTGCCGGCGAGACGGCGATTTGGCAGCGGCTGCGGCGCCTGGAGGACGATGTGGCGCCAGAGTTCCCGTCGGCCGCCGTCGGCGGCTCGCCGCCAGGTATCTCATACGACACCCTCAACAGTAAGAAGCAAGTGTGCATAAAGGGCTGTGCTGCCAAGGGCCCAGGAGTGCCATACACCCGGCCGTGCTCGTACGCAGAACGGTGCCGCTAATAAGGTCACAAACGATCGGAGCAGTAAGCACGAGGAGCCGCCGGGGATGTAGTCCGACGTGACGACGTCGACCGGTGACGCTGTTGATGTAATGATGTGCCCACGCCCTCGTCACACGCTCTTATCTTATCTACGGTTGTGTTCCTGGCCACCTCAGGCTCGTATCTCAATTCAATTTGTTGTTGTACCAATATGAAGTGTACCAATTTCTACTGTCGATACAGGAATGTATTTCCAGCATATATACCATGTGAAATGATGATCCCGTTGTGTCTATTTTTCCACGTTGTTGTAACTGTTCTACCATTTAAATAGAAAGTGTTGTGTACCATCCATTTTACTCCCCAAACAATCCACTTTGTCCGTTTAACCTTCTAAACAAAATCTTAGCTCAATTTACTCTCTCAAACTATTCAATTTAACGCAATCTACTCCCTTATGCAATTTCTCTTTTTTTTAATCTTTTGTAGAATTTGAATTTGAAGCTCAAATTTTGCATAAAGGTAAATGATAATATACTTAGTGTTAAGAAAATATATTAATTTTTTTTGTGACACTATTTATGTATTTCTATATTAAAGTTCTTAGCATATTAGTAGATGCTATTAAATTATGAATATTATTGTGAAAAATATAATATGATTTTTTAATACAGGGAATAACATCTTCTGCTACCTTGCAAAATTTGTGTAAGACCTCCTTCTAGTAAAGAGAGTCCTTGTGCCTCCTCTACTAATCTCTGTACCGATAGTTGGTACGCACATCAAGAACAAAGTGATATTATTACACATACGAGTCCGAAATACTACACGTATTCGAAAAAGTCTAGCAAACATAGCTTAAATTACAACCAACAAGTTGGCGAGCGACTCTTATTCAAACATCACACCTACACGACGACTATTACTAAACCACAGGCAGCACTCGAGCGAAGGGCGAGACTTCTAATCTTCATAGTCGGTGTCTTCCTTGTCGTCTTCGTCCTCTGAACAACAACAGCAAAGGATAGGGTGATTACAAAAGTACTCAGCAAGTCCTAACAGTATTGAGGGCAAGGTATGCAAAATGTGGGGCAAAGAAAGGCTTGAGGTTTAATTTTTACGAAAAGCAAGTTTTTATGCAGGGGTTTCCTAATTGAAAGATTTTTAAGCAAGATAAAAATCAATTTTTATCATCTTTTAGTAGGGTGGACCTGAGCAATGTTTTCGCTCCTCCTAACAGTTCTCAAATTTTAGTCGGACACTAGCACGTATCCATGTAGGCCCTAGGCACACAGTCAACGCATTTCAAAACACGAGCATCTACGCCCACTCACATGTCAAAAACAATATAGAAAACTAATCGTAGAGTACTCGAACAAGTAGCATGTCAATACCGTGACAACAGCCTATCCGAAAGAATTTTACACTCTGTAGAGATTGTACACTGTACTTAAAGGTTATGCTCCTCTTGATCAACAGAGTCGCATAACGTTTATCTCACAACTACATAGTCTTTCACAGATTCCACCCAAGATGTACACAGGGGCTATCCGTCGGGGTTTCACCCTTTCGATGACACGACGGTACATTCTCGGAGCCGGATCGTGGAGATTTACCGTAGTCACGTCTTTTTTGCCCCTACTACGCCGGGTATTACCAAACCAGAGGCTATATCCATAGACTTACGGTCTCATGACGCGGGCAATTACATAGTCGAAAGCCAGACAACGAGTTATCTCACGCCCTTCTCCTGTCCTCTTGTGTCCTACCGATCTCCTAATAGCTCAATGTAGAATATCTACATAGCGGGGATAAATCTCTCCCTTTTGTCGGGTTCTGTGGTTGCACGAAATTGCTAAACAAACCGGTCTTTATATGGCAGGGGTGGTGTGCTCATCTACGGCAGGTGAACTAAATCGAAGCCTACACACCTATCACCATCACTTCTTGTGAGCCCCACCCCACGACCAGAATCATCCCTCTTCACTTAGCACCAGTTGCACTAATCCCACCCCATTTTATTTCACTCACACCACCAAACTCACTTAACTCATTTCAAAAATGTTTAGTGTATGGTGTGGCGATGACTAGCATCGCAAGGGGAAAATCCTAACATTCTATTATCAAAGCAACTTTCTGCTCTTTAAAAGTATTTAAAGATAGGAATCCTATGGATAACAAGGGTACGTCGTCAAACAGCTAACAAGGTGGTAATTCACATTAACTACAGCAAGTAACTGACATTAATATAAATATCTAGTAACAAGTAGGTATAAAACTACACAACGTTTTTACACATTTTTTAAAGTAAAGGCAAGCATTAGGCTCTATGGATGCGGCTGTAAATATGGGTTCAATATGGTTCAAGGAGGGGGGGGGGTGTTAGGACTTGACTTCAGCGGCGTCCTCCGGCTCTTCTTCGCACTCGGGCTCCTCAGGCTCTCCTTCCTCTTCGGGCTTTTATTCAGCTACAAACAACAACCACACTAAGCCTACTAAAAGAAAAGCTACAAAACTCAAATAAAACAAGCACCAAATAGAAACATGGAGTTCCTAGGATGGTAGTGTTCGTGATGACGGTTCTAACGGTAGGTTGGCGGTCGCGATCGGAGCTAAAATGTGACGGTAAAGTGGCCGACAAGGTGGCTATGACGGATTGTGGAAAAGCTGCGTGGACACATGGTTTGGCCTGTGTTCATGTCCTTCGGACACACGAGTGTCCAGAATCGGAGATTTCTCCATGGACACATGAACTGTGGCGTGTCCGTGGACTCGAGACACGTGAACTGTGACGTGTCTGTGGACACGTAAAACTGTGACAGGTCCGTGGACATGTGAACTGTGCCGTGTCCGTGGACACGTGGACAGTGTCCGTGGCGACATGGGTTCGGGGTCGTGTCTAAGTGGAACATGTGGCCGTGTCCGTGTTTGGGGACACGAAACCGGGTGTAAAATTCGGCGTGAACGTGCGCGTGCGGGTGCACGTCCGTGCGGTCGACTCACAGTGTCACGCGGCTCACTTGTCAGGGACTAGGGCCGCGCTCACTGCTCGTCGTGTGAGCTGGCCTGGGCGCGCACTGGGCGCTCCGAACGCGCTTTGGGCGCGCATCGGCACGTCCTGGCCTGTGCGCGCGCGTGAGGCGTGGCCAGGGGGCGTGTGTGTGTGAGGCAGGCCTTGAGGGTGCCCCGTGTGCCGGTGGTGGTGCGGCGCTCGCGGCGTGGGTGCACGCGGGGCGCGCGCGGGTCGCGGCCAAGGAGGCGTTGCCCGTGTCTGAACTTACTGCCGATCGGCCAGCAGCCGGGAGTGCGAGACCTGGGAGTTCCCGTGCGAGGAGTGTAGTGTGGTGCTTGCCGTAGCCAGCGGCGAGTTGGAACGGCTGCAGTGGCGCGTCGGAGGTGCTGAAATGACCTAGATGTCGCCTAGAGGGGGGGTGAATAGGCGTTCCTGAAAATTAACACAAACTTACAGCGAAAATTAAAACTGCAAAAACTGGAATTTCTAGTTTGTAAAACCAGAACTTTTGGTTTTGCCTGGATAGCACAGTAAGTAAACACCTAAACCGAAACTTCTGGTTTATGATACCGAAACTTTCGGTTTTCTCGAGACAGAGGGATAAACCTGAACATTGAGAGATTTCTCGAGAAACTTGCAAATCACCCGTAAAAGAGTACAAAGAATAAGATAGCTACTTGATTCACAGAGAATCAAGGGTTAGTCACAAGCACAACTTAATGAAACAAAAAATGCAAATCAAAGCAAGGACACGAGGAATTGTTTCACCGAAGTTCAACGACTTGCTCCCAAGTCGTCTACGTCTCCGTTGAGGAAGCCTGAGCTGCTCACAAGGCCAATTCCAAGCCGGGTCTGTTTCAACCACTTCCCTCAACTCACTCTCTTGCTTCTTCCTTTGCGGAGGCGAAGCGGACCTTCACAAATTTTTTCGTGGCACACCATAAGCTTGGTGGCTCACCGGACGACGCCTAGCCATCTAGAAGGCTTCACAAACTTTCCTGTGGCACACCACAAGCTTGGTGGCTCACCGGGCAACGCCTAGCCGTCTACGAGGCTTCACCTCCAAGAGTAACAAATACTCACGGATTTACAACTCAATGTTCAAGTGCTCAATGGATGGGACTGCTCAAATGTGCTCTCAAAAAGCAATCTTTCAACCTAACACTTATGATTTTTCACAAATCACACAAGCCTCACAAAGAGGGGCTTACTAACCAAAACTTTCGGTTTTCAGAAGAAGCTAGCTGTTAGACACAACCCAGAGAAAACCAGAACTTCCGATTAACCAAATCGGAACGTCCGGTTTGGAAACTCTAGCAAAGTGCCGGACACTCCGGAGGATAAAACCTCGACCACAGAGAGGGTTGCTCGGACACTCCGAGCAAGTGTCGGACACTCTGGTGAAGACTTAGCTGATTTTGCTAGAAACAGCCAGAACCGGAACTTTTGCTTTTTCCTGTCTCAGCAAAACTTATGAAGGTGTATGATCATTGTGTTTCTCTCTTCTCACTTGGGTGTCCATGAGCACTGAGATTATGTTTTAATCTATGTTGCATCCCTCTTAATGGAGCGGCGAACCTATACTCAAGAAATAAATAAAAAAGCTATAATTAACACTTGAGCTTCGATTGTTGAATCTTGCCACTTCTTCATAAAATTGCTTCTTGAGGATGAGCAACACACGTTTTGCTTGAGCTACTCCGTTTTGAGCTAGTAATCTTGGAAACCTTCAATCCATGTGATCAATATCCACTAAATGCTTCTAAGATATTTTTTTTCTTCTTTTTCAATAGAATATCAGCACTTAGCAAAATATGACTCCTTGTAGCTTGAAAGGTCCATCATGATTCAACTCAACTTGTCTTTCTCCGGTACTAAGGTTCTTTGGCGTCAAGACTCCTTCTTGCCCTTCTCTCTTTCCCGGTCCATCACGACACCGTCAAGTTAATCCTTCACCTTCTCACTAACTTGAGTCAAATGTTGCCTTGTATCTTCAATGAATGCGTCTTGAATTCTTTGATGTCAACTTCACAAACCAAGGGCCTTTTGGTTGAGATCTTAAATATAATCCATCATAACTCTTGATCTCATTTTTGCTTAGCACAACCTCTCTTGGCTTCTTTGACATCAACTTCAATTTTTGCAAGTCAAGTAGCTGCATGTAGAGATCTTTAATTTGATTTATCATAAGTCTTGATCTCTCTTTTTGCTTGTCTTTGCTTCTCTTGACTTTTTTGCCACTTTTATCATCACAAGTCAAGTAGCTTCTTGTTGAGACCTTTCTTAAATCTTTAGGCACTCACAGCTTGTAACCTCATTTTGCTTATTTCTTCTTCACTTGACTTAGGATGAACACCTCTTCATTCTTCATGTGACAAGTGACCTTTTGATGGGATCTTCACTTAGAGTACACATATCTCTTGATCTCACTTTTGGCTTGTAACAGCTTCACTTTGACTTGGGATTAATGTATTCTTGATTGAAAGAGATATGGCAGTCATCATGAATCAAGATATTTCAATACTCTTTTAGGATTAACAACCTGCTCATCAACGTAACAAATAATGTTAGTCCTTTAATCATGTTGTCATTCAATTTCACCAAAACCCACTAAGGGTGTAGATGCACTTTCAAGTGTGCGGGAGGGACGGCACCGTCGAGATGAGCGAGGGCTTGACGGGAAGACTCCTCCTCAAGCGAGGAGCTGCGCTTGGGCACCAGGAGCCTCATGACGCGCCCGGCTTGGCCTGAGATCAGTACCGCCTCTGTTGTTTGAGAGGCCCTAGGGCGAACCCAATATATGGCCCTTAGAATGAGTAAAAAAAATATGTACAAGTAGTTTTTAGTTAGCATTTTCAAGATCAATCATATGATTTTGTTTGAAAAAATGGTCATCATTCTATAGAGAAAAAAAATTTAACAAATTTTCTAACTCTCGTCGCTAAGCCATAGAATTGCTAAGGAGTAATGAAAAGACAATATGAACTATCATAAAAAAATCCAAACATGCTTGTTTGAGCAATGTTAGGTCACTAAAATAATAAAAAGAATGTTGCTGTTGTTCATTGGAATTGGACCTACCAGTATGTAATTCCAGTCGGGAATTACTCACTCCATCCTATTTTATAAGTCATTTTAGGTCCGAACATGTAAAATAAGAAGGGTATGAAAGGTGGGATGCTGAAAACGAGGAGGAGAGAGAGATGCGGAGGTATTAGGAAGAAAGAAAGTTGTATCCGGAAGTGAGAATAAGTTATAATTTGAGAAAACTTGAGGAGGCTAGAGTGGCTTATAATTTGAGACTAAGAGAATAGCATTTATGCAATAGTCTATAAAGAAGAAAAAAAATAATATAAAACATAGTTAATTAGAGATAAATAGATGGAAACTCGATCTGAAAAAAATATCATGCCACCATCCTTCGCGCCTATGGACCTTCATCCACAAAAGCTTAGAATAATTGAACCATGGCTAATAGGTCATCAAATTTTCTTTTAGTCAATCAGGCTAAGGTCTCCTTTGTAACGCGGAAATTTTTTCTGTTTCCTACATTTTTCTATGAAATTAAACTGATTCTCCTGTGAGATTTATATGAAATTCCTGCATTCCAAAAAGAATCTAAATTTTTACATGTGAATTTGCTCTTAAAATATTTTTAATATAAAAGTAATAGTTATACTAGTATATATACATATCAAAATTTGGGCCCCCTACTTGGCACGGGCCCTAGGCCGGCGCCCTCATCGCCATGCCTCTGAGCCGACACTGCCTGAGATGGTGCCGCGGTGACCGGCGCCTTGAGTGCGCGAGCGCCGGCGGCGGCTCAGGTGGAGGGAACAAGAGGTTGTCGGGGCTGCCTCTCTTTTAGGCATGAGGGCATCCTCGGGGTGCTGGGGCTGTGCCCATGGCCTTCCCCGGGCCTGCGCTGGTGCCTGGAGGGCCGGCACTGTGGCCCTGCTG
Organism: Zoysia japonica; assembly: GCA_001602275.1. Taxonomy (NCBI): domain Eukaryota; kingdom Viridiplantae; phylum Streptophyta; class Magnoliopsida; order Poales; family Poaceae; genus Zoysia; species Zoysia japonica. The sequence goes on from BCLF01000128.1 coordinate 547,459, forward strand.
TTGGCCGGAGGTGGAGCACACCGAGCGGCCAAGAGGGGTGCTCAGCGGCTGTTTGGTAAGCTCGACGAGAGTTCCTTGCAAGCTGGTGGTGCTCTAGGGTGGCTACAATGGGTCGGCGGCCGGTCGAATCAAAAGGAATCGACGGCGGCTCTCGATGGCCGACGACGGGGAAGAAGGAGGTGTAAATCAAAAATTCGGGCAAAATTCGAGTGGGAGAGGGAGGCTAGACTTGGGTTGTGCGGGGAGCGGAGCTAGGGGCGCGGGCGCGGAGGCAGAAGGTCTTTTATAGGTGGCGCGTTGGCGGGGTGCTCCGTCCGGCGCGATGAGTCGGGTTAAGGCTGGTGCGCGCGAAATTTTGCCAGCTGGAGTGGCCGCGAGGCAGCTGGTCGGCCCATGGCGCGTAGAGAGTGAGCCGGGACACGCGACGATGCCCGGGCGTGGCCAGCTCGGCGCGGCGGCGTCTCCAAAAGCCGACCGGCGGCAAGCTTATCACTGCGGCGGCTTCAATGACGACGTGACATTGCAGCGGTGATAGCCGGCTTGACGGTCGTCGGTCGGCGCGGGGAGCTCGTGAGGAATTACTCTGGCCGATGGAACGGGCGTTGGTCACGGCGGCATGGCGTTCCCGACGGCGTACGATGACGACGTCACGCGGCCGAACGGTTTCGCCCAAAACCACGCGGCAGAAAACGGTGGGCGCGCGGTTGGCCTGAGGAGCGACGGGACGGCGGCGAGACGGCGACGTCTGTTGGCCGTGGACGGCGTATGGCACGGCGTGCCCGTGGCGTCAACCAGGTGGCGCTCGAGCTCTCCTCGGTGGGGCGCGTCGGGGAAGAAGGCAGGCGCGCGTGAGCTGTGCCGGAAAAAGGGAGCAGGCCGGCCCATTGGGGAGAATTCGGCCCGCCCGGGAAAAATTTAATTTCTCCTAAATTTATTAAGGATTGGGAAAATCCAAACTCCACAAAATCAAGCAAATAAACATCAAAAGCAAAAAAGCAAGAAAACCAGGAGATCAAGCACTTGGCAAACTCAAATTTTAAATTTTGAAATTTTCCTTTTCACTATGTTGTTCTAGTTTAGTTTTATTTTGAAATTTTTTAAAAGAGCCTACAAAAGCTAGGTTTACAAAATATATATTTTTTAAAAAAACTCCCATTTTCAGGACCTTGAATTTTTGGGATGTGACAATTTGAGCTTAAAATTCAAATTGTACAAAGAGAAAAAAAAAGATAAATTGCATAAAGGGATAGATTGCACCAATTTGAATAGTTTGAATGAGTAAATTGAGCCAAGATTTTGTTTAGGGGTTAAACGGATAAAGTGGATTGTTCGAAGGAGTGGACTTTGAGGCAGATGCCCTACCGATTCATTAAAAGAGGAGAAAATAAATACGGAAATAGTTCGACGAAGTTGTGACAGCCGCCACACACAAGCTAGTAAAAACATTTTGGAGAAATGTTGCAGTACTAGAAGTTAACTACAACCATTCATTATTCAGATTCGATAGTTAAAAATAGAAAATACCTAATCAAATGTACCAAAATGATTGATCTAGCACCAAAAATAAGAATTCGGTACTAATTTTTTAAAACCAATAGTTGAGATTAATTGACGAGGTGGTACCTCCAAACAACATAACATGTCTCTAGGTAAAAAAATGTTATGCGGACTGTTCACACGGCGCCGTGCTGTGAATCGAACATTTATGCTACCGCGTGGTGCCGATGGGAGATTGAACGGGAGCCCTCCCTCGCTTGTTCCTAGCGGCTCGCTGCTCGCTCATTCTGAGTCGCAAATTGGCTTGGCCGGTTAACCGAACCTCCGGGGCAGCGGAGCTTCGGTGGTCTCCCCGCCTCTCCCTATGCGTTGGGCCCCCTCTGCAAAAAAAACTCGGGCCACATAGTAGCCGTCGCGCGCCTCCGGAGCTGCGAGGCCTGCCAAAAAAATCCAGTTTATTGGCTTGGCTCAGGCGCAGCGGCTCCTCTCAATCCCCAACCGCCTCACTCATCCACCTCATTGCCGCCGTCTCCCTCCACATCGTCACCGTCTCAGCCCTCAGCTCCACCCGATCCGCCGCATCATTGCCTGCTGGTATACAACTTCGTTGTTATCTTTTATAAATTATGACATAGCACTGTATCTGTGGCGATGGTTGCGATAGTTTGTAAAAAAATGTTTAAGTGATGTTAATGGATGCTTTATTCCAAAGCTTCAAATTTTGAATTACATATCATGTCCTGTGGATCATGTGCTATGTTTCTAGCCTGGTG
>BCLF01000128.1:549949-561538 GCA_001602275.1 Zoysia japonica
CGCCGCATCATTGCCTGCTGGTATACAACTTCGTTGTTATCTTTTATAAATTATGACATAGCACTGTATCTGTGGCGATGGTTGCGATAGTTTGTAAAAAAATGTTTAAGTGATGTTAATGGATGCTTTATTCCAAAGCTTCAAATTTTGAATTACATATCATGTCCTGTGGATCATGTGCTATGTTTCTAGCCTGGTGCATTGCATATATCATGTTCTATGGATTATGTGCATTGTGATGACAATTATAGGTAGATTATTAGCATTGATTATCAACATATTGTTTATTCATGTGAATGATTAGTGATTTACTCTTGTCGTAATATATTAATACCATCGCATTATCAGTCGGTAATTCATATAAATAGCATTGCACGGTGGTCTACGGTTAACGAACGATCGGTAAAAAAATGTGTGTCGGTAAATATTTTATCAACGTCACTTACAACAACATATTATATATTGCGGGAAAGATCTTTACCGACTTCCTGACCGATCGTGAGTCGCTGAAGCCTTTTTGTTGACCACTGATGGTAAAATGCTAGTAATAGTGAACCGATGTAGTGCAGAGCACCTCTAAACCTCTCTGAAGCGGCCGTGCTTGAGCCTATACACGTGCCACCAATCTCCACCGACAGTGATGGCCGCGGCCGCGCCATTGCCATCCTATCAAGGGGTTGATCAATGGAGTCTCATTCCGTCTCTGTCAGCGTACGCACTTTCTGATCACAGCAAATGCTCTGTTCTTGTTACGTTACGTTGCTGGATTAGCTATGAATATACTTCTTGCGGTGCCAAATGAGAGCCACATCGTAAAACTGTTCAACATATTTTAAACTAAAACAACTGTAGCTACACCTTCTTGCATCAACTACAAAACAAGCTCATTCTTTTCCTGGTTGTTGTTTCACAGGCATGCACATGGACATGTCGTTCAAATTAGATGAGACATCCATCATGTTAATTTCTCCCTAGCAGAAAAATTCTATTCTGCTTTTTCGAACAATTCACTTTGTTCATTAAACCTCTAAACAAAAGCTTACTATCAACTTAGAATTAGCATGACCGTCGTTCTTTTGTAAACCCATACATGGCCTCAAATGATTGCCCAATCAAGAAAAGCCCTTCAGCCCCGTCGGCCGTCGCGACTTTGTCCTATCAGTACTACTACCAGCCAAAGTCATGCGTGGCCTGCTTGCTGCGTCTTGTTCCTAACTTGCCGCGCCGCGTCTGATAGCTAGTCTGGCCCGGCGTCGCTATCACACATGTTGGTCCGTGACTCCGTGCTCGTACTATATAACACAATCAGCCACCCAGCGTAGAGCAAGCGCCGACCAAATCGAGCAGATAGAGCCAGACGCACACAACAATGGCAGTGCTGGCCACCTCGCCCGGCGCTCTCTTCCTCCTCCTCGTCGGCATTTTCCTCGCTGCGTCCGTGAGCAGCCCGGTGGCCGCCGGCGACGGCAAGTCGACTATGGGCCTCGTCCACGCCGGCGGCCACCGGACTGCTGGGGGCGCTGGCGAGACGGCGATGTGGCGGCGGCGGCGCCTGGAGGATGAAGTGGCGCCGGAGTTCCCGTCGGCCGCCGTCGGCGCCCCGCCGCCAGGGATCGGGTACGACGCCTTCAACCCCAACAAGCAAGTGTGCGTAAGGTACTGCGTTCCTGATTGTAAAGGATGCCCCTACACCCGGCCGTGCTCCTACGGAACTATGTGCCGCCATGATGGTTAGAACTAACTGGCACGGTACTAGTACTAAGAGCGAAGAGCCCGTCGCCGGTGCAGTCCGACGTGACGGTGATGTTGTCGATGTGCCCTCGCAAGCTCTTTTCTACGGTTATGTTCCTGGCCACCTCCGTCTTTTATCTTACTGTGGATACGGGAACGTATTTCCAGCATATATACGATCTGAAATGATGATTCCGTTGTCTATTTTTACCACGTTGTTGTAGCTGTTCTAGTACCAATTAAATAAAAAGCGCTCTTCCAATTTGAGTGATGCATTTTGAGATTTGTTACGGTGCTTGGACTTAATAATAATTATTTATTTGATTAGATCTACTAATTTAATGAACATCGTGAGAACCGCTGCAAATACCAAAAAAAAAATTGAGCGAAGGTCGGCCGAAATGCTACAATTTATTGGAGTACTCAGTTTTTTTGTTTACCAACCGGTTTTAAACTTTCAAAAATTAAAACCTACCAATTTCACATGTTTACCCTAAGTTTTATCAGGTTCTCTACCAGTTTTACTAATTTTCAAATTATTTCCAAAAAATTTAAATAAAGAAAAAACAGCCTACCGATCAGTTTCACTGAATACCGCGAAAACATAATGGTTTTCGTCAGTATTGTAAGCCATGTCTGACACTCGAGCGTTTGGTGAAGCCAAAGTTTAGTGATCCGCCGTGAGAAAATTGGCTGAAGATCTGGTCCAAGGACTGAAGATATGTCTGCACTGTGTTATGATCTCGATATATGGTCACCAAGTACCAGCACAAAGTTGAAAGATGAGAGGAGCACCGGCTCTCTTCAGCATAGTTGATGGTCCCCTGTGTGCGGCAAAGACGCTCCACCCGACGCCCGAGATCATGCTCGCGCGTGGTAAGCTAAAGTTTGACGATCTTTCAGCAGTTTGGCCACTTGTTAGGAGGTCTTGGTCCTTGGTCTGGTCCAAGAAGTGCTCCCGTCTTTAGAGTGTTATCGCTAGGATAAGAATTTTAAGTTAAAAGGAAACAAATTTGTTATTGCTAGCGACAACAATTTAATAAGAATAGAGGGAGTAGAATATTTGACATCAAATGTAGTAACATGGTTACATGAACCACTGGTCGAGGAAAAACTTAACGCCAACTTTTGGTCTGGCCTTAGCCATTGCCGGCTCTGTTGTTGAGAGGCACTAGGGAGAACCCAAAATATGGGCCTTAGAATGAATAAAAAAATATGTACGAGTAGTTTTTAGTTAGCATATTCAAAATCGATGTAACACTTCGTGTTTCTGAATAAAGAAGCCAAGCTGTTCAAGTCCAAAATTATGAAATTCGAGCTCAATTGATTTTTAACCTTTTAAGCAAGTGCAAATTTCAAATTTAAATTTAAATTTTAAATCTTCAAGTTCGAAAATTTTCAAATAATGTTGTGAAATAAAATTTCATTTGAAAGGTTTTGCAAAGATTTGAATTTAAAAAGTTTTTGTAAAATTTTATTAAAAGTTTAAAAGGCCTAAATAATTGTTTCTTTCGAAATAGTTAATTGTTTTCCCCGAATTTTTTTAAAAAAAAATAAAAAAAATATATTTTAATTTGGGTTGTTCCAAAAATAATTTTTTTTCTTATAAAGGTTTTATGAAAACTTGAATTTAATTTATTTTCATAAAATTTTAGTTGAACTATAAAATGGCCCAAATGACTTTTCATCTTTAATTAGTTCCCTGTTTTGTAAAATTTTTATATTACGATTTATTTCGAATTTGAACTTGGACCCAAATTAAAAGTTGTTCCTTTATAAAAGTTTTACCACACTACCAAACTTCAAAAATTTTGGAGCTCGGGAAGGATGCCTATCGGATTAAAACAGAAAGCTGCGCAGAAAATCTCAGAAAATTCGAGAAAAAGAAAAAGACTCGTGGGACCCACCTGTCAGCCGGACTATTCTCTTTCTTCTTCCTCTTCCTACCACGTGCTGCCGCGACGTCTGTACACACGCCCTCTCCTCACGCATGTTCGCCACGCCGCCCTTCGACGTGTCTCAGCCAAATAATCTACGTGCGAGTAGTCCTCTTCCATTCCCCGGCCGTCACTTTTCTCTCTCGCGCGCGAGTTCACTGGCGAACCTCACCTCCACCGAGCCTGCTGCCGTGAACCGCCTCAGTCCAAGCAACCTCGGCCCCCATTCCTCGACAAGGAGCTTCACCTTTCATTGCTCGCGCCCTCTAGCACCCTGGTTAGCCTCTTCCCTGCGAGATTAGCCGGATGTGGGTTTTTCCCACAAAATGTGAGCAGTCCGAGCCTCCCCCAAATTCCGGCCAAATCCAACACTGTTCCGGTGAAGTTTCTCCAATTCCTTCCGTATTCTATTGTTTCACTTCCTAACTTAGCCTTGGGAGCCTCCAATCGATGGATTTCTTGGGCCTTTGCGCAAGGATTTCAGTGTTCATTCGTGTCTGCAGCCTGAACCGCGCCATACAGCCAACAAGCGCCACCCTCATGTTCTTTCCGGCATCGACGACGACCGTGCCGGTCACCTCCAAGTCGCAGTGAAGGTCTTGGCGAAGTTAAAGTCGAAGTTTGAGCTCTCTAGCGCCCCTGCCGCTTTGCTGAAACCACCTCCGCGCCACCCCGGCTTCGAGCGCCCTGTTCCGGACTCCCTTGTCGCTGTCTTCCTGTACGCCAACCATCCCCGACCTCTGGTGAAGCTTAAGGACCAAGTCTCGTTGCAACTCGTCGATCGTATGGAGCTCGCGCTGCTGCCGAACGTCCGCCCGCCGTCACCGCACGTCGACGACCACCTTTCGGTGAACGCCTCGTCTCGCTGATCCTCCCGCTGGTGTTCCTTTGGCGCGTTGATCATTTTAGCCCTGAGTCCGCCATGCTTGGCTGCCGGAATCCCCTTGCCGGCAAGTGACGCCGGCGGCCCTGGCCGTGCGCCGCGCAATGCACGCTGCGCCTGGGCCGAGCTCGCTCTCACCGGATCCTCTGCGGCTATTTGATCCGATGTGGACTAACCGTGCAGCCACCCGTGTGGAGGATCCTTTACGCCAACCCTGAGGCCCACTGTGTGGTCTGTTCCCATGAGGTTGGAATGATTTTATTCTGAAATTATTTATTTAATGGTCTAGAAAGTATTTTAAACTTGGAAAAATCTTAGAAACTTCATTATAACTCGTAAAAATGTGAAATAAATTTTATTAGGATCCTCTCAACTAGAACAATATTCTGACGCTAACTATTTTTCATTTTATTCATAAAATTAATTTAAATAATTTAGATCACTAAAAATTTCATTAATGCATTATCAATATTCCTCGGCATGATAAAATCTTGAAAAATTTACTATTCTTTTCTTTAGTCAAACTCTCTGTTTTAGGATAGTTCCATATTTTATTTTCTTCAAAATAAATTTTATAAATGATTTATCTTGCTTAAATTGTATTTAATCTATTATAAATTTATTTGATTTCAATCATTGAAATTTTCTCAAAAATTATTTTATGACCTTTCTGATTTTATGAACAACTTGAGTTATATTTTATGTTTCTAAAAACCATTTTAAAGAAGTTTTGCAACTAAAATTATGTCTTTTGAAAATAAAAAAGCTGTCATCGTAGGTGATTTTATTTAAAGCTAAACACCATTATAATTCATTCCTTTGCATATCGTTCATGTTAGGACCCAACCCATCCGAAGGAGGGCGTGGAGTCATTTCTTTGCCAAAGGAAGCTAATTGTGAGCAAGCCCCAGGCAAGCTCCGGTGCATTAACCCTATTTTAAATCTTTTTATTTTATCACTATGTATTGTATAGCTAATGTACTGCGCATTAAGTTGTAGGAGTTATTTGAAACCCTAGGATGCATAATAGTGGCAATTACCTCTATTGAGTATATATATTGGTAGAGGTAACTCGATGTAGAGCTAGGCTATGAGTTCTAATAAACGGTAGAAGTCGAGTGAATGAGAAATCTCACTCGCGAGCTATAGGTTTGATTTTATCCCATGCTTGAATAAACCTGAGACCGGACGGGGATAGAGTATAGGAGGGTTTGAGAAGGCTGGGCCTTCGTGGTGGTAGCCCCGTCTACGTCGGTTAAGGACCGATTCGAGTATGGCCCTGTTGAGCAAGTTAGAAAGTACCAAGAGCATGCTAGTGTAATGGGCCTAGTAAACTGATGTAACTCGACTATCGTAGTGGTTGGACAGCAACCCACCTCTTTTTTACGATGATATTGGGAGGGTACACGGACTAACCACGGATAGCCCCGATGTGTGGTATCGTGTGGAGGACGTGTACTCGGGAGGGGTGAGAACCGGACCGGCCTCTATGATATCGACGTGAAAAGTTGCTGTACGTGACTTCTTGGGAGTGTGCGTACGTCGTGCTACTTGGGTTTTTCCAGCTGGTGTAAATCGTTTATAATCGCTGCCTCTCACAGTAACGAGTACCGCTTGTTCACAACGTCATGTCGTAGTAATAATGTATTCTCTCTGTTCCCAAATAATTTCCAGTTCCACCAAAACACTTCCGCTTACATCTCTATCACTTTTTACTGCACATTCTCTCCTCCAAATGCACACTTTTCTATTTCAAATGACAATTAATCGGAAATAGAGGCAGTACGTAAACCTAATCAATAATATGAATTGTTTGTTTAGTTCATAGTCAATTGCTTGGTAACCATGCTTGATATAGTATAGAGCAAACTAAATTTACCTTCCATGAACTTAATCTACCGCTAAAACTTTAATATAAGGATTCACTATATTAGTGCTGGTTTTGCAAATGGCTATCCCATATGAGTCAGACTCATCATATCCTTGGAGTGTGCTGTAGTTGGCCACGCTGACAGGTAAGACTTGCTGAGCATTTGAATGGTCAAGGCTTCGCTCTCTGTGGTTTTGTTTGCAGGTTATTTTTCTCTCCTTCCTCTAGACCAACTGGCAGAAGCAACCTTGAAGTTAGCTATGTCTGTTGGGAACCTTGCTCGCCGCTGCTGTTTGTGTGCTGCTAGAGGATGCATCGTATAGGCTCAATGTCATCTTATGTATAGTCTGCAGGAGATCCTAGTTTAACTCAGGTTATTGCTTCCGCGCTTTCAAAAATCTTGATTTTATAAACTTGAGCGATAGTTTGTAGTATATTTTATCGTGCTTGAGTTGTACTGTTAGTCCTCGCTTCGCCGAGTGACACCTGATAAGATCCTGTGACCGTTGGATCGTCTCTTCTATGGGGCGGTCTGTCAAAATCGTTTATATGATTTTGTTTGAAAAAATGGTCATCATTCTATAGAGAAAAATTTTCTATGGAATTGCTAACTCTCATCGCTAAGCAATAGAATTGCTAAGGAGAAATGAAAAGACAATATGAACTATCAAAAAAAAATCCAAACATGCTTGTTTGAGCAATGTTAGGTCACTAAAATAATAAAAAGAATGTTGCTGTTGTTCATTGGAATTGGACCTCTCAGTATGTAACTCTTGTCCGAAATTACCCGCTCTATCCTATTTTATAAGTCATTTTAGGTCCAGACGTATAAAATAAAAAGAGTATAAAAGGTGGGACACTAAAAACGAGGAGGAGAGAGATAGAGATGGGGAGGTATTAGGAAGAAAGAAAGTTGTATCCGAAAGTGAGAATAAGTTATAATTTGAGAAAACTTGAGAAGGCCAAAGCGGCTTATAATTTGAGACTAAAGGAATAGTATTTATACAATAGTTTATAAAAAAGAAAAAATAATATAAAACATAGTTAATTAGAGATACATAGATGAAAACTCGATTGAAAAAAAAATATCATGCCACCATCCTTTTCGCCTACGGACCTTCATCCAAAAGTTTAGAATAATTGAACCATGGCTAATAGGTCATCAAATTTTGTTTTAGTCAATCAGGTTAAGGTCTCCTTTGTAACGCGAATTTTTTTTCTGTTTCCTACAATTTTTCTATGAAATTAAATTGATTCTCCTGTGAGATTTATATGAAATTCCTGCATTCCGAAAAAACCCTAAATTTTTACATGTAAATTTGAACTTAAAATATTTTAAATATAAAAATAATAGTTATACTAATATATATACATATTAAAATTTGGACCCCCCTACTTGTCACGGGCCCCTAAACCGGCGCCTTCGTCGCCATGCCTCTGAGCCGGCACTGCGTGGCGCCGCCGCGTTGCGTCGTTCCCTAGCACGTGACCTGTGGTCAGTAGTAGTAAGCACGCATCGCATCCTGCAAGCCCGATCGAGGTGGCCTGAGCTCTGGCTCAGCATCTACAAACCTCTCCAACAATGGCCGCAGCCACTTCCCGCCTGCCAGTAACAAACAAGAGCCTACATCGCTGTGACAAGGCTGCGTTGCTATCATGAAACGCATCACGTTCTCAGGTCACCTCATCGTGGTCTAGGCGGATCTGTGGCTATGTTTATTTGAAGTACACAAGGACAAATGACTCAGAACGGACAATTGGCATCAAGGCCAAACATGTCATGGTCTCGGTAACATACAAGATTTCGCAACGTTGTTGCATTTGCATCCAGACACTGTTTCAGGACTTACTATGTCACAATAACATATGGTGCTTTTAGCTCATTTTCTGAAGATGGAATTTGCAAAACCGCAAGCGACGGGAGGCGCTGGAACTCCCGCCGACCGGGTTTGTGCTTGCCGGCGCGCTACCAGTCCACCGCAGCGTATGCTTGCCGTGCACACGGCGCATCACGGTCGAGGATAGCCACGAGTTCACATCTAATTTAAATTTAATGAGTACCCTGGTCAGGGAGAAGCGGGCCGCGCGGAGAGGCACAGAACAGAGAACGACACAGCGTGCGTCATTGCCAAGCATGTCATGGTAATTTAAATCAAGAGTTTTTTTGTTTTTGTTTTTGTGAAAACCATGAAACAACTGTGGGGTGATGTTATCGGCTTGATTGTTAGGTTCAACTTGATCGGAAGGAGAGATAAATGGAGAAAATAAGAGCATGTTCCTCCGCACCTGCCACCTTGCCGAAATAAGAGCATTGATACTTCAACTCGATTCACTTCAAACCACACGATCTGAAGAAAAAATAGACTTCTGCATATTGCCTTTGACGGTGCCCACCGTGTGTGGAAGACTTTATTTGATGATATTTTCATTCAGTGTTGGAATCAATCGATGAATGGCATTTAGGAGCTTGAGATTTTGTGTCATCATTTATTTCGAGTACCGATTAGTAACATGCAACCAGAATAAAGGCACTCAATGGATCAAGTTGAGATTATTTTACCAGAATTGTCATTCTGGCCATTGCCAAATGTTGTTGGCAATGCATAGATATTGTTAACGAATCCCTAGAATGTAAATTTAAAGCGAAAAACAGTGCTCTGTTCTCTTCAATAATGTGTATACTTAATTAGATAATAATTCACTTTACTAATTGTAAATTGGATTACTGTCCATATGTTTGCTTAAATCAGAGAGCTGTTATTTGATCCGCGGCGGCACCACCCCAATGAATGTTCCGTTCAAATTTTATTAATAAACGCAACTAAAAAAACTTTGATATTTCAAGCAAATATGATTAATCATCATATGCTATGAGTTCAAATGAATTTTATTAATTAGTTCTCATATGTTTTAATTTTTATCTATTATAATTATTTCGTTTGAACTTTTCTTCATCTTATTATAATAAATCATCATCACTATTATAAATTTCCGCAGAATCATCTAGTTATATTAATTGTTGGACTCGCTATCTCATCTGTAATCCCTTCTAGTAGCTTTGACAAAATCTATCCGGAGCATTACAAATTCTTGCGTCTGGCAGGTCTGTAATCCCTTCTAGTAGCTTTGATTTTAAACTAGAAAGCAAAATTTTACAAGTGTTCAAACAAGGCACTTCTTTGTACTAAGTAATATAAATTTACAGGTTGTTTGTGATACAAACGAGACCCTTATCACAATAATTCAAACCCAGCCTCTTTGTTTTTGATGTTTCCTTGATGCGACGTTTGGGAAAGTACACCGAAGTTTGGACAAAAATCTTGCAAATGCTGGACGAATCGCGAGCCCCATCTTTTAATAAATTGTTCGGTGCTGTAGAGGATGCCGTGGAAACAACGTCAAACTGAAAGCAATCATAGCACTAATATTTTTGTAGCCTTGTTCGGCACAAAATTTTCCCTGGCAAGGAAATGAATGCCCAGTGAAAGATTAGGCTGTTAGGAAGCTCACTCTTTTTTAAAGAACTGAACTAAAAGTTAAAAAGCTCAACCATATTTGGTGCGAGAAGCTAAAATTAGTAATAAAAATCAAAAATTAAATTACATCAATCAGTTTCTCAAAAATTTAAAAACTTCAGCCCAAACAAACAGACACCATAAAACTGAAAGCAACCTTCTTGACACATATGACCAACCATTCGCTTACACATGCTTATGGAATATTTTTCAAAGCAACTAATCGGATTGGAACACGGCAGGTCTACAGTAGCTTCACCATTACTATAAATAGGGAGGCAGAGTAATTGAGCGTAATCACCTCACTCTTGACTTCATTCTTCCATCTGCCCTTGGTGTAACACAAGAACATCTACGAGCTACTCCTAGAAGATGTCTTGCTGCGGTGGAAGCTGCTGCTGCTGCGGGTATAACTGCTACTACTAATACCGATCTTTCTGTTCATGTTTCGTGAACCTGAACTGCTGAAGCATGACAGATTGTTCAAAACAGTATTTTGCTGACGACATAACTTCCAAACTCTGTTTCATGTTTCTGGGTACAGTGCTATGATCCGTGGATTCGCCGAGGAGAACCGTGACACCACAGCAGCCATGGTTCTTGGTGTTCCAGCTGAGAAAGGGTGCTGAATCTTGCCACCATTCTTTCTTTCACCAAAAACAGTTTTAGCACAACAAGAACACCCAGATCTCATTTCAAACAGCTCCACAACTTTTTGCAGGACCATCGAAGCGTCCGAGACAGCCACCGAGTCCGGCGAGGCCGGCCAGGGCTGCTGCTGCGGCGCCGGCTGCACTTGCAGCCCCTGCACCTGCTGAAGCTGAAGCACTTGCATCGACCCAAACATGCATGTTACTGTGTGTGCACCGTTACTGCTAGTATAATAAGAAGCCATTTCTGCAATGACTTGGATGATGTGAGACTGTGATCTTCTGCACTACCTTGGCTTGTGATACCGGTGGCTTGGTCTGTGCTCTGACTTCTCGGTCAGAGTCGTCCAAGCTACCATTGTGTTCTTGTGATGAAACCGATGTGAGTGTTGTCACCTTGTGTCTGCATGTGTTGTGATATGAATTATACCTGATTTGCTCATATGTTGCCGTGTCAATATTGCTTCTGTTGCTGGGATGGGTTTGGTGCAAATTCTGGTTTGGGCACTGGAATTCACATGAAATTTGCTTGGAAACACATGATTTCTCGACAAATGCTTAGCACTACTACCAAACTTCATCCACACGATACCTGCTTCGGCCCGGTCCACGCTAACTCTGCTACTGGAACAATGGGCCCAAAGTGTGAGGCCTATATTGACTCGGCCCAACTCCGCCGGTCCGTGCAGCCCAGGGTGTCGTCGTAATACATCATCTTGAAATTAATAAAAAAAAATAGCATTCGATCCCCATCCGCTCCAAAGCCCCCTCGTCTTCTTCCTCCAGCGGCGGCGGCGGCCACCATGGAGTATTTACGAGTAGTACTAACAAATGGCAGCATCATTATGTCGGTACTTGGTGGTCAGTACTGGTGTTGGCATCAAGATTGGGGCATGATGCCTTCGCATCCTGGCACTTCTGGCCAGTGTCCTTCTGAGCTTGATTCACTGTGCTCTCTGTACTTGGCACCAAGATTCACAGGTTGGCATGGACTCATGGCCAT
>BCLF01000128.1:569250-595914 GCA_001602275.1 Zoysia japonica
GGCGCCTGGAGGACGATGTGGCGCCGGAGTTCCCGTCGGCCGCCGTCGGCGGCTCGACGCAACAGATCTCGTACAACACATTACGCAAGAACAGTCAAGGGTGCATAAATGGCTGCGCTGCCAAGGGGCCGGGAGATCCCTACACCCAGCAAAGGGGGTGCACTTACCAGGACAAGTGCCGCCACAACTGACCGGCAATAAGCGCGACGAGCCGCCGACGACGATGCAGTCCGACGTGACGATGTCGGCCGGTGACGCTGTTGATGTGCCCACGCCCTCGCCGCAGGCTCTTATCTACGGTTGTCCCTGGCCACCTCCGTCTCGTATCTCAGTTGTTTGTTGTTGTACCAAAAAAAAATGAAGTGTTCCAATTTCTACTGTCGATACTGGAATGTATTTCCAGCATATATACCATGTGAAATGATGATCCCGTTGTGTCTATTATTTCCACGTTGTTGTAACTGTTCTACTAATTAAATAGAAAGTGTTCTGTACCATCCATTTTACTCCTCCGATCAATACACTTTGTCGTTTAACCTTCTAAACAAAATTTTAACTCAATTTACTCTCTCAAACTATTTAATTTGATGCAATCTACTCCCTTATGCAATTTCTCTTTTTTTATCTTTTGTAGAATTTGAATTTGACGCTCAAAATTTGTATAAAGGTAAATGATAATATACTTAGTGTTAAGAAAATATATTAAAAAATTTTTGTGACACTATTTATGTATTTCTATATTAAAGTTCTTAGCATATTATTAGATGCTATTAAATTATGAATATTATTGTGAAAAATATAATATGATTTTTTAATACAGGGAATAACATCTTCTGCTACCTTGCAAAATTTGTGTAAGACTCCCTTTCAGTAAGGAGAGTCTTTGTGCCTCTTATACTAATCTCTGTACCGGTAGTTGATACGCACATAAAAAACAAAGTGATATTATTACACATACAGGTCCGAAATATTACACGCATTCGAAAAAGTCTAACAAATATAGCTTATATTACAACCAATAAGTCGACGAGTGACTCTTATTCAAACATCACACCTACACGACGACTATTACTAAATCACAGGCAATACTCAAGCGAAGGGCGAGACTTCTAATCTTCATAGTCGATGTCTTCCTCATTGTCTTCATTCTCTGACCAACAACAGCAAAGAATGGGGTGATTATAAAAGTACTCAGCAAGCTCTAACAGTATGGAGAGCAAGGTATGCAAAATGTGGGACAAAGAAAGGCTTGAGATTTAATTTTTACGAAAAGCGTTTTTATGCAGGGGCTTTCTAATTGAAAGATTTTTAAGCAAGATAGAAATCAATTTTTATCATCTTTTAGTAGGGTAGACCTGAGCAATGTTTTCACTCCTCCTAACAGTTCTCAAATTTTAGTCGGACACTAGCACGTATCCATGTAGGTCATAGGCACACAGCCAACGCATTACAAAACACGAGCATCTACGCCCACTCACATGTCAAAAACAATATAGAAAACTAATCGTAGAGTATACGAACAAGTAGCATGCTAATACCGTGACAACAGCCTATCTGAAAGGATTTTACACTCTGTAGAGATTGTACATTGTACCCAAAGACTATGCTCCTCCTGATTAACAGAGTTGCATAACGTTTACCTCACAACTATATAGTCTTTCACATATTTCACTCAAGATGTACACAAGGGCTATCCGTTGGGGTTTCACTTTTCTGATGACGTGACGGTACATTCTCAGAGCCCGATCGTGGAGATTTACCATAGTCACGTCTTTTTTACGCCTACTACGTCAGGTATTACCAAATCAAAGGCTATATCCATAGACTTACGGTCTCATGACGCGGACAATTACATAATCGAAAGCCAGACAGGGAGTTATCTCACGCCCTTCTCCTGTCTCTTTGTGTCCTACCGATCTCCTAATGGCTCGATGTAGAATATCTACATAGCGGGGATAAATCTCTCTCATTTGTCGGGTTTTGTGGTTGCACGAAATTGCTAAACAAATCGGTCTTTATATAACAGGGTGATGTGCTTATCTACGACAGGTGAACCAAACTCAAGCCTACACACCTATCGCCATCACCTCTTGCGAGCCCCACCCCACAACCAGAATCATCCCTCTTCACTTAGCACTAGTTGCACTAATCCCACCCCCATTTTATTTCATTCACACCACCAAACTCACTTAACTCATTTCAAAAATGTTCAGTGTATGGTGTGACGATGACTAGCATCGCAATAGGAAAATCCTAAGCATTCTATTATCAAATAAACTTTTCACTCTTTAAAAGTATTTAAAGATAGAAATCCTATGGATAACAAGGGTACATCGTCAAACGGCTAACAAGGTGGTAATTCACATTAATTACAGCAAGTAACTGATATTAATATAAATATCTAGTAACAAGTAGGTATAAAACTACATAACGTTTTTACACAGTTTTTAAAGTAAAGGCAAGCATTAGGCTCTATGAATGCGGCCGTAAATATGGGTTCAATATGGTTAAGGGGGGAGGGGGTGTTAGGACCTGCCTTCAGCGGCGTCCTCCGGCTCTTCTTCGCACTCGGACTCCTCGGGCTCTCCTTCCTCTTCGAGCTTTTCTTCATCTACAAACAACAACCACAATAAGTCTACTAAAAGAAAAGCTACAAAACTCAAATAAAACAAGCACCAAATAGAAACAAAAGCTAGGTTTACAAAAATATTTTTTTTAAAAAAACTCTCATTTTCAAGACCTTGAATTTTTTGGGATGTGACAATTTGACATTAAAATTCAAATTGTCCAAAGAGAAAAAAAAGATAAATTGCATAAAAAAGTAGATTGCACCAATTTGAATAGTTTGAAGGAGTAAATTGAGCCAAGATTTTGTTTAGGGGGTTAAACGGATAAAGTGGATTGTTCGAAGGAGTGGACTTTGAGGCAGATGCCCTACCGATTCATTAAAGGAGGAGAAAATAAATATGGAAATAGTTTGACAAAGGGGTGACAGCCGCCGCACACACGCTAATAAAAACATTTTAGAGAAATGCTGCAATACTTGAAGTTAACTATAACTATTTATTATTCAGATTCGATAGTTAAAAATAGAAAGATACCTAATTAAATGTACCAAAATGATTGATCTAGCACCAAAAATAATGAATTCGGTACTAATTTTTAAAACTAATAGTTGAGATTAATTGACGAGGAGGAGGTACCTCCAAACACATAACATGTCTCTAGGTAAAAAATGTTATGCGGACTGTTCACACGGCGCCGTGCTGTGAATCGAACCTGTATGCTACCGCGTGGTGCCGATGGGAGATCGAACTGGAGCCCTCACTCGCTTGTTCCCAGCGGCTCGCTGCTCGCTCATTCTGAGTCGCAAATTGGCTTGGCCGGTTAACCGAACCTCCGGGGCAGCGGAGCTCCAGTGGTCTCCCCGCCTCTCCCTATGCGTTGGGCCCCCTCTGCAAAAAAAACTCGGGCCACATAGTAGCCGTCGCGTGCCTCCGGAGCTGCGAGGCCTGCCAAAAAAATCCAGTTTATTGGCTTGGCTCAGGCGCAGCGGCTCCTCTCAATCCCCAACCGCCTCACTCATCCACCTCATTGCCGCCGTCTCCCTCCACATCGTCACCGTCTCAGCCCTCAGCTCCACCCGATCCGCCGCATCATTGCCTGCTGGTATACAACTTCGTTGTTATCTTTTATAAATTATAACATAGCACTGTATTTGTGGTGATTGTTGCGATAGTTTGTAAAAAATGTTTAAGTGATGTTAATGGATGCTTTATTCCAAAGCTTCAAATTTTGAATTACATATCATGTCCTGTGGATTATGTGCTATGTTTCCAGCCTGGTGTATTGCATATATCATGTTCTATGGATTATGTGCATTGTGATGACAATTATAGGTAGATTATTAGCATTGATTATCAACATATATATTAATACCATCGCATTATCAGTCGGTAATTCATATAAATAGCATCGCACGGTGGTCTGTAATTCTATCGGATCTACAGCTATTGAACGATCGGTAAAAAATGTGTGTCAGTAAATATTTTATAAACGTCACTTACAACAACATATTATATATTTCGGGAAAGATCTTTACCGACTTCCGGACCGATCGTGAGTCGCTGAAGCCTTTTTGTTGACCACTGATTGTAAAATGCTAGTAATAGTGAACCGTTGTAGTGCAGAGCACCTCTAAACCTCTCTGAAGTGGCCGTGCTTGAGCCTATACACGTGCCACCAATCTCCACCGACAGTGATGGCCGCGGCCGCGCCATTGCCATCCTATCCAAGGGGTTGATCAATGGAGTCTCATTCCGTCCCTGTCAGCGTACGCATTTTCTGATCACAGCAAATGCTCTGTTCTTGTTACGTTACGTTGCTGGATTAGCTATGAATGTACTTCAAGCGGTGCGAAATGAGAGTCACATCATAAAACTGTTCAAAATATTTTAAACTAAAACAATATCTACACCTTCTTGCATCAACTACAAAACAAGCTCATTCTTTTTCTGGTTGTTATTCTATAGGCACGCACATGTACATGTCGTTAGATCAGACGTCCATCATGTTAATTTCTCCTAGCAGAAAAATTCTATTCTGCTTTTTCGAACAATTCACTTTGTTCATTAAACCTCTAAACAAAAGCTTACTATCAACTTAGAATTAGCATGACCGTCGTTCTTTTGTAAACCCATACATGCTCTCAAATGATTGCCCAATCAAGAAAAGGCCCTTCAGCCCCGTCGGCCGTCGCGACTTTGTCCTATCAGTACTACTACCAGCCAAAGTCATGCGTGCCCTGCTTGCTGCGTCTTGTTCCTAACTTGCCGCGCCGCGTCTGATAGCTAGTCTGGCCCGGCGTCGCTATCACACATGTTGGTCCGGGACTCCGTGCTCGTACTATATTAACACAATCAGACACCCAGCGTAGAGCAAGCGCCGACCAAATTGAGCAGATAGAGCCAGACGCACACAACAATGGCAGTGCTGGCCACCTCGCCCGGCGCTCTCTTCCTCCTCCTCGTCGGCATTCTCCTCGCTGCGTCCGTGAGCAGTCCGGTGGCCGCCGGCGACGGCAAGTCGACTATGGGCCTCGTCCACGCCGGCGGCCACCGGACTGCTGGGGGCGCTGGCGAGACGGCGATGTGGCAGCGGCGGCGCCTGGAGGACGAAGTGGCGCCGGAGTTCCCGTCGGCCGCCATCGGCGCCCCGCCGCCAGGGATCGGGTACGACGCCTTCAACCCCAACAAGCAAGTGTGCGTAAAAAGCACCAGCTGCGCTGCCCAGTGTCATGGATGCTCCTACACCCGGCCGTGCACGTACGGAGTTCTGTGCCGCCAGCAAGGTTAGGACTGACCGGCACGGTGAGAGCGAAGAGGCCGTCATCGGTGCAGTCCGACGTGACGACCGGTGATCTACGGCCATGCATGTTCCCGGCCATCCTCCGTCTCATATCGTGTAGTCCTGCTTGTCGTATTTTTCTTCTTTCATGAAGATCGTGATCGAGTCAAGTTGTACCAAAATGAAGTTTCCGATTTCTACTATCGATACTGGAATGTATTTCCAGCATATATACGTTGTGAAATGATGATCCCGTTATATAGAGTATGTCTATTATTACCACGTTGTTGTAACTGTTATATACCAATTAAATATAAAAAGTGTTATATACAAATTTGAGTGTTACATTTTGGTCCGATCAGTGTACCGACATCATCCATACCGACATGGTTCCCTGTGGGCTGTGTCATTGCCCATAGGACCCCGACGCTCGATTGCACGTTTAGTGAAGCTGAGTTCTAATGATCCATGAGAAAAATGGCCACCAGGATTTCATCCAGAAACTGAAGATATTGACAGCACCTGCTGCAAACTTGCTAGCTACAACGGCAGAGTCAAGAAGAAACTGGGCGGGCGAGGCAGGGTTATCCAAAGATTCAGCTATGAAATTGAACACAAACTTCACACGATTCAGATTCACATGAAATGCAGAGCTCCTTAGAAATAAATGGTGAGAGATATGCTTTCTCGCAAATTAAATAAAGACTTCCGTATGTACATACTCCATCCCTTTTTTTTCTCATCGCTGTAGTTCAATCTAAAAAGTGTGTAAATTATTATCGTTGCTAGTACGATACAGTTCCCCTGTCATCTGCTCTCCCCTGACGCGCTGACGCTGGGCAGCAGCGCAGCTCTCCCGAGGCAACGATGCGCTGTACATGGAGACGAGAGAAAACGGAGGCACGGATGCTATTTTCCTTCTTTCTTAATCACTCCAAAATGGTCCAAAACGACAATAAAAAGAAACGGAGGGAGTAAAAAAAATTCAAAGGGGCCAGATTCTTCTCTGAATCCTATGTACCGGGTGTCCTTAGTTGCCTAAACCCTACCGCAACCTAAGTTCACAGTGGCAACAATAAGTATATTGAACATGGGAGGTGTTTGGTTGGAAAACGAAGTCGCAAACACAATGGGAATGAAAAAACAGTGGTAACGTAAATGATTTAGGCCTCGTTTGCGATGCAGAGAGATCGTAGGAATTTTTGTAGGAACGGTTTTCACAGGAAAGGAATCGATATAGAAGTTTGGAACAAGGAAGTGGCGCTTCCTTTCCTGACGAAAGGGAAGAAGATATGGCTATTTCACAGGAACTGAAAAATCCAATCCCATCTCAGAAATCGTTGGCTCGCTCGCACGTCGTCGATAGGAAGAGCTAAGTTTCCTCTATTTCTGTTCCTGTATTTCAAACACTTTAATTTTTTCATTTCTCTTTCACTTTTTCAATTTCTATGTTTTAATTTTTATGTTTTTCTTATGTTTCTGCATTTTTCATTCCTGTATCTCAACAGGGCCTTAAGGTACTACTTGATTTGTTTGTTTGGTTCACCCAGTAACGGTTTGTGCGACAAATTGAATCCGCCGCCACTAACTGACCTCCGTCTTCCTCGATGCCCCCTAGCGCACCATCCGAAAACCTGACAACGGCTAGGACAGCCGTCGTCGGGCCTGAGTGCTAAACGACGCTCACAGGTGCGGCCGCCCTGTAGCCGAGGAACGAGGCGGCCTCCGTGTCTTCGCCGGAGGCTAGGACAACGGCAACAGGGCCCCTCGCATCTGATTCCATTCACGCATGGTCGCGTCACGAGACTTCAAGACGAAGCATCGCTTCGCGTTGATTCCCTGTCGATTGCCGTCGAAGCAGTCCTCGCGGAGGACGACGCTTCAAGATCCCCATCGAAGCACTGCTCGTGGAGGCTAGAGAAGAGAGATCCAACCAGGAGGCACATCTTGACGACGTGGTCGAGCTGGGCTCCACCGAGCCGCGGTCGCTGACGATGCCGGCGGGGTGGTTGGGCCGATTTTTGTTGCTTACGGGGCGCACGTTCGACGGGGCGCGTGCGCCACGGGGGCCTGCAGGTTTGGCGAGGTGGAGTGCCACGGCGCCGCGGCAGCACCACCGGCCGCGCTGGTGGAGTCGGCCATCGGCATGTGTGGTCTTATCTGGCGTGAATAAGACGAGAGGAGAAGACAAGATGTCGATAACAGTTTTGATTACGCTCGGTTTGCTGCGGAATGAAACTTGGATTGGAATACATAGAATGAGATTACAGCCTAGTCACAAACAAACATAATTGAACGTAATCAGATGACGTTACAAATCGTTGAACCAAACAGCATCATGGTATGGTGTGAAAGCCTTTTTCATAAGTGGCATGGGTGGTTCAAGTGCCGCACTTAGGGTGTGCCCTGTGCCATCAGGCAACCATCAACCGATCCATTCCGCGTGTATATTTAAGCGAGAAATGCTGCATCTACGTACTAATGTTACGAACTGTCTACGAACGAAGCATTGCTCCTCCTGCTGGCCCCACCAACTCCCAAGCTGACGTGGACATTTTCTACTCTAAGTGCATAAGAAGTTCGTATGTACGTAGATGTAGCAACTCTCTATTTAAGCACTGAACGGGCTGCAAACAGCCACAACACCGGCACCGAACGGACGACACGAGCGCAGAACGATGGCGGGTGACTCGACCGTCTCCCTCCTCCTCCTCGGTGTCCTTCTCCTGGCTGCGTCGTCCAGGAGCCCGGTGGTCGCCGGCGACAGCTTCGGCGGTGGCGGCAGGATGGTCGTCGTCGCCCGCGCCGCTGGAAAGACCGCAGGCGCCGGGCGCGCCGTCGACAGCCGCGTGACGGCATGGCTGCGGCACCTGGAGGACGAGGTCGCGCCGGAGTTCCCGACGGCCGCTGCCGGCGGCCTTCTGGCGGGCGGCGAAGGGATCGGCTACGGCCCGTTAGACCGACGCCTTCCATTGTGCGTAAGGTACTGCGTTCCTGATTGTAAAGGATGCCCCTACACCCGGCCGTGCTCCTACGGAACTATGTGCCGCCATGATGGTTAGAACTAACTGGCACGGTACTAGTACTAAGAGCGAAGAGCCCGTCGCCGGTGCAGTCCGACGTGACGGTGATGTTGTTGATGTGCCCTCGCAAGCTCTTTTCTACGGTTATGTTCCTGGCCACCTCCGTCTTTTATCTTACTGTGGATACGGGAACGTATTTCCAGCATATATACGATCTGAAATAATGATTCCGTTGTCTATTATTACCACGTTGTTGTAGCTGTTCTAGTACCAATTAAATAAAAAGTGCTCTTCCAATTTGAGTGATGCATTTTGAGATTTGTTACAGTGCTTGGACTTAATAATAATTATTCATTTGATTAGATCTATCAATTTGATGAACATCGTGAAAACCGCTGCAAATATCAAAAAAAAAAAATTGTGCGAAGGTTGGCCGAAATGCTACAGTTTACTGGAGTACTCAGTTTTCTTGGTTTACCAACTGGTTTTAAACTTTCAAAAATTAAAACCTACCAATTTCACATGTTTACTCTAAGTTTTACCAGGTTCTCGACCAGTTTTACTAATTTTCAAATTATTTCCAAAAATTTTTAAATAAAGAAAAAACAACATACCGATCAGTTTCACTAAATACCGCGAAAACATAATGGTTTTCGTCAGTATTGTAAGCCATGTCTGACACTCGAGCGTTTAGTGATGCCAAAGTTTAGTGATCCGACGTGAGAAAATTGGCTGAAGATCTGGTCCAAGGACTGAAGATATGTCTGCACTGTGTTATGATCTCGATATATGGCCACCAAGTACCAGCACAAAGTTGAAAGATGAGAGGAGCACCGGCTCTCTTCAGCATAGTTGATGGTCCCCTGTGTGTGGCAAAGACGCTCCACCCGACGCCCGAGATCATGCTCACCTGTTAGGAGGTCTTGGTCCTTGGTCTGGTCCAAGAAGTGCTCCCGTCTTTAGAGTGTTATCGCTAGGATAAGAATTTTAAGTTAAAAGGAAACAAATTTGTTATTGCTAGTGACAACAATTTAATAAGAATAGAGGGAGTAGAATATTTGACATCAAATGTAGTAACATGGTTACATGAACCACTGGTCGAGGAGAAACTTAACGGCAACTTTTGGTCTGGCCTTAGCCAGTGCCGGCTCTGTTGTTTGAGAGGCACTAGGGCGAACCCAAAATATGAGCCTTTAGAATGAGTAAAAAAAATATGTACAGGTAGTTTTTAGTTAGCATTTTCAAGATTCATCATATGATTTTGTTTGAAAAAATTGTCATCATTCTATAGAGAAAAAACTTTTAACAAATTTTCTAACTCTCATCGCTAAGCAATAGAATTGCTAAGGAGAAATGAAAACACAATATGAACTATCAAAAAAAAATCCAAACATCCTTGTTTGAACAATGTTAGGTCACTAAAATAATAAAAAGAATGTTGCTGTTGTTCATTGGAATTAGACCTACCAGTATGTAACTCTAGTCGAGAATTGCTCACTCCATCCTATTTTATAAGTCATTTTAGGTTCGGACATTTAAAATAAGAAGAGTATAAAAGGTGGGATGCTGAAAATAAGGAGGAGAGAGATAGAGATGGGGAGTTATTAGAAAGAAAGAAAGTTGTATCTGAAAGTGAGAATAAGTTATAATTTAAGAAAATTTGAGAGGCCAGAGTGACTTATAATTTGAGACTAAGAGAATAACATTTATGCAATAGTCTATAAAAAAAGAAAAAAATAATATAAAACATAGTTAATTAGAGATAAATAGATATAAACTCAATCAAAAAAAAATATCATGCCACCATCCTTCCCACCTACGGACCTTCATCCACAAAAGCTTAGAATAATTGAACCATGGGTAATAGGTCATCAAATTTTGTTTTAGTCAATCAGGCTAAGGTCTCCTTTGTAACGCGGGAATTTTTCTGTTTCCTACATTTTTCTATGAAATTAAACTAATTCTCCTGTAAGATTTATATGAAATTTCTGCATTCCAAAAAGAACCTAAATTTTTACATGTGAATTTGCACTTAAAATATTTTTAATATAAAAGTAATAGTTATACAAGTATATATCCGTATCAAAATTTGAGCCCCCTACTTGGCACGGGCTCTAGGCCGGCGCCCTTATCGCCACGCCTCTGAGCCGACACTGGCCTTAGCGAAGAACTGAACAACACAACTTTACCTACAAATTTGGCTATGGCGACCAAAATACTCATGTGCATCTACCGGTGCTAACACTGATCTCCTGAAGAGTACTTTCTTCATTTTTAAATTGATATCGTTATTGATTTTTAATATCAACTTTGACTAATGTTTTATTCAAAAAATTACTTCAGATGCGTAAAATTTTAAGTTGTGTTTCAAATAACTCTAATGATAAATTAAATTATAATAAAATATATTATATTTATAAAAAAATTAAATAAGACGAATCATCAAGATTGATGTTAAACGTTAACGACGACATTAATTAAAAAACGAAGTGAGTAGCTATTGGGCCTCAACGCCTCTAAACTGCCCAAAACTAAGCCCATTTGGATGACAACAGCCCCGACAAAAGCCTATCCAAGCCTCTTTTATAACACGAAATTTTTTTTTCATTTTTTGTATTTTTCCTATGTGGTCACTATGATTTTCATGGGTTTCAAACGGTACTTAGCTTGGGTAGCCCACATTACACTGTGGGTTTGTTTGGAAGGCGTGGCTGCTGCAGCTCGCTTTACTGTAGTTAGGATTGCCTACAGTAAAAAATCAGCCGCGAACGGAGCCTCTCTCGATGAACAGAAATTTGACCCTTCAAGATTTCTTTCACGACTCATGAGCAAGAACGGCGTTATCATACGCATGCTGAATGTATTCAAAAACTAAATCATACTGCATTGTTACAATGTATAAGCACAATTATCTTTGGCATAATCATAAGCACAAGCTGGGAACTTGATCTGAAAACTGTTCTTAATTTCTCGTTTATTGAGTACTAGTGCGAAGAAGCTTAGCATGATCAAATCTGACGAGCTACGGGAACATACATTTCTGGATTCTGATCAACGGGAACAAGAAGAGTGAACCATAAACAGCTGTGAAAGTAGCGAAGCATCAAAACGAAACCAAACACATCCATGGCGTCGATCGTCGTCCACGAAGGCAAGAGAAGGGTCAACGGCGTGCGTAGGACGGCCGGCGATGTCGGCGGAATCAGCGGCGGTCTGTTGTTGTTCTTCAGTTCATCTCGGCGGAGGACCAGGGGCGTGGCGGGTGGCAGCCGCCGACCTGCTCGAGGAACTTGGCGACGCGCGCGTGCTTGGCGGCCCACTGCTCGGCCATCTTCTCCTCCTTGGCCTGCGCGTCGCGCCGCAGCTCCGCCGCCTTCTCCCGGTACTCCCGCTCCACGCGCTCCGCGGCTGCGGCCTGCTCCACCCGCATGGCGCGCATCTTCGCCTCGAACTCGTCCCACATCTCGCGCCGCCGCATCTCGCGCTCCGCCTCCAGCTGCTGCTCCACGCGCTTGAGACGCCACGCCGCCTCGCGCCGGTGCGCCGCCCACGCGCGCTGCCCCTCCTCCAGCTCGCGGCAGCACTCCACGAGCTCAGCCAGAGCCTGGCCCTCCACCACTGCCATGCCCGGATTGGGCGGCGCCCCGCCAGGAAGGGCCTGCGGGCTCGCGAACCCGAACGCCTCCGCCGCGGCGCGCTCCGGCGGCATCCACGGCGCGCCGTGAGGGACTGCGGAAGGGGAAGGCGCCGCCACCGCGGCCGACGCGAGGCTGAGCGTCACGGACGGCGACGGTGGCTGCGTGATGGCTGCGGGTCCGGCGTTGGACGAGAGCCAGGGCGGCAGCCCGGGCGCGGCCATGAGCAGCGGCGCGGTCTGGCGCTCGTTGACGAGCTTCTCCGCGAAGTTCTCGAGCAGCCACTCGTAGCGTCCCCGCTCGTCGGGGCTGGGCTCCGGCGGCGGGCGGCGGCTGTCCCTGAGCTCCCGCTGCTGCTTCTCCTTGAACACCTCCCACCACTTGCCGAGCCGCTTGGCCGTGCGCCCGGGCACCTCCGCGGCGATTTTCTTCCACTTGTTGCCGTGCTTAGCCTGCAGCCGGATCACCAGGCGCTGCTCCTCCTCAGTGAGCGAGCCCTTCTTGATCCCCGGCCGGAGGTAGTTCTTCCACCGCTCAAGACACGACTTGGCGTCTCGGTCGAGGGCCACGTTCATGCGCTGCGACACCAGATGCCACTCGCGCGGGCCATACTGCCGGACGTAGGCGCGCAGGACGGCGTCTTCCTCAGGCCGCCAGCGCTGTCGCTCCTTCATCTGCACAGGCCATCGCCCATCCCTGAACACCACACCTCATAATGCGCTCTGCTTTCATGCACCATACATGGAAAAACAGGAAAGATTAAATCTTTAGCTCATTGTAAAGCTAGAACACAAATCAAAAGGGTGTAACACTTTTTGACAAAAATCAAATCTTTAGCTGAATTGAATGGACGGAACATATTCCTACATTGTAAATCATCAAGAAAAAAGACATCAAGCAACAATCAAGCATGGGCAACTACACTATAGTGGTATGATCTGCGAAGAAGCCCCAGGTGTTTGTGTCAGTGTCTTGCTACATGCAGTGCGTGATCTCTGATCAATTCATAGTCAGAGAAGGGGGATTCTAGCAAGTGATGGTGCTCAGTGGTGGTTAGTTGCTTCAATTCATTACCGCATTTATCACCACTGGTTTCACTTTGGGGTAGCAAGAGCAGAGAAAGGAGTTACTGTGGCCTGCAAGCTTTGCTGCTGCTTTCTAGAGCCAGCCAATGCACAATCCAAAAACATTACTGTACTGAAACTTTCACAATTCGTATTGACTTGATTACAGAAGTGATAGGATAATCTGCAAGTTCTACAGAAATAAGATTCAGTGCTCTGAGATACTAAAACTTTTACTACTCCCTACTTAACCTATGGTAAGAAAAAACAACAGACCAAATTACCACGACCCTTTCAACATTTTTTCAGACAAAACTACAGTATTCCTAGCTGCCAAGAGCCTTGACCAATATTAACCCATAGCTACTGGAGTACTCCTAGTCAAGCATGCATTCATCCCAGCCATTATCAGCATGGAGACAAATTCGTGGGCACAACACCATGAATATAAGGACGCACTGTTCCTCGCGGAGCTTGTCTTGTTTCTGGAGCAAAGTCGCCATCCGGCATTGATTGCCAACCTAATACTCACAACAGGGAAAAACCAAGGGAGGGGAATGTGCGCAAATCCAAATCAGTGTGATGTTGATGACTCTGGGACCAGTCCTAATGACCAATTACAGGCTTCACAGGTGAGTATACATGCTTTTCAGGTGAAACTTTGGGCGTTGCAAAAATGACAACTGAGTTTGGAAAAATCACTCTCAAACGAGCTGGAAAGAAGGACAACTCGAAATATGTTACTATTTTTCTCATCAAGCTGTTAAAAGGTAGGAGTTCATGCAAGACCAAAGATGAAAGGGATACATCCAGATTTCTAACCAAATAAACAGCCAACATTTACAGGGCAACTAAACAGGCGGGGCACAATTGTATGGATCCTAAGAGTAATCATGTGTAGTTATATTGAATTTATCCTCTGATGAAAGCATAACAATAATCTAGAAGAAGCATTTGTACAACGTTGCAAGCATTTCATCAAAGGCCAAATCAATGTGGTAGGAGTATTTGGCTGGACCATTGAGTTCACGGGCTATGCCACTGACAAATTGAAGGCATGGATCTGTGGTGCGGGGTACTCCTAGAATATTTTCCAGTTTCAAAGTGAATCACTCAGCAAGTTCTTTCCAGTTTGCTTAATCATTTTGCATCCTTGTTTTTAAGGCCGTTAGTAGTGTTTTGGGTATCATAGCTACTCCTACTAGTACTACCGCTGGAGAACCAAGCGACAATAATCATGGCGCAATCAAACTAGAAATGATGGGTGTTCATACAGAATCTGCAACGAAACTGATATCGATTCACTTCTCAAGACGTTACCAAGGAAAGGTTGACACTATGCACACCCCTGAAAAACATCAGGAATGCACATCTGTTGCCGGAGCCATGAACTAGTTTTTTTTTTTTTTGAGGAAAAAGACACGAGGAGCCACCCAAGTACCCCTGAATATCGTTGCTAACAGTAATCACTGGAACGAGCCACGGAAATGAACTCTTCAGCTTCAAGGTCACCAGCCCCAAAATTTCCAAACCTCCTACTGTACTAGTAACAACCAGGCCGAACACTATCAAGCAACAATCATGTTTTTCATAGGGCAATCTCCGTCACGAAATCAATATCTACCGATCCCTTCCACAGTAACCGGCAGGCAGCAGCTCGACAAGTCAAGGAACTACGTAGCCGCGCGAGAAGCAAGCAGATCAGACGCACAGATCCTACCACGAGCAAGCAGAGACATTTTTTTTTGTTCACTCGAACGAAGAGTCCACACCATACCATACACGCGCAGGTAAGAATACACACCATACCGAGAGGCAGGGAACAGCGGTTCGGATCCACTTACAGAGGCACGGCGACACCATCCTCTCCTCGCCCGCTCCGTTCTTGGCCAGGCGGCTGGGTTAACGCTTGAACCGACGCCCGAATGATTGCACGGCCCGGAGAAGATGAGGACGAAGAAGAAGCAGGAGCGGGCGCTGGTTGGCTGTGGGGGGCGAGGTGGTGGGAGAGGGCCGCTGGGGGGATGGATAGGGAGACACGAGCCGCAACAAAGATTATTCTTTACCCCAGAGCCAGCGAGCGCTTTCCTCCTCCCGCGTGTATGTATAGGCTGAGCTGGCTAGGGAGGGGGGTTAGGTTCCGGAGGTGGGGGACAAGGGCGCAGCGAGAAATTAGGGCACGCCGGGCCGAGCGAGCCGAGGACTGCTGCGGTGGTGGTGGTGGAAAGCAGCAGCGGGGGAAAAGACAGGCGGGGGCCGCCGCCGCTGGAAAAGAGCTCGGTCGATCGCTCAACGGGCGGAAAGGCAAAGAAAGCACGGCCGGCGCGTGTATATATAGACACAGCTAGCTGCTGCAGAGGCAGTGGTAGCAGTAGCTGCTGCTGGCTGGAGTGGACGGGAGCGCGCAGAGCAGGCAGGCGCCATGGCACACGCAAGGATCCACATGCAGCGCGCACAGCGAACGCTTTCTCGGTTTCTTTCTCCCTCTCACTTTCTCTCTCTGTGGCGGAGCTGACTTCACGACGGTACTGCGCGGGATCAGGGAGGAGAGAGAGAGAGAGTCACTGTTGGAGAGGAGATGGAACATGGGCGACGGACGGACGGACGGATGGGGTGGCCTGGCGTCGGATCAGATCAGATCCACCACCCCCACCACCAGCGTTCCTTCCCTTTCCCACCCAACGCATGCTTGCATGCATGCATGCGCGGCGCCCGCGCGCGCGGCTGGTCTCTTTTCCACTTTTTTAACAGTGGGAAGCCTCGGTCACTGTTCGTCCGTGGTGGACTTTTACCTAAAGCCGCGTAAAATTCACGCGCGCTCCTGGACGCGGACGCTAAGGTAAAACCACTAAAACTGGTCTGATTCTACGGTTTTCCAATAAAAACCTTAAAATTTTCAAAATTTCAAAATCTTGAAAACTGATCGATAAACCGGTAAAATTGAGAAATAAACTAGTGGATTTCAAATTTTGAAACTTGAAAATCAATAAAACCGAAAAAACCATTTGATAAACAAAAAAAGACCAGCTATTTATTGTAGTATCATTTTAACTCTAATTCGTTTATGTTATAATTTTTCGATTTGGAGCGGTTTTTATCGGTTTCGTGAAATCGGTCCGGTACCCTCACCAACAAATTTTCAAAATTACTTAAAGTAAATTAAGGTTTGTTTGAATAGCTATCTAATGGAGCTGACCAAGATGGTGTTTTTTTTCTATCTTCGCTACTATGTGCAGGGTTTACTAGAGGATAAGTTTTGATCAATGCTCATAAAAAAACAAACCTAATACGGTGACAAAAAGATAATCTAACCGATTTCAATGGCTAGCCGGTCATTTTCTTAAAAAAAAATGACTGGTTTACAGTTTTGTGAACAAATTGGGAAAGGGGAACACGGTGAAACCGCAACGCTGCTTGGGGACACTCAACTAAACAGCACCACGAAACAGAGTAGTCCTACGTGCTTTGCAACGACAGGAAGACATGCTGCATAGACAAAATCATTCATTCGTTCATCGAGCCCGTAAGTTAACAGAGCCATACTTTTCAGCAGCATGTTGCCATGTTGGCCGTCTATGCATGCACTGGACCGATGGGGTCCTGGACTCCTGGTCCCCCGTTCCTGTGTGGCAAGGTTGTGTGCAAAAGACTGATCTGGTTCTGGTCTGTGCAAGGGTGCGTAAGGGACCTACCTCGCCGAACGCGCCCTCTCGTAGCAGCCATTGATGGGTCCAGGCATCGCTTAAGTTTGATTTGGTCAAAATCATAGTATGAATTAGTTTTAATTACTACTTTTATAGACTACGAATACTGATACTTAACATATAAAAAAGTACTACTCCCTTCGTTCTGTTTTACAAGTCATTTAGAAAAAATAAAAAAGGTATAATGTTCTAAAAATGAAGACAAAAGAGATAGATTGAACATGTATTAAAAAGAGAATGATTTAGTAATTTGGGGAAATTTGAGGAGTTCAAAATGACAAACAGAGTATGTTATAAATATAGTAGATTTTATGATTAATATTTTGATGTTGTAAATAGTAATATTTTTGTATAAAAAAACTTTACAATACATGTCTTGAGATTGTTTGATTTAAGCTATAATCAAAACCTACCAGTGAGGGAGCAATACCTTGACCATATTTGGCACATCTTATTTCTAGTTTATTCATAGAAATAAGCAAAAATTATGTCAAACAATTAACATATTTTATAATTTATTAGTTCAGTAGCTTATCAGAATGAACAAAACAGTAACTTTTCAACTGCTGTGAAAATAAACTGCTTTTTTTAATAAATTCTAGCTGTGCCAAACCGAACCTTGTTCCTTACAAGACGTCGCATTTGCCTGACACAATATACTCCTAAGTCCTAACAATCTTAAATACGTGTTTTCCCTTCGTAAACGTACTCTTACTTAGGTTCTATTTTGATCCAACTAGCTTCTAAGAAACCAGTTTAGAAACTGAAGTGCCTTTAAACAAGATAATTTTTGCTTTGTTTTATAGAAACCAGTTTTTCAATTTTTTATAAAATAAAAATCTGGTTCATCTTAGATTTTCTGGTTTCTTTAACCAAAAGACGTCCATTTTATAAACTCAGATATTTAAAATAAAGTATGAGCTAAGATGTTATTAGATGATAAAAAAAGATTATAAATCAATTTCTATAAATTAGCTTTCAAACATTAGCACTTAATTTTTCTTCATAATTTAGTTTATAGAAACGACATCTATATATCAGCTTTTAAGAAACCGCATTGGATGTTAGTAGTCACCCGTTCGGCGCGACCACCACACGCGCGTACACAAGTACTATAGCGGCCGAGAGAGAGCGAGAGAGAGACCGTGGTGGCCATGGGACGATCGGGCACCACCACCGTGCGTGGGGCGTGGCTGTGGTCACCGGCGGATCGATCGACCGGAGGAGATCAGAGGAGCGAGGAGCCGTCGACGTCGAGTGCATGGCACGTCGTGTCTCAGATGGACGCGAGTGCTCCAAGCAGAGTGACGTGTTGTACTCGCTGCCGGCCGGCGACCTATCCCCGCGCGGCCCCGTGAACCGGTGGTTCGTTGTACGTGTTCCGGACCTTCCCGTACGCAAGCAAAGCAAAAGGCTTCGGTGGAGCGGTATATGTTGTCGTCCGTCACTGGCCCCGGGTTTTGTGAGGAGCTGTGCTCTGTATGTGGCCGTGCTCCTGTACGTGCGTGTGCTTGCGGCGAAGACACACGCCGGACCACTTCTGGACCATCCATCAACCAGCTTTGCCTTTGGGATGGAAACTCCACGATTGCCGCGAGATGGCAAAGAAGCCGATCGAGCCGGTGGACGGCGTCGCACGCGCCCGCGCGAGCGAACAAGCAGAGCAGACGCCCAGGTACGTACGTCCAGCAGCGATCCATCCATCGATAGATACTTCGGCCAGGGCTGCATGCGCCGCGAGGCTCGATCGAGGACCTCGACGTCGTCAGGGGGGGAGCTCCGGCCGGCCTGCGCATGCGTCACTGTGGCCGGCGTACGTATCGATCGATGGAGCTAGGCCTCCCTGATAGTAATTCAGACGGCAGGAGTAGGAGTAGCCGTGTAGCAGCTGCAGCTGCAGCGCAGGCCGGTGGCCGGAGGCGGCCAGGGGCCCTACCGCTCTGCGTGCGATGCGATGCCATGCGAGAAACAGCGCGCAGCACCAGCTAGCGACCGCCGATCAATTCGGAGCAGCCTCGCCGCCGGCGCGTCGGTTCTCGGCGAGGGAGTCGCGGTAGACGACAGCACGCTGCCACCGCGACTCGTGCTGCGTTGCATGGGCGTATTCCATCCGCAACAGCTACGTATAGCGCGTTGGATTAATGCGCCCCGCAGCGCCGCCGGCCCATCCCGGAGTTGTACAGAGGTGGGTTCGTCGTCGTCCGTGTTTCGTGGCAAGGTACTGCAGGCAGAGCACGCTGCATGGGGTCGTGGCTGGCAGTAGCACTTGCCACTGTTGCCAGGCCGGGGATGGGACCCTGGCCTGGCTCTCTGGCTCCCTATCTTCGCGCTCGCAACCCGCGGCGATAAACACTGCTGACCACCGGCCCGGACAATCTCTCTCCCTCCCTCCCTCTTTTCCCGCATCAATCATGGTCGTCCGCGATAAGTACTCCTCGCGCGCCTCCTGGCCAGACGTGAGCCTCGACTCCTCGCGAGCGTTCGGCGCTCACCGACGCGCCAACGATTGGCTGCCGGGGTCCAGGTTTAGGTTTTAGAAACCAGTTCAGATTCGATTTCCAAAGATATTAAAAATCGAAAAATCTATCGATTGCCTGTTTTTGCGTCTGCTGCCGCTGTCGGGTCCTGCTGTTGCCACGGTAAAAAAAAACGACGACGAAGACGGATACCGGGCACCGCCTCCAATAAAACTGTCGTCCGTCGTGCGTTACTTTATGTTGGACAGCGACGACGCACCGCCAGACAATCGGTCGACGTCCTCCCTTTCGTTTTCCTGTCCCAGCGTCCCCGCATGCACGGGGTCCTCCGGACCGGACCCCTCCCGCGCATCATGCACCGAGTCGTTCGTACGCGGTACGTGCCCACGGACTGACATCACGTCGCTATACTACTACCACTTTGATGACACGCTGATACGCACGCATATCGGAACTACGGTAAGTAAAATATAGGCTGTGACTGGTGTGTTTGAAGCGATTCTACCTGTTGGAACACGGGGATTCTCATAATTTTTATATTTTTTTCGTAATATTTCTATGAGATTTTTTGTAAAAATACTGCACGAGGTATTAGAACTAAGACAAACGATGATCGTTTCATCGCTCAGCTCACTTGTTCAATCATTTCAGTGAACGTACAGAATCAACGAAGATTATAATGGCTTTTACTCAAAAACACCGTTTTGTCACTGTCCACGCACGTATGTGAACGGAGGCCGCTGTTGGTGGGCCAGGCAAGATAGCGGGCTGGGCCGAAACGAGAAGGGACGTGGAGCAAACATTAACTTGAAATGGGTCTACAGACTTTCGTTTGGTACAATGTCTCGACGCTTCTCGGTTAAGCGTTAGCTACAATCACTAGATGAAAGAGTAGTTTTTTTTTTAATCGTGTTCATATGCAAGCCTTACATTTACTTGAAAAGGATCTGATGACGCTATAGGTTCTGTACAAAAATGTCATGACTCTGCTTCAGAGAAGATTGGCTTTTGTTGTGAGCCGTGGCTTTGACCGGTGGTCAGGAACTGTACAGAACTCTGTCCATGCTAGACTGATGGTCATGCCAAACTTATGCCTCGACACAGCTGAAGGAAAATAAAATGGTATAAAGTGAGTAAGGAAATGATTGTTGGCACTCCTCTTCCTCTCTCGCTTTACAAGTCGCTTTGTTTCTCAGGGGCAAAGCAAGCATCGTTGGCCGTCAGTGTCATCATAAATATTTAACAGAGTCATTAATACTATAAATAGTGATTAAAACAATAATTTATAAAAGATTTGTGAAAAATTGTTGGTGTCAGCTGACACCAGCCACTCCACATGACTTTACTTCTACTGGTTCTCAATATAGAAATTAAGTAGAGTAAAAAATATAAAATGTAAAAGAACAAAGATAAGATACTATTTTCGTTCTTTAATTGATGTCGCCGTTGACTTTTTAATTTAACTTTGATCACTCGTCTTATTCAAAAAAAATTGTTCGAATGTGTAAAATTTTAAGTTGTGATTCAAATAACTCTAGCGATAAATCAAATTATATTAAAGTATATGAAATTTATAAAAAAAATTTAATAAGATGAATAGTCAAAATTGAATTTAATAGTCAACAACGACATCAATTAAACAATAAAAAGAGTACTGTAGAGATGCAGAAATCTAGAGAACTCACTTATAGCATGGGACAGATTTACGTTGCATGCTGTACATGGTGTTATATGATGTGTTCGTTTGTGCTTAAAGCGGTTACAAATGCCATCGACCTTCAACCAACTCAACTCTCCACATTGGCTACTGCGTACAGTACAGTGGCTCTGTTCGCGGCAACCCGATGAATGCACTTTCAGTTATAACTACAGTAATCAACAAACGAACAGACCTAGTGATATCTGGGGCTCAATATCAGTAGCACAACTGATCGTTCCATATCTTTTCACTGAATTTTGGGCCCCACAATGCTCTGACCCCACTGGTCGGTGGTTCACCTCAGGCTCACTTCTGTCTGGATTCTCATCTTTTTTTTCACATTTTATTACTACAGTAAATCACATTTAGTTACCACTCTGAATTCCAGTACAGTATCCTATGCCTCCGTTGGCTTCGCCCCTGCGACAAGGACACCGTAGTAACGTGCAGCGCAGCCAAGCAATTGCCTAGTTGGGTAAGCGAGAGAGCACTCTGCTTGGTGAATGCTTTCCCCTTCCTCCAGTCGTGTGCAACCGAAACCTCAGCTTTGAGTACTGCATTTGAGCCGATTTCACCGTGTTCATGCGATCTTTCTTTGGAATTGAGTCCTCGTATGAGGCGCGTGCTTTAGAAGGTGACAACTTCTTGCTTTGCCTCATCTCTTGCTCTCCCTGTGCCATTAATCCGCTGCAAGTTCTTTTGGCTGAAATTCTTTAACCTAGTGCTCTCAAGAGCAGAGATTTCTACCGTTCTGTGGTTCTAGAAATATTTCAGCTCTGTGTGGTCGAGGTGATCATTCGCACTCTTTTTGGGTCTTTGATTTGACTGAAAAAAGGAAGCCCGAAATCCTACCCATTCCCCCCTGTGCTAGTTCACTCGCTCGGTTATGTAACAATCTGTGGTTATAGGATGCGCCTCTGAAAGAAAAGCGCAGATCTCGCACATTGTTGCGCCTGATCAAAGCCTCTTTTCTTTTCCTCTTCCTTTTGGGAAAAAAAGGATCATCTTTGAAGTTCTAGACGCAGGCATTTTTTGTTGATTTGTTCTGGGTTCAATTGGGGGCAGCAGGAGGCCGTTTACTTTTCATTTGTTCTTTTTGTTTTGCGTTTCCCTAGATTGATAAGCCTTCGGAGCTCAGAGCTCACACCAGTCCAGTCCACCCTGCTTGGTGACTGGGGTCTCAGGCCTGGGGAGGAAAAATCCCCCCTCATCTTGTTCTTCTCGTGTCGTGTGCAATATAAAGGTTCCATCTTGCATCTAAACTGAACTTTGTCACTGCGTTCATCTGATCTTTGATTGGACGTCTGTGTTAGGATGTGCTCGGTTCCTACTTTTGCCTAATCTATTTGTCATTGTGTGCTTTGGAAAGAAAACTGTTCATTTACTAAATCCGTGGTGTTGGGACGCTTGTACGAAAGAAGGATTAAATAAGACCTTGTGTTTCTTTGCATCTACTGTGTTCTTTCCTTCTTTCACATGATAAAAATGATTTTGTTCTAGTAATTTTGAAGTTGAAGGCACGCGCATTGTTCCATTCCCTCTCATATATTCCATTTGTTACTGTGAACATGGCTTATAAATCTGTTGCAAAATTTTGAGTTGTAGCTCAATTTATATACTGGTGATTGCCTCACTTACCCATGATTGGTCACTGCAGGTGGGTTCGAGGGATATTGACAGTTGGCTGGTCGTATAGGCATCAGATTGGTGACAGATTTTGTTGTTCTTCGCTAAGGTGAAGATTTAGTTGTCTGCACGTTTGCTGCATTCTACTCACTGCATCTCAGTTTCTTGATGATCATTGTTGTGTTCTGGTCATAGATGAACTCATGTAAGGTTTCATTCCCCTTAAGTAATTAAATTCTGCAGTTGTTTTAGATTAGTATGAGTTACTCTTCTGTTAGTTGGGTGAAAGCATCATGTGACATTGGTTTACTGCCCCCTACAAGGGCCCAGCGAAGCATCATTTATCGCGCTCATATTCTCTTATGATGCTCACATGATTCAGTTTGTTAATCGAATCTAAAAATTCATAAAAGAAATAATAGAGAACCTGCAAAGTAAACCAGATTATGGGCCTATGTAGTCCTGCATTCTCAATCGTACAAACTGAAGGCCTGCGTTCTAGTGGAGTAGTATTTTAGTGTCTTGTGCTGAATGTTCTTTTAGTATTTTACCACAGAATACCTGAGGTTGGGCCTATAGTAGCATGATTAGGTTCAGTGTCCAAAACATTGAAATTCATCACTGAAGTATCACAGAAACATTAGCACTAATACTATATAATAGGATGGTCACAAGATGCCTATGTTGTTATATCTGTTGCACACTCAGACTTGGCTTATAGAATATCTAAGAATTGGCTTATAGCAGGCATGTTTGGGTTCAGTGTGCAAAACAATGAAAATTCATCTCTAAGTGCTAGCACTAGTACTATATAATATGATGCTCATATGGTGAATAAAATATAAATCTGTTGTAATATTTTATTTCCCTGTTCTCGAATCTATGTCTGGGGCCAGTGGGATGACAGGGCACTTTGGTGCTTTAGCTTCACAGGTTGACAACAAGATACATTGTCTGAGAGATGCATTGGCTGAGTACCAGAATATCAGGAGTGTCATTGATGGGGTCACCGAAGAGAATGAGAAGCTCCAACATGAGGAGGAGAGGTTCAAGCAAGAGAAGGAGAGGTTACAGCGTGAGCTGCAGGGTCAGTAGCACTTGACGTCAAAATCAATCTCAGAAACTAACATTCTTTTTGACTTCTGTATGGTGTTGCGTTTATTGGTATAATCACTTTATGTAGCACACAGTACTAACAAAATTAGTCCGCTCATTTCTTTCTTCAGCCATTTATTATTGTCAGTCAAAAGTTCATTTCTAACTAAAGGAATTCTTGGCAGCTAATGGAGAGGCTTTCGAAGCAATGGAGGACCTTTTAGCATCAAAGAATACACTGATTGCTGCAGGCGATGCAATTACAGCGTCATCGGAGAAGCTTTCTCAATAGGATAAGGAGCTGGAGGCTTTGAAGAGAAAGCTTCAAGAGATTCAAGCCAAGAATAGTCAAGCTGAGCTACAGTGTGGAAGTGCTACTGCGCCTGTTCAGCCAAGAAGGGTAACAAGAACTCGCAGTTCTTAATGCCATTGACTCATCATATTAAGCTTCCATTAGCTGTTTCTGCATTGTGCATCAAAACTCAATGCTGTAACTGATCTGGTTATAATCTTTCCTCATCTTTGCATGCTAAATCTTTTAATGTTATGTCAATAAAGTTGTAGCTAAGCTTCTCGCTTGTAATGCAGTATGAAATATCTTGTGCTTGCCCTTTCATATTTTTCAGTAAAACTACACCCCGGGTAAAATTCCTAAGATACTCCCTCAAGTCATGATTACATAATTTTGTTGTCCTAATGCCATGTATTCGTGATGGGAGGGAGTACTCCCATGTTCATAGATTCCATGTGCTTTCAACTTTTCGAGTACTGGGTTATATTGAAATATTATATGTGAATTTGAAAATTAGGTGCAAACAAGATCAATGAATAAACGGAAAAGGCCATTAGAAGAACCTTTGGACCATGGTACTAATGAAAGTGACTACACCAGTCAACGGGAGGCCCAATCTCTGCCTCACTTGGTGATGGAAAATCATAATGTATCCAATATGTTTTTACATTTCAGTGTTCAAGTACAAAGCTTCTAAGCTATCTAGGAGTATATGTGTATCCCTATTTCATTTTTGAACAATAGCTGTGCATACTTGTAGATTTCTTTTCTACTAACTTTGCCTTTAAAAATGTTTTGCGGACGCAGGTGAAGACAAGTTCATCGGAGCCATCTGAAAGAAATGTTGGCAACGAGCCACTAGCAAACAAACCAAGCATTGTCCAAACCTCTGGTACTTTGGTGAGCAGCAACGAAGATCTGGACTCAGTCAGAAATGAGCTCATCAAGGTTGGTTCATGTCCCTGAAAATTAACACAATAAATAGATTTCACGCACAGTTTTGCAGCTTCCTTTTAAATGTATGTGGCGTGAGCTTATGGTTAATGCAATCTGGTGTCCAGGGATTCCTTGTAATTGATACCGGCGGGCGGAAACTGGGGATAAAGGAAATGGGGGAGCTCGACGAGAAGGCGTTCAAGGCTGCCTGTCTCGCAAAGCTACCTCCTGAAGAAGTTGCCGCAGGATCCTCTCAGTTATACTCAACATGGCAGAAGCAACTCAGTGATCTAAGCTGGAATCCCTTCAAGACAGTCACAGTTGACGGCAACTCTCAGGTACATCTATATCAACTCTGGAAAGCTCCGTGGCTTCTCACATCTTGTTTCTGATCCGTCCTCAAGGGCAACCGCCGATTACGTGCTAGTACTTGCATTACCAGGAGATCGTTGACGTTGACGATGAAAAGCTGCAAGAACTGAAGAGGGCGTGGGGAGAAGGCGCCCATGAGGCGGTCGTTAGGGCGTTGGTTGAGATGCAAGAGTACGACCGCCTCAGTGACAGAAGCATCGCGTATGAGCTGTGGAATTACAAGGAGGGGAGGAAGGCCACCGTTGAGGAGGGTGTTGAGTACATGTGCGATCAGGTGAAGCGACTCTCGGCGACCAAGCGCTGGAAGACTCGCAGGTAATGCGATGGTTTTAGCACGATTTGCTAACAGGTGACATTGCCATAGGAGCAGGTTTGCGGGTTGCAGAACTGTTGGTGATTGTAGCATCAGTTTGTCCTTGGGATTTTTCGGGTGACACCACTTGTTAGTTAGGGAATCCTTAATACACCATTAGTTAGTGAAACATCCAGGAAACAACATCCATTAACGTGATTTTCTTCTTATAAGTGCCATTATCTCTATTTCTCTAATTTTTCTTTTTTTTTTGCAAAGTTTCTATCATTGGTTACTGTTTTGCCCCTTATTAGAAACGCCTGAACCAACCTGCCTCCATCATTCTGTTCGAGTGGACTAGAATCTAGTTCATCAACGGGGCCGGCGAGGGCACCCAGGTGGGGGTGACGGCCATGAGAGGCTCTGCATCTCCAGGCGAGGGCGAGGGCGACGGCGATGGTCGGTGGCGTCCTGTCACAGCCCCCTGCGTCTCTAGGCGAGAGTGCTTCCAGGCGAGGTCGGCAGCCGTCACAACCCAGTGCCCGTCCAAGCATCAGGCGTCCCAGGCAGCGCGTCCAGGCGAAGGAGACGGCCGTTCCAGCCATCGGTGCGTCTAGGCGGCACAAGCCTAGGCGATACCCGCGTGAGGCATAGCCATTGCAAGCCTCGGCGAACTCTGATAATGCCGCTGCCTATGTTGCTGCTGTCGCTCGCCCAACACTAGAATCACAGGGGAATGGAGAGATTTTGAACTAGAATCACAGCAGTATTAGCCTGATGAATAATGATATATCATCCTAAATTGTTTGTAAGATTGGTGTTAAGAGTTCAGTGTTAATTCATTGACTGTAAATGTTTAGAGTTGTACATGTTCAGAGATGATAAATTTTTTCAAGTTGTACATTTTCAGAGTTGAATCGAACTGACATTCTAAATGTTAGTAACACCCTGATGATAGTGGTTCAGTGCTTGCTTGGACAGGGAATGGAAAGTGTAAAATTTTTGCTGATTCATTGCTTGTCTGTACAGTAAATAGAAGTCACAAATCTTATGCTTATTCAGTGCACGCAAGGTCAGGGAAAAGAACACAATATTTCTGTTGC
>BCLF01000128.1:602942-625359 GCA_001602275.1 Zoysia japonica
CCCCCCCCCCCCCCCCCCCCCCCTAGCAGGATGCTTTCCCCCCTAGCAGGATGCTTTCTCTCTTTATTGCAAGTGATTGTCACATAGCATGGTTGAGATCAAATTGTCATGGTTTCTGTTTATTTCCTAGGTAAAACACCTGGACCGGCACATCAGGTACTGATATAAAAAAATAGGAAAAACAAAAATGCTTAAGGAACAATTTTTTGTGATATTCAAACTGGCTCATGACTTTTAAGCCACCAGCATAGACGGGTTAGCAGGCGCGGCGCCATTTTTCTATTATAATCTACTAGGAAAATAAACAGAGCCTTAGTGTACTGATGTTTAGCAATTGCTGATAACGCCAGTCCTATGCCTGGATGTTTTTTTCCTGCCCACGTCATGGTCGAGGTTACCTGCTCAGACTGAACAGCCCTTGTGCGACAGTGGCCAATACACACTGTTGCTATATCTGTTTTTGTACACATTCGTGCACGATTCTAGACGTAGAATTGCATCCAT
Organism: Zoysia japonica; assembly: GCA_001602275.1. Classification (NCBI taxonomy): domain Eukaryota; kingdom Viridiplantae; phylum Streptophyta; class Magnoliopsida; order Poales; family Poaceae; genus Zoysia; species Zoysia japonica. The sequence continues at coordinate 603,447 of BCLF01000128.1, forward strand.
TGTCAAAGATCACTGAAATAGGCAACAGCTGAAATTTTAGTTGAGACTTAATTCACCCTGCGACACCCCAGGTTGATCCAGCTGAAATAAACCACGATGATAGGTTTGAACAATGTGATTCTGTGACTCAACTTCAGGGAGAGAGGTAGAGAGCACTTTATGTTTGCATTCACGGCAGACACACATGTGCTCCCTTTACACCGATGCTTCGTTGCTCCACCGACATCTGTTGCCCTGCATTGCTCTCTCTGTTGCTTGTTTGGGCATTGCTTTTGCAGAGCAACAAGAAGGCCAGGATTGATCGCCGGTAGGCCAGGCGACGCCCATGCTGACTGCTCCGGCAGTGACCTGACGATGCTAATGGAAGAGGGAGGACAGAGGACACGCTGAAGCTGGGGTCAATCGGTGATCACGGAGCAGCCACTTCATCTGCGTTCTCTGGTGTGTACTCTTCGCCCTCCATCCTCGGTTCTTGATCCTACGTGTTCTCCAAAAATACACAAATGTTCTCCAAAAATCAGTGTTCATGCTTTACTCAAGAATCCCCAAATGTTCTCCAAAAATAACTGAAAGAAACTCCTTTTTCTGTACTAACAGTAGGTAGCAATTTTGCAGATAGCGATTTTTGGTGGTGAACACGTACTAGGTGTGGCTAAAAAACTCTCTTTTTGTTTTCCTGCGTGTGCTATTTCAGTAGCCTGAAACCGCAAGAAGAGGAGGAAGATGGCGGGTGAGGAGGGCAGTGCCGGGGACGACAACTTGAGCAGGCGGATGAAGCTGTTTGCGTCCAAGGTCGACTCCAATATCTTCTTCCACAAGGACGCCGTGATGGAGTACATGGACCTGAAGCATTTGATCGGCGACCTCGCGGAGGAGAAGGCGAGGATGGAGCAGGAGGGGGAGGCTCACAGGAGGATGATCGCGGCGTCCCCGCAGCTCCTGGCGCCGGTGCTGGAGCTGCTCGCCGCGGCGAGGGCGGAGCTGGACGCCGCGAAGGAAGAGATCGCGGCGAAGGATGAGCAGCTGAAAGCTGTCACCTTGAAGGTTCGGGCGAGGATCGAGGAGGAGGGGGAGGCTCACAGGAGAATGGCGGAGGCGTCCCCGGAGCTCCTGGCGCCAGTGCTGGAGCAGCTTGCGGCGGAGAGGGCGGAGCTGGACGCGGCGAAGGAGGAGATTGCGGCGACGAAGGGGCAGCTCGCGGCGAAGGATGAGCAGCTGAAAGCTGTCATCTTGAATGTTCAGGCGAGGAGCGAGGAGGAGGTGGAGGCTCACAGGAGAATGGCGGAGGCGTCCCCGGAGCTCCTGGCACCGGTTCTGGAGCAGCTCGCGGCGGCGAGGGCGGAGCTGGACGCGGCGAGGGCGGAGCTGGACGCGGCGAAGGAAGAGATTGCGGCAAGGAAGGAGCAGCTGAAGGCTGTCACCTTGAAGGTTCGGGAGATGGAAGCCATGAGGAGTCAAGATGGGCAGCAGAGTGCGAGTGAGACTGCACTAGATTCTGTCCAACGCAATTCCACACGGGTAAATTCTGACCCATCTTAGTAGTGTTTGCCTATGAATCTTTCTATTTGCTGATTCTCTCACGGTTTGCAAGTTAAGTGGATGGCAGGTTTATATCTTACCGGTTAATGAACATGATTTTATTTTTAAGGGATCTAAAAGTGAATGGCATATTGTTTTGAGGAATATAAGTGAATGACATATTTTCAGATTTACTAATCTGTGTAAAGACAGAAATTTTATCCTTAAATGTAGTGAACCTTTGCAAGATCATGAATTTCTGTTATAAATTTCATCCCGAAATCACAGTGTCGATAATTGCAAACCAGGCTAAAGGTTGTATCTTGCTGTACTACATTTGTGTTCAGTTGTTTTGCCTCGTTAGGTTCTAGTATGATGCTTATACAAGTTTTTCACTTCGCTGAGGCAGAAAAGATCTATGCAGGGGCAAGAAGTGATGCTCCAACGAGTTGTGGGCAACAATACTTCGAGCACGCAGCAGTTCAGTCAACAGATGGGTGGCCATCATGCAAGAAGCGATGATGATTCAGAAGTGCTTAGAAAAAGTCTGATCAAGGTTTGCTTATATAATTGAACTTGCATTGAGTGAATTTTAAATCGTTGTTGGCTGACCTGGTTGTGCTTACTAATAGATGGCTCCTCTTTTTCCCCCCTATTTTCTCAGTTGTTTTAATTTTTGTGTGTGCAATTAGGCTGTAACTTCTCTTTCTATATTAATGAATGGCAGATCTCCTGCCTTATTTTCAAAAGAAAAAAAAACATTGAGGCGTATCCATTCAGGATTCCTGAAATATGAGGTGTGAGATAGTGACTTCATGGTCTGCTGATATATGGTAACTATTTTATAGGTATTCATGCAACTTAACTGTGGTGGCCATATCCTTGGGGTGGAAGAAATTGGGAAATTAAACAGACAACCGTTCCATGCTGCATGCGCCGCCAAGCTTTCTCCCAAAGAAGCTTGGAAAAAGGTGTCAAAACTCTACAAGACATGGGAGAAGTTGGTTAAAAATCCAAGTCGGAAGCCCTTCAAGACTGGTACCGATTGTGCCATTGTGCCACTCTGCAGCTCATGTTTGGGCAATTACAAACATGCATTGTGCCACTTCTTGTGAATAGGAGGTCATAGATGTTGATAATGGCATGCTGCTAGAGCTGAAGAGGACGTGGGGAGAGGGCGCCCACGGTCGTCAGCGCGTTGATGAGAGAGTACAACCTCCTGAGCAACAGAAGCATCACCTATGAGCTATGGAATCATAAGGCGGGAGGAAGGCCACCACGATGGAGTGTGTTGAGTACATGAGCAACCGGGTGGAGCAACTCTCAGTAGTTAAGCGCAGGAAGAGTCCGAGGTAATGTAATGCTATCGTAGAATGATTTCCCAGATGTGACATTGCTATATGAAGAACTTGTGGATAACAACATGTTACCCGTTGGTGATTGTATATAGCAACGGACGTGTAAATAAATGGTTATTTCATTGTGACATTGCTTCTACTATTTGTTAATAATGCCTGCTCAGACATTCCCTGAAAAGCTTCCTGGCATATCATTCAGATTCAACATCGAGCTCATGTTTTCGTTCTGTCGCTCTGCAGGACGGCAGGGAAAGCATAGTGTAGGATGACTCTTACATGGCTGGAAACCAAGAAGCAATTCTGGCAAGAGCAAGAGCTATGTTGTGACTGTTAACCATGTAGAATTGACTATATCAGGGAATGGGAAACTATGAGCTAGTGCCTTCATTCCTGCAAGATTACTGTGTTGTATGGCTTATGCTACCATTTCATGATTTGTAGGAGAAATGTAATGTTTGACTTCTTCTATGCTGCTAGAAGAATTGCAGTTAGCTGTCTATCTACAATCTTGAGTTGTTAGGCATATTCAGATTCAGAAGTATCAGGTGTGTTGCTGGACAGGGCAGGCAAACCGTGAGTGATTTTTGCTTTGTTAGCACGGACTGTTTGACCTTGCATCTGAAATTCTGCCTTGCCATGCCTCTGACACGTGGGCCCGTCCTGTGAGGCCAGATGATTAACAGATTCAGAAAAAATAAACAAAATCAAGGAAATCAATCTGTCTCTGGAAACAGCACCACCAATCCTGCATGCGTGAGCTAGGTTTCCATAATTAGCTGTGACGACCTTCCTTCCATGCACGCGTCTAATTAAACACCCTGCGGAAACAAGCCGCGTCTGTGGATGGAAAGCATTCGTGGCGACGAGGAATGGAAACCAATCAAGGTGCAATCTCGCCGCCGATTCCGGGTAGACGGCGATCGCGCGATGAGCTGGAAGTGATCGGTGATGAGAAGGAAACGGCACCACGAATTGAAGTCGAAGCCGCCGCCACCGCAGTCGTCGCCGCAGCAGCGGTCGGCAACAGCGCGGTGCTGTAGCGAGCGTTCCGTTCCTTCTCCGGCGGCCGGGTAGCCGGCGGCGAGTGGCCGTTCGGTAACGCCATGGCCGGCTCGCGTGGATCGGCGGCCCTCCGCGCCGGCAGGTGCATCCTGCCGGTCGCCGTCATGGCGTGCTGCGTCCTGTGGATGGTCCTGGTCCTCGCGCCTCTGACGCCGGAGCAGGTGGTACTCGGCCGCCCCGGGAGTTTCCAGGTGAGCGTCAGAGAAATCGTTGGGACGGTGGAGCGATGGGCCCAAGACACGCCGCCGGCGCCAGGGAGTGGCGGCATCGTTGACATGTCGTCGTCGCCGCCGCCGGCGGAGCGTGAAAAGATCGTTGACATGTCATCGGGACCAGCGGAACGTCGAACAAAAGCAGAGGCTCCCCCGCCGCCGGCACGTGGACAGATCATTGACCCATCACCATCACCGCCGCAGCCGAGGGTGAATCGTGAAGGAGTGATCGAGACGTCACCGCCGCCGCCGTTGGAGCCACAACCAAGAACACAGTCTCCTCCTTTGCCACCACCGGCGCGAGAAGCGATGGCGGCCGTGGAAAGGTCGGAGAAGATGGTGGCCGTGGCCGATCCGTGCGCCGGTCGCTACATCTACATCCAGGACCTGCCGAGTCGGTTCAATGCCGATCTGGTCCGCAACTGCAGGGCTCTGTCGGAGTGGACGGACATGTGCATGTACCTCACCAACGCCGGCATGGGCCCGCGGCTGACGCGCACTGACGGCGTGCTCCCGTCAGTCGGCTGGTACGACACCAACCAGTTCACACTGGAGGTCATCTTCCACAACAGGATGCGGCAGTACGAGTGCCTGACGTCCGACGCCTCCCGCGCTGCCGCCGTCTACGTGCCCTACTACGCGGGGCTCGACGTCGGGCGGTACTTGTGGGGGTCGTTCAGCAACGACGCGCGCGATGCCCTCGGCCAGGACCTCGCGAACTGGCTCCGGTCGTCGCCGGCGTGGGCAGCTCACGATGGGCGCGACCACTTCCTCGTCGGCGGGCGCATCGCGTGGGACTTCCGCCGACTGGAGGGCGACTGGGGCAGCCGCCTGCTCCTCCTTCCAGAGTCCAGGAACATGACGGCGCTCGTGCTCGAGTCCGGCCCGTGGCACGCGAGCGATGTCGGCGTGCCTTACCCGACCTACTTCCACCCGTCAAACGACGCGGAGGTGACGGCCTGGCAACGCACAGTCCGGCGCTCGCGGCGGCCGTGGCTGTTCGCGTTCGCCGGCGCGCCGCGGCCCGGTGACGGCGGCACGCTGCGCGACAGCGTGATCGACCAGTGCGCGCGGTCGCGGCGGTGCAGCCTGCTGCAGTGCGGCCGCGGCCGGCGCAACGACTGCTACGCGCCGGGCAACCTCATGCGGCTGTTCAAGAGCGCGGCCTTCTGCCTGCAGCCGCCGGGCGACTCGTACACGCGGCGGTCGACGTTCGACGCCATGCTGGCCGGCTGCGTGCCGGTGTTTTTCCACCCCGGCTCCGCGTACGTGCAGTACCGGTGGCACCTGCCCCCCGACCACACCAAGTACTCGGTGTTGCACAACGGCTCGGTGAGGGTCGAGGACGTGCTCCGGCGGTTCAGCCGGGCGCAGGTGGCGGCGATGAGGGAGCAGGTGGTCCGGCTGATCCCCCGCGTCGTATACAGAGACCCCAGGGCCGGCGCCGGCCGGTTCAGGGACGCCGTCGACGTCGCCGTCGACGGCCTGATCGAGAGGGTTGCTAGTATCAAGCAGGGGCTGCCACCCCGGGAGGACTACGATGTGCACCGCTGGGACGTCGACACGCGGTGACCATTCACTGCTCACTCGTGCTCAAAAAGTGTTACTATTTGTTTGGTGTTCTAGCAGCCACTAGCCAGCAAAGACGAAATGAAATGAATTTTCTTAACTTTAGCTGCATTGTGCTAAATTGTTAACTGGAGATAATTCTACTGTGCATACCATCGCTTTGGAGTGAGTTTTATACTGTTTACACCATGATCTTAATCAATGACTTGAGGGGTTCTTAAAACAAAAATATAATACTCCAGCGGTTTCAAAATATAAGTATTTTAAAGTTTGGTCTAAGTCAAAGTTATTTACTACCTTCTTCTATAAATTCTTGACACTTTTAATATTCATATTTAACTCTCCATCTTACTCAAAAAATTTGTAATAATATTATTTATTTTATTATGATTAGTGTATGTTTTAAATATGACTAATTTATTTTTATATTTGTAAAAAAAATTAATAAAGTGAATGATCAAATATGATTAGTGTCAATAATTTAGTGACGGATAGGGTACTACGTTAGCTAGTGTTTCGTGGCACTTACTTAGGACTGACCTCCATTGAGTTTATATGTTGGAGCTAGGGTTTTATGCACCATTCGATTTACCGGTAAAACTACACAGCTTACTATTTTACTTACAATACTTAGATCTTTTATCGAAAACTTACTTAGGACCTCCATTGAGTTTATATGCTGGAGCTAGAGTTTTATGCACCGGTCGGCTTACCGATAAAACTACAAGACAGCTTACCATTTTACTTACAGTACCTAGATCCTTTATCGAAAACCGTTATCTGAGTTCACTCAAAACTGTGAAAACGGACGCTTTTTAAACCTGGCTGCTGCCCTCAGTGGATAGGACCAAAGAGCTTAAACGTACCAGCGTGTACCATAATTGATCTTTGATTTATTCTAACCAACCTATAAACTGGGGCCAACAGCAGCACGTAAAAAACTTTAGTTAATTCGTTGCTGTTGATATTGACCGGCACGAGGAGAGTCCACCGATCGTCTTCCACGTTTTCTAATCTTTTCCGTAAACTATCCTGTTTCATACTTGCGGTGGGCCCCCTCAGTCAGGGAGGGAGATCAATAGTCTACGAAAAATTTTATATATTTTGTTATAATTTGTTTTTATCATCAAAGATATTTAAAACACGGTTTATAATTTTACATATTTAAAATAAATTTTTGAATAAAATTAATATTAAAAAAATGAAAGAGGTATGATTTTCGTGTCTTTTGTCCTAATCTGTCCGTTTCCAAGCCTCTTTAATTAAGGAGCGGACTCTTGCGGCAGTGCAAGTGGCCGGTACACGTACGTCCTGCCGGCCCATGATACACAATCATACGTGATGCAGGTGGACCGTTACGGCTCTCGCTCTCTCTCTCTCTCAATCAACGGCTGCACGGAGGTCGATGGCAACGAGACCGAGTTTACTTTACTATATGCATACCTATTTAGTTATGGGATAAAAGATTTTCTGTACCTATACTATGAGGATTTCATAAATTTGGGTAGCTATTAAAGATGCGACTAAAATTATAATCAATTATTTTATATATATTTTTGATTTATATTTATCATAAGTATTTAATTTATTGAGACATAATAAGTTAAACTAATACAATTTTGAATTAATTAAGTAAAAAGTATAAAAATAATTTATGTGATATAATATTTTATATACTTATATCTATTAAAAAATATATTTTTTATATATCAGATATATATCAGATATCGGAAACGGATAAAATATTCTCATACCCATATCTATTAAGTATAAAAACTCTTAGGTACCCGTCACTAATAGAGTAATTATATCGGATTTCCGGGCCCATAGCCATCTCTAGTCCTGATGCTTCCCGAACTGTGAAAAGTCGTTCCGGAAGCTGTCGAAGCAAGTCGGGAAAAAAAAGCTGTTGAAGCAACAAAAAATCACTTTTAAGTAAATCGTATTTAAAAATGTATTTAAATATAAAACAAATAAAATATATTTTAATATTTCTAATAATAAATAATTAAAATAGCATTTTTTACAAATTTTATGAATAAGATGGATTATACAAATGTGACAGTATGTAAAAGTAAAGAAAAAACCTCTAGTAACTTGGTCCTGCTACTTTATCGTAAAATAACTTTACATTTAGTTTTAATTAAATTTATCTTTAATCAGTGTTTTTTTATAAATTTATTCAATTTAATGATATAAATTATAGTAGTATATATTATGAAAATATTTCTTATAACAAATCTAATAGTACAAGTATTATATTTTAAAGTTAATTAAATCTAAAAAATTATTGATCAAAGTTAGATGACACGAAACTTAAAATAAACTTATTTTTAAAAGAAGATAGTAGTTTAAGAAAATTACATTATGATGGATAAATCAAAACATAGTTCATGGATTAGTTAGACTTTAGCTATAGAGATTAATAAATTGGTCTTTACTCTTTTTCGGAAAAAAAAAATTACTCCCTCTGTCCCATAAAAAATCTATTTTTTAAAAACTTGATAAACTTTATAGACACATAAATTACATATTATGAAAATATTTTTCATGATGAATTTAAAGATATAAATTTTATGTTATTAAAGTTTATCGAATTTATATAAATTCTTAGTAAAGAAACACAGTCAAACAAACTCAGAAATATAATTTTTATGGGACAGTGGTAGTAGATACTAACTCTATTTTTAAATTATTAACACCGCTGATTTTTAACATTAATTTTAACTATTCGTCTTATTAAAAAAATTATTTTAATGTATAAAATTATTAGTTATATTTTAAATGTCACTAATGATAAAGTAAATAATAACAAAAAATTTAATATTTGAATAAATTTTTTGAATAAAAATAAATGGTCAAAACAGGGGAGTAGGTGACGTTTGGGAGCATGGAAATGGAAGGAGGGAATGAGATTGAAAATTAGAGTAGAAAATTCCAATCATTTATTCATCCAATTTATTAAATCTCAACACTATATTTATTTCTCAGTTCTAATCCTATTTACCATTTCCCAATTCCCAGACGCCACGATAGAGTATTTCCGCCTTCGTCGAATCTTCCTCTTCCCTGCCTGCAGTCTCTGCTCCCCTCCAGCTTTCGGGATTTTTCGGGTGACACCATTTGTTAGTTAAGGAATCTTAATACATCATTAATTAGTGAAACATCTAAGAAATAACATCAATTAACGTGAATTTCTTCTCATAAGTGCTATTATCTCTATTTTTTGCCTTTTTTTTTTCTTTCTGTCCTTAATTCACTTTTTTTTTTTGACTGATTTGCCCCTCACCTTACTTTCTATCTTTCTGCCCTGCCACCATCAGGAAACCGTTGAGGCCCCAGGCAAACCGGCAGCGGCATTATCAGAGTTGGGTGAGGCTTGCAATGGCTATATGCCTCACGCGGGCATCGCCTAGGCTTGTGCTGCCTAGACGCACCTGGAATGGCCGTCTCCTCCTGGACGCGCTGCCTGGGACGCCTGATGCTTGGACGGGCACAGGGTTGTGACGGCTGCCGACCTCGCCTTGAAGCACTCTCGCCTAGAGACGCAGGGGGGCTGTGACAGGACGCCACCGACCATCGCCTTCGCCCTCGCCCTCTCCTGAAGACGCAGAGCCTCTCATGGCCGTCACCCTCACCTGGGCGCCCTCGCCGGCCCTGTTGATGAACTGGACTCTAGTCCACTCGAACAGAATAATGAGGGCAGGTTGGTTCGGTTGATTTTAATAAGGGCAAAACAGTAACCAATGATAGAAACTTTGTCAAAAAAAAAAAAGAAAAATTAGGGAAATTAAGATAATAGCACTTAGAAGAAGAAAATCACGTTAATTGATGCTGTTTTCTGGATGTTTCACTGACTAACGGTGTATTAAGCATTCCTTAACTAACAAGTGGTGTCACCTGAAAAATCCCCCAGCTTTCCGGCTTCTCGATCCCGCCCCGGCGATCTCAATTCCAGCTTCTCCTTACCACCGCCCAGCCCGCACGCCGCGGCCGCCATGGGCTCGTCGTCCTACGACCCCTCCCCGGCCGGCGCCGCCGACCCGTCGCTGTACTTCTACCTCCCTGACCTCGTCCCGGGCTCCCCGTCCTCGTACCTCGACCTCCCGCCCACGCCGTACCACGAGCAGCCGCCCGTCTCCTCCGACGGCGGCGGCGGGAACGGAGCCACGGGGTCGCCTGAGGACCTCGTGCTGCCCTACATCTCCCGCATGCTCATGGAGGACGACATCGAGGACAAATTCTTCTACGACTACCCCGACAACCCCGTGCTCCTGCAAGCGCAGCAGCCCTTCCTGGACATCCTGTCGAATTCCGACGACTCCAGCGCCACCACGGGAGTAAGAAGCTCCACCTCAACCTCCTCCGACGGCACCTTCGCGGCGCCGCCACTCACCCCCGCCGCGGTCAAATCCTACGAACCCTTCGACGTGGACCCCGCGGCCTTCTTCGCAAACGGCGCCAACTCGGACCTCATGAGCTCCGCCTTCCTTAAGGGCGTGGAGGAGGCCAACAAGTTCCTCCCCAGCGAGAACAAGCTCGTCACCGACCTCGACGCGCCCTCCTACTCCTCTGGACCCGCTGCCGGCGGCGGCCAGGAGGCCACCAGGTTCCCGTTCACCGAGGAGGACAAGGTCGCGGCCAGATCCGACGGCCCCTTTGCCCCTGCTCCTCCTCCTCCGTCCGCGGCGAGCGTGAAGGAGGAGGAGTTGGTCAACGCGGCGCCTGGCGCTGGTGTCAGCCGCGGGCGCAAGAAACCGTACGACGACGACGAGCTCGAGGCCGAGAGCGGCAGGAGCAGCAAGCAGAGCGCGGTGCAGGGGGGGGACGACGCCACGCGGGACATGCTCGACAGGGTCATGATGCCGTCCCCTGAGTCGTGCCTCCAGCAGATGCAGCAGCTGCGGATCGCCATGCAAGAGGAGGCCGCCAAGAACGAAGCCGGCGGGAAGGCCGGGAACGGCAAGGCCAACGGGCGCGGTGGTAGGAAGGTGGTGGACCTGCGCACGCTGCTCATCCACTGCGCGCAGGCCGTGGCCACAGACGACCGCCGCAGCGCAACCGAGCTGCTCAAGCAGATCAAGCAGCACGCCAGCCCGCAGGGGGACGGGACGCAGCGCCTTGCACACTGCTTTGCGGAGGGCCTGCAGGCAAGGCTTGCTGGTACGGGGAGCATGGTTTACCAGTCACTGATGGCGAAGCGCACCTCGGCGGTGGCGTTGCTCCAAGCGTACCAGCTATACATGGCTGCCATCTGCTTCAAGAAAGTGGCCTTCATATTCTCAAACTACACCATCTACAATGCCTCCCTGGGTAAGAAGAAGATTCATATTGTTGATTACGGCATACGGTATGGCTTCCAGTGGCCATGCTTCCTACGGCGTATATCATGTAGGGAGGGTGGGCCACCAGAGGTTAGGATTACTGGCATTGATCTTCCCCAGCCTGGGTTCCGCCCGACCGAACGCATTGAGGAGACAGGGCGTCGGCTTGGTAACTATGCCCGTGAGTTTGGTGTGCCGTTCAAGTACCATGCAATCGCAGCGTCTAAGATGGAGTCTATTCGCAAGGAGGACCTGAACATTGATCCGGATGAGGTGCTAATTGTGAACTGTATGTATCAGTTCAGGAACTTGATGGATGAGAGTGTTGTGATTGAGAGCCCAAGGGATGTCGTGCTCAATAATATTAGGAAGATGCAGCCTCATGCATTCATCCATGCTATTGTGAATGGATCGTTCAGTGCACCATTCTTTGTGACACGGTTCAGGGAGGCTCTGTTCTATTACTCGGCCTTGTTTGATATTCTGGACACAACCACCCCAAGGAACAGCGACCAGAGGATGCTGATTGAGCAGAACATCTTTGGAAGGATTGCCCTGAATGTCATTGCTTGTGAAGGTATAGATCGGGTGGAGCGCCCTGAGACCTATAAGCAGTGGCAGGTTCGGAATCAACGAGCAGGCTTGAAGCAGCTGCCGCTGAATCAAGAAATCGTGCAGGTGGTCCGAAGCAAGGTCAAGGATTGCTACCATAAGGACTTCGTGATCGATGTTGACCACAATTGGCTCTTGCAAGGATGGAAAGGGCGCATCCTCTACGCCATCTCGACATGGGGTGGCTAATTATTCTGGCTCTTCTTATTTTTAGCTGTTTACTCACTTGTCTACGTACAACTTTAGATATGGTAGCTGTGTAATCCATGTATGTATAGTGGCTCTTTAATAACCCAGTTAGTAGCCATGGTTTACTGAGCTTTGTCTCAAGGTATGCGTAGTCAGCGTCAACATGGGTCAGTAGCCACGTTTTTTAAGTCGGTGAGTCGATTTGAGTCGCCAGAGCACCGATACATCGACTTACCCGATTAGTCGGACGACTTAGATCGACTAATCGAAGTAAGTCGGGTGACTCAAACTGTAAGTCGTCCAGACCTTCTCTAGACCAATACAAAACGACTTACTGCTATATATACTTTAAAATATACTTAAAAATACAATAAATGGGGCTGTATAAGTCACTTACTTGAGAATATAGTTTGCTTTTGTCTTTTTATCCACTTTCAGCCCTTGAATTCTCATCTTTTTGCTTTGCCTTTGCCTTTGTGGCCACTTTTTAGCTGCAGCAGCCAGCAGTCTCCTAAATTCTCATATTTTTCTCATCTACAACCTGCAGATATTAAGCTTGATACTTGTAAAATGTTATTAAACCATGAAGGATGACACAACTAAATGACAAATAGCTTAAGTCTGAACTAAAATTAAAATTAAAGTCTCCAACTTAAACACACAAAGTCTCCAACTGAAATTGCAGAAGTCTCTCTCAAACTAAAAACACAAAGTCTACGATCAAAGTAAAGCATCATCAACTTCAAAGGTTCCTCCAGCTGCAGCTCCAATGTTGTCCTCATCATCTTACTCATCTTCATCACTATAATCTTTATCATCCATTTCATCATCATCGATGCTGTCTTCTTTTTTACTGCAACAACTCTTGGCATATTACGGCCTCTAAGAGCTTGAGATGCACCAACTGCTTTATCAACATGAGCCCAATTCAGATCAGTAGCACATCCATCAAGGACAGCAACTTGATGAACTGGTTCACATCTGGCATCAACCCACTCATTCTCCCACTGAAACTCATCAAGGTGCAGCGGGTTGTATTTCTTCTCTTTGGAACCAAGCTCTTTGATCTTTAGATATCTGTTGGTCATTTGCCTATTGTAGCTAACAAACACCAGTTTATTCAACCTTTTGTGCTCCAATCATTCCTTCTTTTGGTATGTATCTGCCATGGAGGAAAAATACAGCATTGAATCATCATATGTCATACATAGCAAAGAACATGAATTAGTTGCATAGATTGAAGTAGCTTACTTGAGCAAACGTACTCCAATTGCGCTCACACTCTGATGCGGAACAGCAAAGACTAACTATTCTCTTTGCTAAAGTTTGGAGCTCATATGCAAGACCACCATATGCCCCCCACCAGTGAACTACAAAGCAGATGTCAGTCATAGACTCATATCATATTAAAGAATTGCTAAAAGGAAAAGAATGTAGTCATACTTAGATTCTTTCTCACTCTATCCTTTATTGCTAATAGCCTTGAGAAGGCATCACCTTCAGACCTTTCATAATTATCAGCTTGTTTGCTAATAGTGCTTTGCAGTTCATCATCAGGCACCATCTTCCACAGCACATCATTGAACATTGCCCTTAGTCTTGAAGCATCCCTCCTGTTCTCTTCTTTTATGGCAAAAAATTTGGCTGGGTTTAGAAAAAGGGCTGCTCCATATAGCTTCTGCTCCATTTGGTTCTCCCACCTCTTTTCAAAGTAGCTAAGCACTTCAAAGTAGCTACCTATCTACATACCAGACAGAACACCCATAAGAAACAAATATTACCAGGCACAACACTCATGTAAAGGAAAGCAAGAAAGAGAGCAGAAGACATTACCAGCAATGGAGGACGATGACTGGCTCATCTCCTTCACTTGATGTTGAAGAGGGACCAGGGAAAGAGCTGCAAGCAGCAGGGAGGAGGAGAGTTGCGAGCAACAGGGAGGAGGGAGAGCTAGGAGCACCAAGGAGGAGGGAGGGCTGCGAGCAGCAGGGAGGAGGGAGAGCTGAGAGCAGTGGAGCACGTAGTGAGTGTGCTCCTGACGGCTGAAAAAGGAGGGCTGCAGGCAAGGAGTGTTTTTATGTAACCTTAATGGGCTAAGTAGGCCTTATTTGAAAGCAGGTTGCTACCTGGGCTAAGTCGTCCACGACTTAAACTGCCGATTAGCCGGCTAAGTCGGACGACTCAAAAGTAAGTCGTCTAAGTCGTGTCGAACACTTAAGTCAGACACACTCAGTCGATACATCAATTAATCGCGATTAGTCGGACGACTTAAAAACGTGGGTCAGTAGGCCTTGACATGTAGATTGCTTGGATCATATAAACCACTTGATGCTCTTCAGGGAGATGGGTAAGGCCTGGTGTGGAGGAGACATGCCATGTAGACATCATCGCCTTGATGTAATGTGAATTAAACCTTTATGGAACTATATAGGCGTGGCTGCTTAGTGCTATGCTAGAGAGTAAATCTAGGCCTTGGTCTAAAAACGTGGGCCGCTGCGCCACCTGTGTCTTTTGCCTTGTTATCAATCCATCAGTTGATCAGGCTGTAACTGAAATCTGTTTCTTTGCACCTGGTGCTTACTGTACTGTGACAGATAAAGCAACGAAACTGGGTTTGATCTAGTATGTATAACATGAGACCTCCCAAATGGCATGTATTTATGAGTTAATCATGGTTTATGCTGTGATAATGAATCAAATACTTATTTGTGTGCATTTCCATGTGATTTTGATGTGACAAATTCTGGAATATCTTTTAAACGGATCATCAACAGCAAATCTTTCAGTGGTAATTCTGATGTACCTATCATCAGGATGCACTTATCTGTTGCTCAAGCTAAGATATTCTGGCTGTTTTGCACTGGCCATTCGTTCGGCCGCTCCTTTCTCTTGCCTGTTGCGGATTTCAGCAAAAAAATTCTTTCTTTTCTTTTATGGTTTAATCCCATGCACTGGAAGTGGGAATTTAATGATACTGCTCCAACTTCCTCTTTCACAAAATAAGTTTCTAAGTTGATTTTTATAAATTTTATCAACTTTAATAGCATGAGGCTTATATTTTTTAGATTCATCATAAGAAATAGTTTCATAATAAATAAAAATCATTGGTAAAAGATGGGTTCGATCAAACTAGAAATAAGTTGGATGAAAGGAGTATGCTGTTTTTAATCTTTCTCCGAAGATGGGTACAGTTATGCAGTTTTCACCGTTTGTAAGGAGAACTTTGTGACGGTTCTATCCATCCATGATAAAAATACACCGCAAATCCCTCCATCAGCCAGCGGAGCCACATGCCGACTCCCAAGCAACTGCAATAAACATGGTTAGATTGTAGTGGGAATTCATCAAAACAGTCAGGTATATGTTGATTTGATTTCCCCTGACGACAGGACGCCGTTCTAGATTCGATGCAAACTGATCGATCGATTGCCCTGGATACCAGGGCAGGCAGCTCAAGATGCTTTCCCTGGACATGGCATGCCAAGTGTAGGAGCTACGGACAGGTCGACCGTTGGTCCGTTTGTCCCCCTCTGAAAACTGCCCTTTGGACTGACAAACAAGATGCAATCAGTAGCAGAATCTAACCAGTACTCCTACTCCCACTTGTTCGAATACAACTTTGGTTTTTATTTTTTATAAATTTATATTTAAAAGTGACAATGTATATTTTTTAAAAAATTTAAACAAATCTATTCTTATAATTTTCATATTTTCAAATTTAACAATTATAGAGTTATTTATAATTTATATTTTCAGTGTTTGACCTAAATTTTATCTAAAACATCTAGAATTATAGATCCGTAGGGAGTATGCTTTGCTTGAACATGACACGACTGTTTGAACCTGACTGACATACGCGTATGCATCTCCATGGGCTCGTCAGTTACAAATGTCACGTCGTTGCTAACCGGTCACTGCATGCGCATCTGTGGCCTCCCTCTACCCGAACTCGACCCCACATGGTCACGCATGATGGAGTTCGTTCGTCCGGATTAACAAACGGCAAAAGGCAGTGCGTGCATGATGAACCGGCCATGCACGGTTAAACTGGAGGAGTTTCGGTGGGTCTTTCGGCTGCATGTCGGCAAGGTCATGGATGGATCTCGACTCGAGTTCAGGCGGCCGTGCGCCTGACCGGCCGGTCAAATCATCACAGACATGTGCGAATCCTCTATGCTGCTGGTTTGCAGAGAGCTGAATCTTGTAGGCTAAGTGCTTAACTGATGTGCTGCACTGTCTGCCGCTGTGCCGGTTTTGTGCCGTGTCCGCATGCCGGAGCCGGCAGCCATATATGCTCTGCATGTGTAGCTGTTGATAGGTGCAGCGCACCATGACGATGCCGAAACCTGAAGAACTCTCCCCGACCCCAGCGGCGGATTTGGTCTTGTCCGATTTCGATCTCATCAGCCGCCGCCATGAATGGCGATAACGCCCTGTCTCGCAAGTTGGAGCCTCCGGTGGGTACTAGCGCGTTCTTGGTCGCCATCGCCATGCGTGCATGCGGTCGACCTCACGGACAGGGGACACAGGGGCTTGAATCAAACGTGCTCGCACGAACGAACGGAGGTTGAGGCCACGTTTGGTAATCAGTGCGTGCGTGCTTGTAATGAGCGAGGGGTCGGAGACACTGTCGTCTTCGTCTCCATCTGATGACACAGCACGCAGCTGGATCGGCGTCTGCTGATGCGCCTATAAATACCCCATTTCCCTTCTCCTACCGCTACCCAAGCCCAGCCTCACATCTTCTTCCAACACCAACGACCGCAAACGGAAGCAAGAGTTCGTTCCCAACAACCGCCGCTAGCTCCGGCAGAAGAAGTTCCTGGAGAAAGAAACAATCCAAATTAAGAGAGATGGAGATGTACATGGACGACAAGAGCAAGCTGTTCAAGAAGGGAAGCTGCAGCCGGCGGCCGTCGGCGGCGGCTGCAGGCGAGGGGCGCCTGGTGGCGGGGCTCAAGAGCCGCCGGGTGTCGTCGTCATCGAGGGGGCCGGGGGGCCGGCTGGCGAGCCTGGTGAAGGAGCAGAGGGCCAGGTTCTACATCGTGCGCCGCTGCGTCACCATGCTTGTGTGCTGGAGGGACTAGCTGATCGAGCTGCTGCCCGTCCGTTGCCAGGGCCTGGCCCTTTCGGCGCGTGTTCAAGCTTGACGCCCCATTGGGATCGGAGCCCAACCGTGTGGCAGGTGTGAGAGAGAGAGATCGTAGCAGAGATGCGCCGTTTCCGTGGCCATCCTGTGGTTGATAGAGATTACAGAGAGGGGATTAGCTCTGATTTATATGCCGTCTGAAGCGCAGCATTGCTGTTGTAAAAATGCTAGTAGGACATTGTTACTATCTCTGAAATACCATCTTCTTCTGAACACTAAAAGTTTATTTGTCTGCAATTGTGCGAGCACGTTTTTTAAGGCCTTTTTCGATTGCGGGAAAAAAATTCCCCCAATCATATGTTTGTAATGTAAAATTGAATTGCTTCATATGAAATTGATGTACAGTTCTTGTGAAATTTCCATGCTCCAAAGGAGGCCATACCGAGAAAGGACACTGAATTTTGCATCAAAATTTAAGCCTGAAGCCAAAGGCAGCTCTCCTGACGCACGCCGCCGACTGGCCCCTATGACCCACGGGTCAGCGGTGCTCGTCCCACTAACGCCGAACCAGTTCCGTTTGAAGCTCAACATTACTATTGTAAAAATGTTAGGACATCGCTGAAATACAATGACGTTCGCTTTGAACACTGAAGTTTATTTGTCAGCGAACGTGCGCGCATAGTTTTCCTTTTTTTTTTGTTGAGGAAGGACACTGAATTTTACTCCATACTATTAAAATTTAAGCCTGGAGCCAAAGGTTGCTTGTGCAAACGTCGACAGTTCGTTGGCCAGTCAGATAGTATTCCATATGGCCCTATTTCGTTCTCTGACCAAACTCTCATTTAAACTAGAAAAAAAGCGTTATTTACTTCTCTCAACTATCACGCGGTTGTTCGCTTTTACTCATTCAATTATAAAACCGGATACTCAGACTCTCTCAACTGTTAAACCCATTTGTTTTTTCTCCTCTGGCAGTTTGGACATGACGTGGACAACCAATATGTCCTCGTTTTATTCTAAATTAAAAAATAAATACTTAACGAGCTCAAAAAATTATAAACTTTAAACATTTCACAAGGAACAACTTTTGTTTCAGTCCCAATTTCAAATATGGATCATATTTTATTTTTGAAATTCAAAAGGACAAATAACCATGAAAATAATCTAGACCTTCGAAACCTTTTGATAAAATTTTATAATTTTTTCTAAAATTCATATCTTTATAAGTATTTTCAAACAAGAATTGTTTCACATACATTTCCTTTTGAAATTCATAAATTTCACTGTTTGAACTTGAATCAAATCCAAATTTCAAATTTTTGCTATTTTTTAGTTTAATTTGAGATCAAGCTTTAATTTGTTTAATTCATGTATCTCTGAGTATTTTCAAACTATAATTGTTTCACATACATTATTTTAGAAGTTTTTAAATTTCACTTTGCGAACTTGCATTCAAATTCAAATTTAAAATTTGGGCAAAATTATTTTTTGTTTCTTTTTAGCTCAAATTTCAAATTTATTTAATTCATGACTTTCTATGTATTTTCTTACAAGTTGTCTTTGAAATTTTTTAAATTTCAATTTTGAACTTGAACTCAAATTCAAATGTCAAATTTCAACTAAATAATTTTTGAGTTAAAATTTCAATTTTTAAATTTGAGCTCAATACAATTTAGCTCAAATTCTAAATTTGAATTTCAATTTGAGTTAAAAAGTGAAATTGAAAAATTTACAAAGAAAATGTATGTGTAAAAATTCTTTTTTGAAAATAATTAGAAAGATGTGAGTTTATGAAAATTTGTAAAATTTTATCAAAAAATTTTTAGAAGGTATAGATATTTTTTTTACTTCAAAATGGATATTTGTCTTTCTAATTTTCTAAAATAAAATGTGTTCCAAATTTTAAATTGGGCCTAAAATAAAAGTTGCTCCTTGTGAAATAATTTATATCTATGCAAAGTTTCACATTTTTTTAGCATAAAGTGAGGACATGTCGGTTGTTCACATCAGCAGGGATTTGCCACGTCGGCTGTACACATCAGCTAGAGCCGTCACGTGAATGTTCACATCAGCGAAAACCGTTGTCCAGACTGCCCGAGGAAGAAAAACGAATGAGTTTGACAGTTGGGAGATCTGAGTACCTAGTTTTTGAGGGAGAAAGAGCGAATAACAATCAAAGTAGTACAAGGTAACATGCATGGGCATCTTGTTATTTCATCATATACCTTGGCAAAGCTTGACGGCAGTGTTAATTTGAGCCTTAATTTGAACTATACGGGCTTGGCCGTATCTAGCTAGAGCTTGTACCTGTCGTGTTGTAACTAATCAACTTCACATGGCCGCACTTATTTGTTGCCTCCCCACTGAGGCCCCCTTTGAATTACGGGAAAAGAATTTTTGAATTCTATTTTTTCTACGTCAATAAAATTCATATGTTCCAAAGGAGGTCTAAATTCGAACGCACACGCCATTGTTTCATTAAGAGGCATGTCGAACAGAGTCCCGTGCTAGTGTATGATGCGTTCTGATTTGGTTTGTAAAGGAAATTGGAACCAAGCCTTACGCTTAATCTGGCAGTCAAACTGGATCCGGCGACAAACGTACAGGCCCCATTGCCATCTACCAGTTCATTGGTGATCATCTTACCAGAGCAGCCAGTCGGCGCATGCATGCGTGGCAAGTTTTGTCCGGCGTGGAGCAAGAGCCACGCATGTGGGCTCTGTGTTGGAACATGCTGACGAGGACATAGTAGACAATTGATCCGAGTTTGTCCCCTTCGTGACACTGGACAAATCAAGGGCCTAGCCATTCCGGGCCAGGGCCAGGCTTGGCCGGCTAGATTTTCTGAAGAAGCTGCAGCTTAAACTAATTAATCATAGCATCAGTAATAATACAAAAATCTGCTATTACTAGTGCTAATTAACATTGTGCTGTCCTGTTCGTGGTGTCCCTTGACTTGACTCAAGCGTTTGAACCCTAATTTGTACGCATCTGACGACGTCCTGTAGCTACCAACACGTCGTCTGTTGTGTTGCTAACCGCTCGTCGCTGCACATGCATGTCTCCACTGAACCGATCGATCACATGCTAAGAGTGACCAACAAGTGCAAAATGTCAGATGAATGACCCACCGTGTCCGGTACAGTGTACCTGACCTGTTCAAGCAGTAATTTTTAATTAAGACGTGGTTAACTTTCGGCTGCATGTCTGGGACAGTCAGACACCCCGTTCTAAATCTAATGTGATGCACGCACTCGTTAATTAACCGTCGCAGCTCGACGCCACGATGCCTCCGTCACGTAGGTGAGCGAGCATCCGCACACGTGTAACGCCGCCGGCCTAGCGCTTGACTGGTCAAATCATGCCACGCACGCACACACGCATGTGCAGCGCGCGCGGCCGGATCCTGATGCTCTCGATCGTTCATGTGATTGCGAGTTAGTAGCACACTAATCGGGAGCGCAATCTAGCCAGGCTTATCTTAGCTGACAGTCTGGAGGACACCGTGGATTCCTACTGCACTGGATTTTGACCGTGATGCAGCTAGCCATTAGCACTTCTAAATCTCTGCGTGGCCTGCCTGCGCGCCCTGCACTTGGGTGCAGATCACATAAGATGCCGGTGTCGACTGCCTCCCTGCCCTTCCTGGTCGAAAACGGCTCTGCAAAGCTTCAGTTGTCACATAGCACCGGTGGCTGCGCTGCAGCGGCGCATTCGTGGCGTGGCCGCATGGGCAACGATCGATAAGTTCTTGTCTGTCTGTCTGTCGGGCACTCGCTGAAAATTAGTCGATCGATCGGCATGCGGTTCGGTGCGCCGTCGGCCTCCGTAACGACAGGTACCGGTTCAAAGTGGCAGATAGCAGTGCCGTGCTAGATACTGTATGCTTGTTGCCTTGATGGAAGATTGGTCCTGGATTTTCTGTCTGCAACGCAAACCTGTTCCTCCGACTACCTGATAAGCCTTTACAGATTTGTACTATAACAGGCAGCTGACAAATCACAAATACTCTGTCGGCCGGACAAAAAACGTCGCAGATCGAGACAAGGAACCAGCAGGCTGATCAGGCCGTGTCGCAAACCGGCAAGCTGGAAGAGGAGACGGCCCCATGGTCCTCGCCCCGGGCGACACGGCCCATAAACTACCAGGGACATGGAAAGGGACGCTCTCCCAGATTAGTCTTACTTAATCAGCTTCCCTGTGGCGTCCAATCTAATCCAATCACAAGTTAACAGCGCGTTACGAGCTGATGATGATGAGCAGCAGAGCACCTAGGTTGGTCGCCGTCCGGGCGGACGGGTTCTACAAGTACCGCCTCCGTTCTCCTCTCTCCTTCCATCTTCAGTCACCGAACCACAACCGACGGCAAGGAGCCGGCAGCATCTCTAATCCAAAGAGGAAAAGACTTTGCTAAGATGGAGGTGTACATGGACGACAAGAGCAGGACGCTGCTGAGGAAGGGGAGCCGGAGCAGCTCGCCGGCGGCTGGCAGTCCGGCGAGCCGGGCGTCAAGGGCTCCCGCAGCGCGGTCGGTGCCGGGCCGGCTCGCGAGCCTGGTGAAGGAGCAGAGGGCCAGGTTCTACATCATGCGCCGGTGCGTCACCATGCTGGTGTGCTGGAAAGATTAGCTCGTTCTCGTCCTAGCCCGTTGGGTTGGGGCTGCTATGGGTCCGATGCGTGTGGCTGGGATTGGGCCCAACTGGGCCTAGTGAAGTGGAGCAGTGATTGTTCAGAAGTGAGCAGAGATGCGCCCCTTTTTTGTGGCCGTCCTGTGGTTGATTATTGTTATAGTGTTCAATTTGTCGCAACTTTCCTGTCTGATGAAGAACGGCGTAATTATCGTGTAAGGCTGAGATGTCGTTGGTTTCAGTGTAATTAGAGTTTTTGCGGCGCCATGTTTTTCTGATGGTTTCACACGAGCAAGGTTCACTGACTCTGTTTCTTTACAATTTGTGCGTGTGTTGGGGGAGGGGGGGGGGG